>CM060956.1:22701808-23096808 GCA_030765055.1 Mantis religiosa
GTCTTCCGGTAAGGCACAGTTGTTAATTGACATGTTGAACAAGAGCATTAGATAGGGAATCATGGCTCCACCCCCAAGCTTTAATATTTCAGTAGGTATATTATCTGGTCCCCTTGATTTTCGGTTTTGCAGCATCTTAATCCTTTTGCGTAATTTGGGCGCCATTATTCGAAAAATCGTTTCTCCACTCTCCCCAATTTCCTGTTCGGAACTATCGTCGGATTTAAGAAAAACCGATACAAAATGCGAATTTAATATATTAGCTTTGTCCCTATCACTTAATACATCTATCCCATTAACGTTAAAATCTGGTATGCTCTCTTTATTTCCCCTGCGTCTTTTTACATAATTGTAAAATGATCTCCAACAATTATTTGTCCCGCTAAAAACGTTATCTAAGAATCGTTCCTGCGCTTGCAACTTTTCGTCTTGTAATTGTTTAGCTAATTCTTTAAATTTGTTAAGATGCCATTCTGATATCTTCCTTTTATTATAAGCGTGCCTAGTCTTTCTTTTAAGTTTCCTAATACATTTTGTATAAAATTCTGGATCCGCTTTATGTTTAATAACTTTAAAAGGTACGTGTTCTCTAATTGTTTCCAGGATAAGTGTTTTGAAATTAACCCATGCTTCATTTACACTAGTGGCAGATTTTACAAATATCCCATATTTTTCCCGGAGAAATGTTTGGATAGCCTCCCCGTTCGCCCTATGGAAATCCCAACTAATTACTTGTTCCGTTTCAAACCGGTTTGTCTGCCCTTTCCAGTTTATGTCTAATTGCACACACTGATGGTCACTTATACCTGGCAAGACATCGCATGCAGAAAACAATGACTCAGGTTTGCATAAAAATACGTCCAGTAATGCTGTTTGTCGAGTAACAGTTTTCACTACTTGAAATAACCCCTGCTCCCAAACCAGAAAGTTAACAAGCTTTAAAGATGCCAGAATCAAGGGGAGAACCTCAGGCTCTACAACCCCCATTAGGTACCGGTTGCTATTCAAAGTACCTCAGTTCGTATGAGGCGAGATCGGATGTTGTAGCCAAACCATCACACCTGGTGCTTGTCCGCTATGCCACTCAGCAATGCAGCCCTCCAGGTCGCGTTCACCACGGTACCGTCGGACATGTATGCGGCCATCACTGTAGGACACGTTGAAGTGGAACTCATCCGAAAAGACTACATTTTGCCACTCAGCACCCCAGTGACGGTGTTCATGTGTCCACCACAAACCAAGACAGTCAGTGCCTCGTACCAGCCGGTCTGACGACATATCCAACGAGTGGAGAACGTTGTTTTGGAGGATCGCCGATTGAGCATTTTCAGATCTTCATGCAGGATTGTGTGCACAGATCCCACGGAAATACCAATTTTGGAGGCGATGTCTGCAACTGTCTTGGTTTGTTGTCACACGATGTTCTGCCTTCATTGAACTGTCAAACCCAGGAACACACTTCAGACACATCCATGGTACCATCATCACATGCCTCACCCAACTGGCGATAAATTTCAATAGGTGTTATACCACGAAAATGGAGAAAACGAGTGATTACACGCTGTTCTTGCAATGAAAACGTAACCTCAACAGTCCTAACTCTCGTCACTGTCACTAAAGTTCTATGCACTGTACAGTGCTGCCATCTCTATCACACATTCACAAAACATCCATGTGTATTTAAACAAAAGCCAGAAGTTCCTATCTGGTCCCAGTCCTGAAAAAAAATTAGGAGGTGTTATAACTTGAACGCACCTTGCAGGTACTTTATATTAATTTGTCATTGGTAGAGAAAGTTTTGCAGTTGAATTAGAACATAATTTTATTTTCTCTCAAAATCATACTAACCAAGATAAACATTTACAAAATTGGTTTTATCATATATTACATTGTAGGTAATATTACATTGTAGGAGGCTAAAGCATTTGTCAAAATAATAAAGTTGAAATTTTATATGTTGGTTTTGGAAGCCCACACTCTTTGTGTGGCATCGGAGAAACAGAGGACGAAAAGATAACTTTTCAGACCGTTGCCAGACATTTCAAAATATTCATTTTAATTGTTATGAAAATATCTTTAACATATAGTCTTTTAGTCAAATGTCTGATCACTGTTCTTGCGAAAATACGAAATAACAAAGCATTTTCCATGTAAAAGGTAGTTTTGGATGGGAGGATCTACTTGAAAATCTTTGTATGACATCTTTGGAATACGCCTAACTTAAATATAAAGATGTTTAACCGATTTTTAATTTGTGAGTTAAGCTGTTCGCGCACGCACGAGAGGTTTTATTTCTTCCTTCCATGTTGTCTTTTATTTCAATCAGGCATACGTGCATTTCTTGTAAATTTTGGAGCTTTTGGGTGGAGTACAATACTTTCATCCTGTAACTGCAATAAAAGAGGATTCTACTTTACATACTGCAAGGCTAGCCTCGCCCATTTTGGCACGCAGTGGCTAGAAATTGGCGAGCACGCTAACTCGATGTTTGCATAAAATTTAATCAAGAGCATGTAGTCACACGATATTATAGAGACCGCCAATATCAACACCATTATTGTGTAATCCCTGAATAGGGGATTAATTTTGCAGGTATTATCCACTGTCACGTGCAGGAATAAACAGCTGAACGCTGTTACAACAGCGGTGGTGGGTTTTACTCTCCGCGGACGCTAGATTGCCGTAAGATATTATCTTATTAGATATATTATATTATTAGACCTTTTATGAGATCCAGCATTATCACGAGGGCTGTTCAATGAAGAATGATCATAACTTTTTTACGGTCATAATTTGTCGCACTAAAATTCAATCTTATTATATTCTGTTAGCTTAATGTGAAACAAACACGCGTAGTAGTTTCATTGTGTGTACTCCTGGTTCCGGCCTGTGAGAACCGGGCAAGTTCAGACATGCTCAGTATCGCCTACCGCTGCAATGGAGGTGACATGCAGTTAAAGTTGATGTTAGAGGAAGATCCGGAGTTTCTTTCAAACGTAATCACTGCTGATGAAACTTGGCTACATCATTTTGATCCTGAGGGCAAACAGCAAAGCTCAGTGTGGAAATCTCCTTCATCACCAACCCCCAAAAAAGCAAAAGTGGTTGCTTCTGATGGTACATGAGATGAAGATGGAGCATCGGTAGAATGAGATGGCGGGGGAAACCTAAAGTGTATATGCATATTGAAATATACATTTATAGGTATATCATTAATTATAAGATAAGAAAATTGAATAACAAGAATAATGTAAATGGTCAACGACAGCTAAAGTAATAAAGAAGGATTAAAACGATATTAAAATAATAACGATTGTTTTGAAACCACTGAGGTAAAAGTAGCGTCAGACGCGCTTGTCAGCATCACATCATCTTGCTTCATCTTCGATATAACTTAACGTTGGAGGACGTATATTACAACAACAAAAAACACGAAGGATCAAGGATCACACATATACAAAGATCATTTACTAAAAATGAATTATTTTATTCAGAGAAAAAAGTTGATATACGACTTTTGGGTGGAATGTTACACTTCCTCTACCTACTCTTAGTAAGGGTAGAAAAAGTAAAACACACTATTCTGTAAAGGAACAACGTCGAGAAGCTTCTGTGACTGGCAGAAACTAGTTTTTAGCATATCGATAGGATTCCAATGTCTTGACCTTTATAGTATCAGAAGGCAAGAACACATATATTACAAGCAAGAAATGCAACGAATGTCCTTAGGGAGCCGTTTGTCAGCGTCAGCAAGTGTGACCCGCGGGATCACCTTTTATTTTGGGTTAGTTTCTTCCTTCCGTAGATCGATATTCTACTCTAACCTTTTCCCAATACTCCCACACTTCTTCTATCTGTTGTACATCCTCTGTAATGGGATACCAGCTTGTAGTTATTCTTCTTTGTATACATTTCTTTCATTTTTCATCCTGCACAAACAGCACTTCTTTCCCAATAAAAGCATTTCGGTATTTGCTATAACACTTTCTACTGTTTTGCTATGGAAGGCGTAGGAAGCTTTCTGTTCCAATAAAGCTCCAGTGCTTAAGTTTTGAATACAGGCTTTGAAAGAGAAAAATAGCATATGGCGATAAAAGTGGGTTAAGTTCGAGGACGAGATTCTGCAGTGCAACGAATGCTTATGCGTTTATGCTTGAGACTACTCACATTCGGGAGGCACCGGGTTCCATTCCCGGTGACCGACAATCTGACCATAGAGTTAGTCACTTGGTGAATGCTGGTTTTGTTACGTTCTTTACCGTGAGTTTCCGTCCTTCCATTTCATGTTCAACTCATCTTCAATCCAGTCGTCAGGGGGGCAAAGGACGTGGATGTGGTGATGCTACCTGATGGCGTTGGTGTGCATTGTGATTAACTGTTCTTGCCGGGTCAGGGTGTTTGTAGAATCGGACCTTGGCGCCGGTTTCAAGACTTTCAACAACTGTTAGGGACCCACCAATATTCATATTCATTTATTGCATCCGTAAATCATACATTCATGATGTGGAATTGTCAAATTACTAACTACACAAAAAATAGTAACAAAAACAAGAATTACAATAAGTTGTTAAGCATAATAATTAAATTAATAATTAACATTTACATTCCTTTTATTCCCACCCTTTGTCATTTAAATAATCTTCTACTGAGTAGTAACACTTTTGTAACAAATACTTCTTTGATGTGGTTTTAAACTCTGTGAAGTACTCAATGTTTTTTATTTCAGTTGGCAGTTTATTGTAGATATGAATTCCGTTGAATTTAAAACTGTGCTCATACATTTTCTTTTTATGATAGGTGACATGTAAGTTTGAACTATTTCTCGTGTTATGGTCATGAATAGCATTGCTTTTTTGAAATTTATCTAAGTTCGTTTTAACCTGTAATATTATTTCTAAAAGGTAAATGCTTGGTAATGACAATATGCCTAATTTTTTGAACCATTGCTTACAACTATCTGTTCTCTTTAAATTCATCATAATTCTAATTACTCTTTTTTGGATTCTAAATACTTTGATAATGCTACTACTATTTCCCCATACTGCTATACCATAAGAAATTAATGATTGAAAATTTGCAAAATACGCTATTCTTAATGTATTCAAATTTACACTGTGCTTCAAAATTGATATTTGGAAACAAATGCTACTTAATTTCTTCATTATACTTTCAATATGTATATTCCAATTTAGACTGTCGTCCATCCAAACTCCTAAAAATTTTGTCTTTCCTGTATATTTAATTTCATTATCATCCATTATAATTTCAGGTAAATTAACTGCCTTATTGATTTTATTATGAAAACCCAATACCTGACTCTTATCCTTATTTATAACTAATTTGTTATTTTGAAACCAAATTGATACTTCAATGGTGGTTTGAGTCTGGGTTACAACATACTTGTTGGTTTCCTCCAAGGGTTTGACGTACATTAAATAAATTAAAGCAGGTTCAGTGTGAATCCCCGTCGGTGTGCCAATATTTCGTCTGCAGAAGTTCTTTTACATGCGATAAATCTTCTGATATCAGAATTTCACTTCGAGCACACTAAAAAAACATGTGTCTGGCCCAAATTCGACCCATGACCTTCGAATCAGTAGGCAATCACCTAAACGAAACACTGATAATGAGCTAAATGAGCTGTATCTACATATTAAATTTTCTGTAAATGGTCCATGAAGTCATCTTTATTCTCTTTGATATTTTAATAGTTTACTTCCTCTTATCTTACCTGGTAGAGAAAGTAAAATAATCATTGCACTTCACCCGAAAATTCCTATCGTGGTTCCACCGCTAATATAGGGTTTTTGGTACCTATCCTAAATGATAAAAGTTAGCTATTTATGTTCAGTGCCTCTCAAGGGCGTGACACGAGAATTTCAAAACATTTCCTATCACCAAAATACCCTTTTCTTGGAAAATATTTCCTTGTTTTGTATTTTATCAAAATATGCTGAAAAATTTATATTAAAATAAACAATAACTTGTATGTATATCTTCAACTTTCTATGAACTCATCTTCATTGTCGTATTTTTTACAATTCTTTGCTTTAAAGAGAATGAAAATTTCTAAGCAGTACGTTATTTCTATCTTTTAGTGCTTATCCATTATGCAAAATAATGCGAAACTTCTTACCTAATGAAGTGGATAACACAGGTTACTTCCAGGAGACTCAGAATATAGGCTGTATTTCCCATGTAAACATCTTAAATACTTAATCTGGTGTTTAAATGAAAATTGTTAGCTATTTTTCAGAAAATAAAAATTATCGAACACTTTTTTCTACCTAAAGGATAGTTCGAGATAGAGGTTTTCTTGAACATCTTGTCACATCTTTGAAATAACTTACAAGGAAACTCACACCGCTACGCACCTGAACACTGGATGGTATAGTGCCTGCTGTATATAAACCATGCGTACCAAAAATCTGCTGCGGTGGGACATTATGACCCCACTAGACGCCGTTCTAGACAACATCGGTTCCCCCGCATGGCATGCGGGCACCCAAGATAACCCAGGAGCTAACCCTATCAGCAGCTAAAGCTGAGCTCCACATAATCTCCTAAGTTGTTTGGCAACAAAATTCACCCCAACCCGAAACTAAATTAAAAACACCAGGGTGCAGGGAATTGCACCCTGTCCTTTCATCCCGAAGGTACAATAACTGTAACCTCAAAAAAATTCTTCAAATCTGAAAACCTACACCATATCCATCCTACAAAATCCCATTCAAATACCTTACCTGTGGTAATACCCTTAACGGGTGGGCACGCAGCAAAAACCTTCTGGCTATATACAGCCAGCCAGCACGTCATGGTCATGGTCATCTGCTGCGGAGTAGAACCGCAACGCCCAAAACTGAAGCCTAGAAAGTGCCACATATGACCACTTGCAAGTAGCTGCTGGACATCCCTCGTCAGCTGTGGAGGACGCCGCTCCATATATATGCCATGCGTAGGCCGCTACGCATCATGGGTAAACAATCCCTTTTTTACAATGCTGTGTTATTATGTCTATATGTTCCTACTTATTCCGGACTCATTTTCGAGTACTTCCAGCTGTACTCCACACCCGATTTTTGGCACACAGGCCCTACATAGAGCACCGATGATGCCATCAAACTCTCAACCGAATACAGGTATTAGTATAGCGATAGTTCCCTTGATAAATACGAATTATCTTTTTTCTGAGGGGATTTGGCACTACGACCAGTCTTGGTCTATTGTACCTTATGCCCCCAAGTGGGGCATCCACGGGAGGAAGGATGAGGCGAGATGAGAGAGAGGGTGGCCGTTCCAAGGAGCCACGACATTACAGAGGGCAGGATCCCTACAGTTTACTCCCCGTAGGGAAGGGGATCCGTCCCCTTCAGCTGCTGTGGTGCGGGCGCTGCGAACCCCTAGCACTCGTGATACCTCTGACGTTACTAGAGGAACCTCGGGCCGAACTGCCGAGCTCCTCCCGTAGGGGACTTTTTTGGATTGGGTTGCACTCGAAGGGGCAGTGGTTTCGGATACAGTGGGAGATCGAGTACGTCTCCAGATGGGGTTGAGGGAAGCCATATATCCCCACGTACTAGCCTGCATAGCTAGTAGAAGGTGTGCTAGATCATCAGGCGGCCCTACCGAGGTTTATCGGTAGCCTCCCCCTTTGGGGTTGGTGCACGTAAGTGGCGTATCCACTTCCATTCCATCTTGTGTTTTCAGACCGGATGGGGAGGGGCTTGTTAGTCTCTAGGTCCTGCCCTATGGAAAGTCCCACGGAAGCGCCGGACGCCCTTCGGGGACAGCTGGATAACTCCCTGGGTCGGTCTTCACTTTGTATGAACTCTCCTGGTAGATACTGGTCCTGGTTTACTTAGATGGAGACCTCCCCCAGCAAGCCAAGACAGCGGGCATTTCCCTGTACTGTGGCCCGAAGATGGTCCCAGCAGTCGGTTTGGAGACCGGCAACTGACCTACTGGAGAAGGAAGTGGTTCACTCAGAGCATGTCATAGCGCCATGCACCGCCGAAACTCCCGCCGACACATCTACCCTACAAGAGATCACTAGATGAGAGATGATATTAAATGATATGAAATTATAATGGAGATGAAATGGAGGGACAGGGAATTCGGGGTATCTATTCGGGGTATCTACCCAGCATTCGCCTAGCGATCCGGGAAACCCCCGAAAAAGCCCATGGGTCAGTTAGGTCGGCCACAGGAATCGAACCCGGGGCCCCAAATGCGGACCATAGACAAACCACCTGAGCCATCCCGCTCGGTTACGAACTATTTACTTATCCGAACTTTCTTCTTTAATTATGTATATTATTCCTACACAGGCACTTATATTTTTCTTAAAGTCCTTTATGTGGGATCCATTAATTCTCAGTAGCGTATTTTGAATGGAATACAACTCACCATAATTTCTCTAAGCACCTAGTAGGGAAAGTAATATATCTCACGTTTTCAGCCATAAAATCAAAATCTGTATGAACAGCCTTGAAAAACTCAACTGTGGTACCTTCTTAGTGACACAAGAATCAACTGGTGTGTTTACATCAGTTAAAGTTTAAAGGGAGCCACAAGGATGCTGCCATAAAATGCAACTTAGTGCGTCGGTAGGTATATATTAATTTGAAATTATTTCTCGCCGAACGCTTTTATAGCGGTTGACGTAAAGCGGCAGAAAGAAAATTGCAGCGAGGTCAGTCGTTATGTTTTATATTGTGAAAATGACAGCTTTTATGGGGGACTGAAACGGTTATAGCTTGTGAACTAACCCATGTAGCGTATTCCCCTTGTTTAATCTTCCTCCCCTTCTAGACATGGACCCGTAACTGCCAGTGTACTAGTAAACACAAACGAAACAGAACGGAACGGAGAAAAAAAATGCAAATGAAATTCGGTATGAAAGTCAATGTGGTACTGAACAGAGCTTCTGTCCGTCGTTGAAAACATTCAAACAATGGAATGCTTAAACTCACTTTCTTTTGTTTCTTCCAAGGCTGGTTGCTAGTAGAATTTTCTTTTGTGCAGTTCGGTTCCTTAGAAAATTTTCATACCACCTTATCGAAATACGGACATTGCCTAACTGATTTTGGAACGTGAGTAGTATTTTTGCTGCACTGGAAGAAAACATTTAAACATTAATAAGAAAAAATGTCCATATTGTACTGTACAGCGTAAATGCATCGTTCTTTAACGACTTTCATTAAAATAAAATAAGTTTAACATGTCTGTATGACAAGTAAAATGTATAATTATCTTGAATTTTCTACAATTACACAGGAAAAGTTATATTCAACCTGAATGCATTTTGTATAATATTCTGTGCGACCATAAGAGATGGCTCTCTATAACTTTATGATAAATTTTGGACGGCGAACTCAGCACCTCGACCTACAGAAACTTGTTGTGAGACCTCCGGGATGAAGGGATGAGTTTGGATGATACTAAGGGTGGTACTAACTGCAACAGGAGTTCGCCATGGCAATCGAACAGCTAGCTGGCCAGCAAAGCCTTAGTCGACCTTCCACCTGAGTTCGTATCCCGGGAAGCCGCCTACAACTTCGTTGACGGGGTACGAGACATCAAGATTCGTCAGCGCCTAATGCTCGGCGACTACAAGACCATCCACGAGGCGCTAACGGCCGCATTGAGGATGGTGGCGGCCAAGGTGACGGCTACCTTGACTTCGAGAACAAGGAGTATCCGCAACAATGGGGCGGAGTGCCGTACGTCTGTGGGTGTTCATCGCGGAGGTCATTGAGGAGGTGATATTGGGGCTGGATGCCCTCAGGAGCCACGAGGCGACGGTCGACGTAGGCAGGAAGGTCCTGTGGCTCAATGGAGAAGAGGTGATACTACGGCACACCGAAGAACGCCTTGGAATCCCCAGGATCATCCTGAGAGAAGACGTGGTTGTCCCCGCGAGAAGCGAGGTGGTGTTGGCGCGACTGGAAGGCCAGCGGACGAAGAACATGATGCTGGACCGGATTTTGTATAGCCAGGTCATTGTTGCCGTGCCGAGAGGAGGTGTCGGTTAGGTTGCTCAACCCAACAGACACCGATCACGACATCCAGGCTGGGACGGAGTTGGGGATAGACGATAGCAGAGAGCAGAGCTACAGACTGAAACTTCCTGGTGGCAGCTCGTACAACTGACTCCATTTCTGTTTACTTAAACATCTCTTGGAAGAGTTGGGAACCGAAGTTCTCCTTTATGTGGAGGATGAGAATTTAGGGAGAGAAATTTCCCTACCATGCAAGCCGAAACTCCCTCTGACACATATCCCTAAACAGCCGGCCAGGATGAAGGTGTAGTAAACCCAAAAGTGGGGTAAAATGGATGAACAGAAAATTCAGAGGATGTAATTATCCGTCCCAGCATTCAGCTAAGGACATGGGTCAGCAAATCGAACTCAGGATCTCCCAACAGGTGCTTCCGCCTGAGCTCGATAACTATACTGCACAAAAAGGTGGATCTCTTTAATACATACACTTAATGTCACAAAGAGAAAACGTTTATAGTGTGACTTTATGGGTTCGTGAAATTAAAAGTCCAATTGCACCACTCAAAAATGTTCTTTATTTCCACCGACTTACAGTTGAACACTTGCCAATTACACAGAATTACGTAATGCACGTAATTATGATTCACCAGTTCGTCCGACAGTTGAACACTTGCCAATTACACAGAATTACGTAATGCACGTAATTATGATTCACCAGTTCGTCCGACAGTTGAACACTTGCCAATTACACAGAATTACGTAATGCACGTAATTATAATTCACCAGTTCGTCCGACAGTTGAACACTTGCCAATTACACAGAATTACGTAATGCACGTAATTATGATTCACCAGTTCGTCCGTTACAGTTCCACTGCACGCTCACAGTTACGCACACTCTTCCAATGTACGTACACAGTCTTCTCGTCCGTTCACTAACACGGTGCTCCTTCGCTGCTTGCCAAGCACTGACTCAACTCACTCATTGCAGCCCTTTTTTTATAGGAATATCACTGTTTTCTAGACGTCTCTCGTTTTCAGTGAATCACCGCGAAGGTTCCAGACGGCAGAGGAAGGGGGAAGAGGCGGCCAGCGACAAGTGAAACTTCCCTAATCATCCCCTATTGGGTGACAATAGTTTATTTTCTAGACATTTGTTATAACTGTTTTAATGTGCCACAGCTCAGTCACTATTTAACCGTTCCTCTGATGTAGAAGAAGTTAGCATCTCTCACCTGAGTCTTCTATTTTTCTGTCGTATCTGCAACGAAATCTGCAGTGAAACGATTTCTGTAAACGTTTATCTCGACTAATACGAAGTATAAGCAAAACAAGCGTTAGGACTGTGATTGAGAAGGGTGTCCCAGCTCAGCAACGCAGGTGATCCATTATAAGTCCTTTGTGAGTTACCATACTAAGCTGTGGGAGGAAGTAGAGAGACGAAGGGCGAGGGTGCGCACTTACAAGGGCGGGAAATGAAATGCAATGTATAGTGTTTAACGCTCGCTTTTACTACATATGGCACCGCCTGCTTTTACTGCATACGGCACCGCAGGCGGTGACGTTGATGATACATAAGACGAAGATGGAGCTCCACTGGAATGAGATGGTAGGGGAAACTGGAGATCGCGGAGAAAACCCACCCCAGTGCCGTACTGACCCCACAAATCTCACTTTGTGGCCATCTGAGATCGAACCCGTATGCCTTGGTGGGAGTCGAGTGGTCTAACCAGCAAGGACGTTAATGCCAGAGGTTCTACTCGCATTAGTCCTGGATCCGTAGGACCAAGGACCCGGGCCTCCTTCTACCAGGGAGTTACCGAGCTGTTTCAAAGGGCGTCCGGCGCCTCCGTGGCGCTTTCCATAGGGCAAGACCTACAGACTAACAAGCCCCCCCCCATCTGGTCCTGTGGACTCAAGACGGGATGGAAGTGAATACGCCACTTACGCGCGCCGACACCAAAATGGGAAGGCTACCGATATGACCTCGGTGGGGCCGCATACATTCTATTAGCTATGTAGGCTAGTACGCGGGAATATTAATGGCTTCCCTCAACCCCGTCCGGAGACGTACCCGATCTCCCACGGGTATCGGGAACCACTGCCCCCTCGAGTCCAACCCAATCCGAACAATTCCCAATCAGGGAGGGTCTCGAATGTTCGACCCAAGGTTCCTCTAATAACGTCAGAGGTACCACGAGTGCTAAGGGTCCGCAGCGCCCGCATCACGGCAGCTGAAGGGGACGGATCCCCTCCCCTACAGTAACCAGCAAGGACGGGATCCCTAACGATTCCAGAGTAATCGTGGTGCGAGGATGACTTCCCCATCTTCAACCCAAGAGGTTCCGGGACGAACCAGCCCCGCAGACTAACTGCCAGGAAGAAATCTTTAGACCATCCCACCGCAACGCACCAGTCCCCGTCGCCTAGTTCTGTAACTATAAACAGTTGAAATTCATGATAGAAGAGAATCCATCGACCTGGGAAAACCACGAAAGAATCCAATATCAGAATCGAACGGGACCCTTTCCAAAAGAAGTGTTTATACAAATATTAGAGTAAGAGAACTCTGTAACTAAATGTAACAAGTAGAGTTTTTAATCCTACTTTGACTACATTTATATGAACTTTAGTTAAGTAAATGCTTTAGCACTTTTCGATATTGTTTGATAAACTGATTTGCATTGCCGTTTATTAAACTGTTGTAGCTTCCAGGACATGCACCTCAGAATTTATAATTCCCTTAGTTTAGTCCTGTTTATTTATTGACATTGCGTTATCGCATGTTTTCTCATTTTGAGTCGCGATCTCTCTGCCTAGCACAGTTTAATTTAATACAGTCACGAATTTCATTTTTATACCTACAGCTTTACATGCGTGCAACTGAAACGCCCCTGTGGTTCGGCCATTGGAAGTTTTATCAATCACTGGGTATCTGCGTATTTATTGCGAAACAGAAATTCAAATTTAAAATGAGTGCTGAGAATATGCTGTCCTATATATGCAGCAGTCATAAAAAGAAATATCCGGAATTACAGTGCTTTAAATTATTAAAAAGAAGATCTTTGAAAGGTACATTGAAGTATATGAAACATGTTTAGATTAAAATGCTTATGCCCAGTTCTGGCCGACCATAGTTTGAGATTTAAATGCTACTTGACAACAACAATTACTTTCCAACACTGCACGTGGCTTGTCATTAAAATAAAGGTTTTCTGTATTACTTTCACAGCAACGTTTCCAATGTCATATATTTTTACTGCATATAGCAACCAGGGTAACTATTGTATACCACGCAAAAATTGCAAATACCTACATCGGAAATACATATTTTGGGACCTCCTGAATCTAAAAAAGGCATTATTTACAAAAAGGTACGTGTGCGTGCGTGTGAACGCATAATAAAAAACGAAAAGTTCATTAAATGTCAAAATGTTATATATACCAAAGTCGTGATAAAAATATTATCAAGAAAAGCCTGCACCCCAGACTACGCCATATATGGAATAGTTTTCGAAAATGTTTATTTATTAAACAATGATGATGATGTGTATATAAAGGTGCTCATCTTCGGGATCATCAGCGCCCTTTAAAAAACTAAATCATGGCAATTGCGAGAGATAAACTAAACTATAAATTGGCAAACATCAAAATAAAATGGCAAATAAGCATGCCAATTAAAATAAAACAATAAAAAACTATAAGTAACAATAAAACGCACATAGACACAAAAAACCGTTGCCGCCAATATCGGTTAAAACAGCTGGCGGGGAAAAAAGTATTTAAAACAACCGGCCCAACGATGGTCGGATCAACTTGTTTCTTTTCCTTGGGGTTGGGCTAGCACTTGCACCGGACTTATCCTGCTGTTTTTTTTTTTTTTTTTTTTTTTTTTTTTTTTTCCTTTTTTTCCCTGTTCTGACAGTGAGAGCAGACTCTTTCTGTTCCACATCCTCTCTGGAAGAGGACTGCTTTGCATGTAATAATTTCGGGTTCAGAGGTTCGAACCGGTCGGAAACTGCGATCGACGAAGATGAAAGTAGATGATTCCTCAGATTATGACGGAGGAGATGATCGTTACGCTTGCTAGCTTTGTTTTCACTGGTCTTACTATTTTCCCTAAGGAAAATACATTAAGTATTACCGGTTCACATGGTTTCGACGGTGACATGGCTGAAATATCCTTTTTAGGACTGGACTTCGTAGGCGCGCTCACTGTTGTAATTTACTACAATTTGTAAATTACAAATTATAACTCAGTAACTAAATTAATGATTTAAAAACTAAAAGATACTGTGACTTTGTGGGTTCGTAAACTTAATAGTCCAGGTTGCAGAAATTCAAATATATTTTTTTCCGTAGAAAGACAATTTGGTCAATCCTTACAGTAGCAGAATTAGGTAACATACAGTCTGAAAGGTCGTTAATTACACACAAAGAGTTCACTTTCAAAACACAGCTGCAAGCACACGATAATAGTTCCGATTCTCCACTCTCATTACGATTGTCCGGCTTCCTTATATCTTCTACTCAAATTTCTAGACGTTTCTGAAATGTTCTGTAACAAAAGAGAAATCGAAACTTCCAGTCAGCTATCTGTCTCTTTAACTGTTTCGACAAGCTTTTATCTCCGCGTTGCACTATTTGCCTCTTTGTGCACCCGGCCGCAACAATGCTTGCAAAAATACTCTATATTTTTAAGCTTAAAATGCAATTCAATCTTGATTTATTGCCCTGTGTAAAATTTTATACCACAAATAATCTTGAAACATTTCTTAACATTTTATATTTTTTATTAAAACATTTACTATCTTAGACAATTGAAATTATGAATATAATTTATATTTATCAGAAGGGGCATGCTTACAAATTTCAAGTCAAAAGCTTAACATTTAAGGAAATTGGTGAAGTCAGTTTCATTCAAATTCTACGTTAAAAATTTAATGACAAAATTGTTAAGAATACACGGTGCCATCTCTGGAAAAAAAAAAAAAAAAATCTTATGTGATATTTTCACACAGCTATCAATGAAAAATAGACATACGATGGGGGACCCAAAAGAAACCGGACTCCGAGGGCACTGCCACTCGTAGACGTAGTGCTGGGTTCTCACGCTAGATGATGCCAGTAGAGACCTTCATGAAACAGCTGTGCAGACGGCGTCAGTGTAGAGCTGAACGTGCAAGTGTGGTATTGTGTTTCTCTGACTGTTGGTGGTTTACCTCTGCGAAGTCGTTATGGCAACTTTAAAAGAACAAAGAGTGTGTGTGAAATTGTGTTTCCTGCTTAAAAACTGCAACGGAGACACACCAAATGCTTCAGGAAGCTTTCCAGGAGGACGCTATGTGCCGCACATAGGTTTTCGAGTGGTTTGGGCGCTTTAAACGTGGTGAGATGTGTGTTAAAGACCAAGCTCGTTCTGGACGCCCTTCAACATCGCGAGATGAGGAGAACATTGAAAAGGTCCGCCAAAAGATCAACGAGGATCGTCGCCAAACGATCGACCAAATTTCAGCAGCGACAGGAATCAATTGGAGCTCGTGCCAGCGGATTTTGAGGGAGGATTCGCACATGAGACGTGTTGCTGCTAAATTTGTTCCGCGCCTGCTCAGACAGGAGCACAAAACCATCCGCATGAGTGTGTGTCAGGACTTGAAAACAGAGATTGCACGTAATCCAAACTTCTTGAACAAAGTCATTACAGGGGATGAGAGTTGTTGTTACGGGTATGACCCAGAACTCAAGCAAGCATCAAGCCAGTGGAGGACTCCCAACTCTCCCAACCAAAAAAAAAGCAAGGCAAGTGAGGTCAAATGTGAAGACGATGATCATTGTCTTTTTTGATGTTCGTGGAATTGTGTATTGGGAATTCGTACCCCCTGGCCAGACTGTTAACCAGCACTTTTACTTGGATGTTTTAAGGCGTCTGCGAGAGGATGTGAGGAGGAAACGCCCGGAACTTTGGCGATCAGGTGACTGGTTTCTGCATCACGACAACGCTCCAGCACACACGGCCTTACGAGTAACCTACTATTTGGCATCTTAGAGGTGGTCTATCGTTCCCCACGCTCCGTATTCGCCGGACCTAGCACCGTGCGACTCTTTCCTATTTCCACGAATGAAAAAAAAAACGCTAAAAGGGGAGCGTTATAACGATGTGGAGGCGGTAAAAGCAGCTTCGCAAAGGACACTGGGCAATATCAAACTTGAAGAGTTCCAAACATGCTTTCAACAGTGGGAAAAGGGACTTGACAAGTGCTTCGTATGTAATGGAGGGTATTTTGAAGTTGACTGAAGTAATTTTGTAAAAAGATTCATCAAGAAAGTTTTTATGACAACAATCCGATTTCTTTTGGAACCCCATCCCCCTGGTATATCCCAGAATATTGCTTACTCAAGTACTAGACAGTTTAATATTTGTTTCTCCTATAAATTTATATTGCAGGTGGACATGGAGGTTGAAAGCTGCAGTTAATTTTGTCACAGAATAGTTACGTAATGTACTCGTATTTTCATTAATTATTCTGGATGCATACTCCAGCATGTGTTGTGAACAACGTTGTTCTCCCGCATTTCAAGTGCGGGTCATGATAAGAAGTTTCTCTCGCAAGACGAAATCTGACTTGCATGGCAGAAGCTGCAAATCTGCCCGACATTTCCATTTCGGTGGAATGTGGGTATATATTTTCCTTGTTGTTTGCTATGCGGCAATTCAGTTTACGGGAGACAGTTTTGCACAAGAACTTCCTTGACTCCTTTGCGGTCGAAAGAACCTGAGTTCGATTCCTGGCTGAAGGGAGGGATTTTCCTTTAACTGGACACATTCTTTATTCCACACAAAGAGTGGAAGTATGAATGTAGGAGTGATGCGAGTTTGTTTAATAGTTAACAATGATAAAACCAAGTTTGTAGTAACACCATCAGTTACAGATCTAAGTGAAAACCTCCATTGTTACTAAAAAAGCTGAAGGCGGCTGTACAAATGGAGATAAATTATAAACTGCTTTATTCGCATGGTAATAAGGCAAATATCCATGGTATTTATAATATAATATGTAAGATATGATGTTAAAAGTGACATTACATTAACATCAATAACATCGCAGGACAATTTTTAAAACATAGTTTAAAACATTTGCATGTTTCTTCTATTAAGTAAAATAAATAACCGAAATAGCGTGCATAATCTGGGACGATAATGACATGTTATTAATAGAACGATATCTTGTGTCATTCTTATAAAGTTAAGAGAGTACATGCCAATTTTAAGTTTTATCATTAAAATGCAGCCAATTGCATTTTATTAAATATAGACATTGGCAGTGAACTGGTCTTAATTTGCAAATAAAATATGCATTAATGTTAGATGGAGTCAAAATGCAAAATTCAATGCCATGGTCGGGATTTGAACCACGGATCTCCTGGTTTCCGTCCAGTCGCTCTAACCCGGTTCAAATCCCGACCATGGCATTGAACTTTTCATGTTGACTCCATCTATCAAAACTCTTAGCATATATACGGCTAGTATGAAGAAATGATTAATTTCCATCAATTAACTAACATAATAAGAGTTAAATGATGAAGCCTGGGACTCAAGTACTTACAATAGTAAGTCGCCACAAACGGTGTATCTCAGATGCGAGAGCCCCTAGTGGTCTACCGGGGAAATATACGAGTCAAATGGAGAATTTAATGTCGTGACGGCAAGTTGGCCGTAGTAGCTCAATGGGTTAGAGCGACTGGACGAAAACCAGGAGATCCGTGGTTGAAATCCCGGCCATGGCATTGAATTTTTCATATTGACTGTATCTAGTGTAAAGACTAGTGGCTGTGGCTAGTGTAAAGAAATGGTTAGTTTCCATCAATTAACTAAAATGTATTAATGTGATATAGCTGAGAGGACGAATGCGTTATTGAGGCACTGTACCTCAATACCTTTTCACAGCACAGAGTTCGTGTCCACTTATTAGTCGGCACAGGAAGAAGGGAAGTGGAGAGAGAACAGTATCAGTTAAAAGCAGTCAAATGCAGTGCAGAGCAAGCAATTCCCTAAAATATGACATTATAGGGAAAGAATAGCAAAGACAATATTGTTGCAGTCGGACGCACAAAGGGACAGATAGGGCAGCGCGGAGATAAAAGCTTGCCGAAACAGATAAAGATACAAAAATAAAATAAAATCTGAATATCATACCCCGGGTCCTTGAAACTATACCGGGGTTCACATTCAAATTTTACATTTATTATTTCTTAATAAAATTACATTATTAATAGTAGATAATTGTTTCAGATTTCTACGACTACAAAAACTACAAAAAAATTGATAAAACAAAAAACAAAACCAAAAACTACTACTACCTATAATACAACAAAATTTACTGGTAACCAGCAAATCTCTACTGAACACAATACTAATATTCTTTTAAATACTTAACCAAACATTACAGATAAATTTAAATAACAAAAACTATACAAAACTACAAAAAATAACTCCTGATAAGTGCTGGAAGCCAGCAATTCTAATTTAAACTGAGAAAAAGCTCAGCTAAATTTATAACATAACCATACAGATAGCTGACTGGAAGTTTCGATTTGTTAGTTACAAAACATTCCAGAAATGACTAGAAATATCAATGGACGTATAAAAAGGAGCCGCTATCGCCAGTTAGGGTCAGAGTCGTAATGAGAGAATCGAAATGGAACTTGATAATCGTGTGCGTACAGCTGTCTTTTGAAAGTGAACCCTTCTGTTTGTTTACGGTGACCTTTCTCTATGCTACGTAATTCTGCTACTGTAAGGATTGACCAAAGTGTGTTTCTACGGAAATAAAAAACATTGTGAATTTCTGCAACTTGGACTTTTAATATTCAAGTACACGAAAGCAACTACCACAAATTATTACAGACAATTATTTCCAAAATCCTAAAAGTGTTAGTTACAGATAGTACGAGGGCTGTTCAATAAAGAATGATCATAATTTTTTACGTACATAATTTTTCGCACTAAAATTCAATCTTATTATATTCTGTTAGCTTAATGTGAAACAAACACGCCGTAGTAGTTTCATTGTTGGTACTCCTGGTTCCCGCCTGTGAGAACCAGGTAAGTTCAAACATGTTCAGTATCGCCTACTGCTACAATGGAGATAACATACCGTTAAAGTTGATGTTAGAGGAAGATCCGGAGTTTCTTTCAAACGTAATCACTACTGATGAAACTTGGCTACATCATTTTGATCCTGAGAGCAAACAGCAAAGCTCAGTGTGGAAATCTCCTTCATCACCAACCCCCAAAAAAGCAAAAGTGGTTGCTTCTGCTGGGAAAGTTCTGGTCATCTCATTCTTTGATATTCATGGAATGGTTTATCAGCATGTTGTACCTGCACACACATCAGTAACTGGACAATACTACAGGGATGCCCTGAAAACATTGCAAGTCTATATCAGGCGCAAAAGACCACATTTCCGTGAGGCAGGCTGGATGCTGTACCACGATAATGCACGGCCGCATATTGCCAATGTTGTTGCTGAATATCTTGCAAAAATCAACGTGAAGTGCATCCGTCACCCTCCCAATAGTCCGTATTTAGCCCCATGTGACTTTTTTCTATTCCCTAAGTTGAAGAAACGCCTTCGTGGGAGGTATTATCCATCATCAGAAGCAGTGGTGAAGGCTGCGGAGGCGATTTTGAAGGATCTCTCAAAAATGGTTTCCAGCATGTCTTTGAAGACTGGCAGAAACGATGAGACAAGTGCATCGCATTCAGGGGAGACTATTTTGAGAAGGACCATCAAAATTATGAGGATGTGTAAAGGTACGTTGTAAATATAATTTGACAACCCTCGTATAACTTATTTGTGATGACAAGATGTTCTGCAGAAGTAGCAAACACTGGTCTAAAACAACTAAGAAAGAAAAATGATAAAACAGTTAAGCTCTTCTATATGATAACTCAACTCTGGCTTCAAAATTCGAAACAAATTCCCAAGCTACCACTGAATACCTTTAAATTCTGCGAGTACTAGAACGCGAGCCGCTCTGACACAACACACTCGCTGAGAATAAATGCTCCGTACCTTTAAGATCACCTCGCTGATAAAAACATAACGGCTGTTCAGAAGCAACTTCTGAAAATAACATTTAGGTTATCACATTACTTTGTTAAGAAATCAGATTTGAGATACGCCGATGTCAACTTTACGAAAACGCAAAATCCCGGCATTTATTGACAATCAAATCCTACGCACGTGTAAGGAAACGTTGTAAAATTAAATTTAAGCCGTAAATGCGGAGGAAAAAATTTCTAGAGAGAGAATCTGATGCGATTGCGGTAGAGATGAAAGCAAAGAGTTGAATACTAAATTGGCAAACATATTCTGATAACAAATTTCTTTGCTGTCACGTATGAGATGTCCATTTTTCCATGTTTTGCAGCAGTTAAATTTTATGTTCTTTCTCCACGAGGTCGATCGACGTTTCCTCTGTTCCATACTCAAACATAACACGCTCTTACTCTTTAGTGATATTCTTTAAGTATATCATTTAATAATGTTACTTTATGGGTTCGTAAAATTAAAAGTCCAGTTTGCAGAAATTTAAAATTCTCTTTATTTCAGTAAAAAGACACTTTGTACACCCCTTACAGCTTCTAAAAATGACGTGACATACGCAACACGCAGTCTTGAGGCCACTCGTTGCTTCCCCTCACGTAAACAAACGAAATAATGCACTTGCGGTACACTTCAAATATATGCACACACACAATTAACAGCTCAACTCGCAACTCCATTAACAACTGACTCAACCCTTTGCCAGATTTTATATCCCAGCCATTGTTTCTAGAAACGCGCCGACTTTTAAAGGCCTTTCACGGCGGCAACCCGCTTCTCTCTCGGCAACCGCCTAGCGCTCGCCTACGCTAGGGCCGGCAGCAGCACAATGATGCCTCGGCGACAGTAATTTTGTTTATATTCGTTCCTCTTTCATTATTAATATATACAAGTATCAGTTATTTCTGTTTCGTTGAATTTTTAGTATTATTTAGATATATTTGACTGTTTGTGCCAATTTTATTTCTTTGCCTAAAAGAGAGAATCCTAATATTGTTCTTATAAATCTCTTCTCTGCTTTCTCTATTCTTTTCTTGTGTGTCATTTATTGTTCAATTTTTACTGCTATGTGTAGCCATTGGTACTGTCGTTTTCTCTTTTTATATGAATTAAATTATGAGGTTCAGAAGAAGCACATTCAAATTAGTAATTTAAGAAATGCAATATACACGCAAGTATATTTTCAAAAATGAGCTCGCCATGAAACGTGGTATTATTAATACTGGGCTGGACTGCGCTACGGAAGAAATTCGGCATGAAGGTTCAAACTCGATCAATTGCACCTAAGCTTCAAGTGGGGCACCCCGGGAGGAAGGATGAGGCGAGAAGAGACAGAGGGCAGCCGTCCGAAGGAGCCACGACAGTGTAGGGGACATACACTTTACCAGTTGGAAACTCCCTGGAAGGCTAGAATAACCGGCATCCCACCCTAATATGGCCCGGAAACGGCTCCGCCAGACCGGTTTCGGAGACCGGAGACTCTCATACAAGAGAAAGTTTTACCAAAAGCACATCATCCTTCCAACAGATGAAAGAGACTATCATGTGAGAGATTATGTGAAGTGATAATGAAATGGAGGGACCGGAAATTCAGTGGATGTAATTAACCGACCCAGCATTCGCTTTGTGACCCGAGAAACCCCGCGAAAAAGCATAGCCACGGGAATCGAACCCGGGCCTCCCGAATGCGGACCACAAACGAAACCGCCTAAGCCATCCCGCTCGGTGTTATACGAGGCATGTTTTTTAAGTCAGTACCGTTTTGGAATTAAAAAAAGACATGCATAGATATCGCAATAATTTTATTTTTACATGAAAGCCTGTACGTTAATCTACTTCTCTACATAATTTCCGTGAATATTGAGGCACTTGTCATAACGTGACACCAGTTTTTGAATACCCTCCTCAAAATTCTGCCGCCTGACGTGTTAACCACTGTATCACAACTGTTTTGACTTCGTTATCGTCTTGAAGACGCTGACCACCCAGATGTTTCTTCAAGTGCAGGAACAAATGGTAGTCGCTGGGTGCCAGATCAGGGCTGTATGGAGGATGCTCTAGAGTTTCCCATTGAAAGGATTTGATGAGATCTTTGGTCCGATTAGCCACATGTGTTCGGGCTTTGCCATGCAGCAAAACGATACCCTTACTCAACTTGCCACGTCTTTTGTTCTGGATTGCACGGCGCAGATTGTTCAAAGTCTCACAATAAGACGCTGCATTGATTGTCTCATTACGAGGCAGAAACTTCACTAGCAATACTGCTTTTCTGTCCCAAAAAACTGTGCACATGATTTTCCGGACAGAAATTGTTTGCTTAAACTTCACTTTTGTGGGTGATGATGAATGTTGCCATTCCATGGATTGTTGTTTCGATTCTGGTGTGACGTAGGCCACCCATGTTTCGTCACCAGTAACAATTTGGTCTAAAAATCTTCACCTTCATTGTGGTACCGCTCAAAGAAAGTCAATGCACTGCCTAAACGTTGGGTTTTGGGCAAATCTGTCAACATTTTCGGAACCCAACATGAACACAATTTCCGGTACTTCAAGTTCTCGGTCACAATGCGATACAAAACACTACGAGAATGTTGAGGGAAATAGTCGCACAGTGATGAAATTGCAAAGCGTCTGTTTCCTCTCATCTTTTCGTCCACTTTCTGCACCAAATCTTCAGTAACGACCGAAAGACGCCCACTCCGTTCTTCATCATGCACATTTGTGCGGCCATCTTTAAATGCTCTCACCCATTTCCTTACCATTCCATCACTCATAATGTTTTGTCCGTAAACTTCACAGATCTCACGATGAATATCGATCGGTTTTACGCCTTTAGCACTAAGAAATCGTATAACAGCCCGTACTTCACAATCGGCGGGACTCACGATTGTCGGAGGCATCTTAAACACTTAGTAATCAACGTATACAATGAAGAATCATACTGTAATGGCGTCAGTGCATAGACAAGAGATGTAGGTAACCAGCGTGCATGCGCGGAACGCCAACCATAGCGCTGCGGCGGCGGAATTGCGAAACGGTACTGACTTAAAAAAACATGCCTCGTAAATACTAATGTGACAAAATGTGTCTGATAAAACGGAGTACAATATAGCTTCAATTGTCAATCATGTCTGAATTACTCTAGTCTAGTTATCTGACAATGAGTTGTAGAGAAACATAGGTGCCTGAAATTAAAAAAAAAATGATTAGGAAATACAGATTGCTATTTTTAAACGTTTTGCACTCTATGCTTACAAAATATAATTCACCCGCCAATTTTATGTTAATCGAGATAAATCATCCCAATAAATGTTTCATTACATATATCGCTTTAGTATCAACAAAGAAAATACAGGAAACCAAAGTGCTAGTTAAATACTGTCGCCAGGCATTGTTGAGTTGCTGCCAGGTCGTACGCTGGCAGTAAACAAAGAGACAGAGCGGTCAACGCGTGGGCGGAGCGTTAATCACTTGCCGGGATAGAGAGAGAGCAACAGAGGGAGAAAGAGACAGAGATAGCCTGAACTTTCCCGCTGCACCACGAAAGGCCGTGAAGCTTCGGCAGCTTTCGAGAAACAGCGGCTCGGGTATATATGCGGCAGTGGCTTACGCATTCACTGGACAAAAGGGACTCGAGGAGCTTACCAAGTCCCACCCTCCAATGCTGTACCCCACCCGTTACGCCCACTATAAACAGAGATGGGGACGCAATGGTGGAGCGGGGTCCTTAAAGCTGAAGCGTAAACAATCTCCGGTTTTGACAATTGCTCCTCTGTGCATACATGATAGAGATAGACTTGGACCGACCGAAGAATCCACCCACCATGTTTGTGAAAAGAGGAGAGGAGGTTAAAGAGCATTAGCAATCGGATGAAGAAATGGGACCTGATACGGCATCCATTACTATTCAAACATCACCGGTAAGAACACGTCGGAAGATTCATTTGCAAAAGCTATAGGAAGCTGTCGATTAATCGTGCGCGAGAAGGTATTCACATTCACTTGTCTCATAATAAACAGCCGACAGTAGCCAAGGAGTACTAAAACCTCCTTGGTAAAGACAATACAAGTTCAGATGTATTGGTCGATCCATTGTTTCCGGACATTGGCCAAGGTCAGGTGCTAGTTCTTATTAACATTGCTTGTCACATCCACACTCTCGTATCCTGAGTTTGCGTCAGATCTTACTTTGAACAGGCTCTCAGAGAGTTACATTTACCTAGGCACAGGGAACCTCAAGTTTCTGCTCTCTGGATCATCATAAGGTCATCTTTTGCCTCCGGATTTTTGTTGGATTCTGCCTGTTTTTAAGTTTAATTTAAAAAGTTTGCCGTTCTTGCAAATATTCACACATGAGTTGCCATCCTGCACTAGGATATCAGGAAAGCCAGTAATGTCGGGGACTGGCTCACCTTTGCATTCCTGCAAGGGTACACATTCTCAGAGCTTTAATAACGCGTGCAAGACGCAGACTCCAGAGCAAAGGTCTTTGGGCCATTTACTCTCTATGTCGTTCTAACCCGTGAGACTACATCACGAAGCCTTCTCAAATCTTCCTTAATTAGGCACCAGTTGCACAATTCTGGAAAGTTTGCCTTTCCATCAAAGCGCTCTCGTTAGGTCCCTTGGGGCGACCCTAGGTTCTACACGTAGTATGCCGCACCTTCGATAATACAGGGGAAACTCCACTTCCTGTACAACGTTCCAAGAGATGCTTGGATTCCAGATCACAACACGGCCCCGAAAATAACAATCTTCTTGGCAAACGACGGTATAGAAGGACCTGCACTCTGATCAGCATCAGTGGATGCTGATACACTTCCCTAATCCATGTCATCTAACAAGCGGCTAAATCTATCGCGAGTTTAAACAGCTGACTTCAGTAGACTGAGTGAATGGAGACACCGTTTTTCACAAATAGTAAGCGCACATTGCTGTAGCCCCGTCCTCAACCTATGACCACAGAATGGTGTAAATATTTCTGACTATTGCCACTTTTAATACAAAGCTGTTCTTTCCTGTGTCTTCGTCCCCCCCCCCCCTTTTGAGTTGTATCTTGCTGTTTAATGGTCCTTAACTTCCTGATCATCCCTCAAAGCTGATTGCACATAGGTTCGTTACTTCACATGAATCTTGTGTAGCATACAGATAATCTTAGTCGCGTAGTCACCTTCCTGTCATACCAATTACAGAAAAATCATTCAGAATGAAGATTTCACAGGCTATTAGAAGAAAATTCAAGATATATATTTTATTTTCCATACAAATGTTATTCAAATATGTTTTTCTTTTTAGGTGTGTTTTTACACACACTCACACAGACCGACAGTTTTCTAAACTACTGTTTTGTGTCAGTCTCTCTCTCTCTCTCTCTCTCTCTCTCTCTCTCTCTCTCTTTCTTTTTCTTTCTTTTTGGACCCGGGAAGTCTCAAAACCTGCATTTCTGCTGAAATCTTGGAATTTCAATTTTGGTTAGAATGTAGATATTCCTTACTTGCTTTATTTTTAATTTTTTTATATACGTCCTCTAACGTTCGGTCATATCGTACGATGAATGAAATGGGTGAAATGAGCTCAAATGAGCTCAGGATCAACAGAGCTTAGAGTCACCTGACATCTTTTAGGATAATGGAAAACCCTGGTAAAATCTTGTCCAGATAACTTGTCCTCACCGAGATTCAAACTCAGTAGACACGCTACCGAGCCGGGCTTACTTGCCCTAAGTAGCGGTAGCAGAGAAATAAAAATATGACTATAGGAACATTATTATTAAACCTAACTTATTATAAGTTTACCTTTTCTTCTAAACAACCTGCAAAGCTATCACCCCCACCGTCTATTTGAGAACCAATGCTCTATACAGAAACTCTGTGGGCCACCCTAATGTTAAAGTGACGCAACTAAGTATTAGACATTTACTACTCCATCTGAAAGTGAAGTATTTGAGACAGGTTTCTGGAGATCTGCAGATTTCTTATATTATACATAGCCAAGTCGATTTCTGAGATTCATGACTGTATTTGGCTTTATATGCGCATGGACAGACAGAACGTCACTGCTAGCTATTGAGTGTGAAAGGTCAAGTGGTTCTGTCAGCTGTCACTTTCTTTGAGGAGAATCCGTCGGGACAGAAGTATATGAACACATTCCTTATATCTAAATAGAGACCTTTGAATATAGTCATTAAGTGTAGTGATGGTTTTAATATACTCGGCACTTTCGGTTGAATCAGGAGGTTGTTTGGCTATCGAAAATGGAAGTCTTGAGAACTTACCAAAGGAAAGGATTTTACAAAATAATCTGATGCTTTACATTAATATTACTTTTTCTACTCTAGCTTCTCTTTCATTTATCTAACAAATGAAGAAAGAGCCTACTGCATTCCACGATGTCAAGATTTTACCCAAAATAAGGTTTCGAGACTCAGAGAATCAAGAATAAATAAACATGACTATTGGGCGAAAGGTTCTTGAATTTGTATGCTTATTTGCTTTGTCTTTCTTCTACCTCCTTAGTAGGTAGAGAAGCCATTGCATTACATGCTGAAAGTCAATATCGAGATTTTAGTGGAAATGAGGAATTACACCCGGGCTTTAAAGTACTTACAGCATAGTAAGTCGCCATTAAGGTAGTTGTCTCATGTGTTTATGAGAACTCCTAGTGGTTTAACGGGAAAAACACGAGTCAGTTGGAGAATTTAATGTCATACCCGGGTCTTAAAGTACTTACAGCATAGTAAGTCGCCATTAAGGTAGTTGTCTCATGTGTTTATGAGAACTCCTAGTGGTTTAACGGGAAAAACACGAGTCAGTTGGAGAATTTAATGTCATACCCGGGTCTTAAAGTACTTACAGCATAGTAAGTCGTCATTAAGGTAGTTGTCTCATGTGTTTATGAGAACTCCTAGTGGTTAAACGGGAAAAACACGAGTCAGTTGGAGAATTTAATGTCATACCCGGGTCTTAAAGTACTTACAGCATAGTAAGTCGACATTAAGGTAGTTGTCTCATGTGTTTATGAGAACTCCTAGTGGTTTACGGGGAAAAACACGAGTCCGTTGGAGAATTTAATGTCATACCCGGGCCTTAAAGTACTTACAGCATAGTAAGTCGCCATTAAGGTAGTTGTCTCATGTGTTTATGAGAACTCCTAGTGGTTTACCGGGAAAAATACGAGTCAGTTGGAGAATTTAATGTCATACCCGGGTCTTAAAGTACTTACAGCATAGTAAGTCGCCATTAAGGTAGTTGTCTCATGTGTTTATGAGAACTCCTAGTGGTTTACCGGGAAAAACACGAGTCAGTTGGAGAATTTAATGTCATACTCGGGCCTTAAAGTACTTACAGCATAGTAAGTCGTCATTAAGGTAGTTGTCTCATGTGTTTATGAGAACTCCTAGTGGTTTACCGGGAAAAACACGAGTCCGTTGGAGAATTTAATGTCATATCGGCATGTTGGCCATAGTAGCTCAAATGGTTAGAGCGGCTGGACGGAACCAGAAGATCCGTGGTTCAAATCCCGGCTATGACATTGCATTTTTCAGTCTGGCTCTACACTTTCATAGTGCGTCCTACACACGGCTAGTGTGAAAGAACAATTAATTTCCATTAATTGTACCTAATAATGGTCCGAACTATAAAGTCCGGGTCTTAAAGTACTTACAGCATAGTAAGTCGTCATTAAGGTAGTTGTCTCATGTGTTTATGAGAACTCCTAGTGGTTTACCGGGAAAAACACGAGTCAGTTGGAGAATTTAATGTCATATCGGCATGTTGGCCATAGTAGCTCAAATGGTTAGAGCGGCTGGATGGAAACAAGATCCGTGGTTCAAATCCCGGCTATGGCATTGAATTTTTCAGTCTGGCTCTACACTTCCAATGAAAATGTTTCTGTGCAGACTAAAAATAATAGAAATTTTCTCATTTATCGCTGAAAAGAATAGATTATTCTCGAAAAAAGGGAAAATTCGCGAAAAAATCGCTAAAAACAAAAACTCTTGCCTCTGCTTATGACACACAAGGTACATATTATAACCGATACCCGGCCGCTAACAGGTACTATATGGTGGGAAGAAGGTTCATTACTCTCATCACTTTAATCTCATCCATTGTCATGTCAATGTCAGTGTCAAGTTGCTGACGGGAAGTTCTCAAGTTCAAGTACAATATTATAGTTTACATTCATGATTAGAATATGAGCTATGTACTTAGGAAGTCATTTCCTTAACGAAGAGTAAAGTAATGGGATCGCACATTGTAAACTGCGGCTGGCGTACACCGCTCCAGCAGAAGTTTCCATAAGGTCAAGCTACTTCACCTTCATAATAAGAAACGCAACATCAAAACTGTAAATGTATGAATAACGCCTATTTCAAGTATAATCGTGTTGTCATGGTAATATCTGCCACAAAGATTAGTCAAAATGTGTTTGATTTGTACGTGTATTTTATACGTTTCAAATACAAAAATATATGTTGCACTCACATACTCTAGTAGAACTTCTTCCAAATGCTTATTCCTCTATCTACTTGGTGTAAATCGAAATAATTGTCGTATAGGTGCAAGAACAATATGGAAATGCAGTAGGCTTTAACCATATAAAATGTTTAAGAGTGGTCACAGGTGATGGCTTTACAATTCCCTTCTCCTTTCATGGCCAAAAGATGAAAAATGAACAACGCTTTCCTATTTGAGAAAACGTAGAAGTATAAGAAAATTCAGACAAATAGCAAGTAATATCTAGGAAACAGTCCACCCATAAAAAATGTATCAAACATAAACTGTGTGTTTTCGCCAGACCTACATTTTTACTGTTTGCCAGTTATTCAAAAGTTATCCAAAATATAGAGGATTTCTGAGGGAATTCCAAGAAAATTCCAGATATACATTCTGTCATCAAAATATCTTAAATATATGATATTTTAATCAAAATCGTTAAACCAATTTTGAGAAAATGAAAATTTTCAAAAAATGTTCCATACAAGGATAGTTTGGGGTGACATCTTCGTGTTGTATTCTTGGTAGACAACAATAACAACGACAATAATAATGATAATAGTAATAATGATAATAATAATGATAATAATCTACGGCTTAAACCTTAGTATAGTCACAGCCTGCCAAATCGATTGCCGGCCTCACGCCCGCATACGCACGGCAGATGTGGACAATACCCGCCTCGGTAGCGTAGATGGTAGCGTGTCTGCTTCACGCTCAAGAGGTCCCAAGTTCGAATCTCGGTCAGGCTGAGTTACCTGGATGAGTTTTTTCCGGGATTTTCCTTATCCTGATAGACGAATGTCGGCTAACTCTAAGCTCCATGAACCCCGGACTCATTTGAGCATCATTTCACCCATTCCATTCATCGTCCGATATGACTTAACGTTGGAGGACGTAAATTAAAAAAAAAAAAAGTTGGAAATCATCCAACCGATACGGGGAGGAGATGTGTTCAGCATCACACACACCCAGCCGCAAAGTTGGCTTTCTTGATCGGGATTCGCTACCAATCGCAGCTCCTCAAATTTCTCGCGATGTTGAGTGGGCATCGGCCCTTAAAATCCACACCCATTGCTAACCTTAAGTGGCAAGTTTGGTATTTTCCGAATTTTTGTTTTTGAGATAGTCTGTTCACACACACACACACACACACACACACACACACACACACACACACACACAGACACACACACAGACACACACACAGACACAGACAGACAGAGAGAGAGAGAGACGACAAACCTGCTCGGGTCCCCTTTTTTGTGGATTGTATGTATGCTCCTTGACAAGTACTGACTCAGGGATTGGGCTTGGTGGAGGTATAAGAGCTACAAAGAGGAGTGTAATCGTTGAAAAAGAAATTTGTAATGAAAATTCCACGCCGCGGACCAATTCCGAGCAAATACGTATATCTCGAGTAAGCTTTGGCACAAGGCAGAAACACATTTTCCACACCGCAACACGTTTCTTCTTCCTCTCTCCCTCTCCTTCCCCCGTCTCTCTCTAGACATAAAGGGTTTAATTACCACCTTCTCCGTACTAAACAGCTTTAGGAATAACCAATTTCGCTTATTGATTTCTTCTGAACTGGCGGCAGTCTCATTGATATTGCACCTTTAAGATAGAAAATATTATGCGCACTTCTTTTTACATGGTTGTTTATTTCCTGTTAAATTTGCAGAAATTGTTCATTTATACAATTTATTATAACTAATACAGGAGACTGAAGAAGCAGTTGGCATTCCATGTCCTTTAAATGACATCGCGACAAATAATTCAAATTATAAAATATTGAAGATTCAAACCAATAACAAATAATACCTCGGAAATGGTTAATGCCATAAGAATAAAATTAAAATAAAGATTATGCTTTAAAGATATCTTCATTTCTATATGGTAAAGCTTTTGCCTATTCTTATACAAAATTATACAAAACTTCAAATGAAGTGGACTTCACAAGCTACTTGCAGAAAATTAAAAATATACATGATATTTGTATATTAAAAATATACATGTGATCCATTCTTAGAATAGGTTACCATCAGATTTTTATTTTTAAATCGTGCAGCTCACATACAAAACGCATATCCGGCTGGCCCCGTAGCTTAGTCGGTAGAGCACCTGCCTACCGTGCTAGGGATCCCGGTTTCGATTCCCGGCGATGGGGGTGGGAATGTTTCTCCGACCAAGATAATTCCCCATCTGCCCCAGAGTCTGGAAGTATGAATGAGAGTGTGAATGTGTACGTGATCTAATGATTAAAACCCAACGAATACGAGTTAACACCTTCGATATGTTCCAAAGGAGAACGGCCGCCGATATGACCAAGATAATTCCTCATTTTCCCCAGAGTCTGGAAGTATGAATGAGAGTGTGAATGTGTACGTGATCTAATGATTAAAACCCAACGAATACGAGTTAACACCTTCGATATGTTCCAAAGGAGAACGGCCGCCGATATGACCAAGATAATTCCTCATTTTCCCCAGAGTCTGGAAGTATGAATGAGAGTGTGAATGTGTACGTGATCTAATGATTAAAACTCAACGAACACGAGTTAAGACCTTCGATATGTTCCAAAGGAGAACGGCCGCTGAAATGACCATAGCAGTTAAAGGCGGGGTATAAATGGAACAAGCAAAAAAAAAAAAAAAAAAAAAAAAAAAAAAAAAAAAAAAAAAAAAAAACGCATACCCATGCATGCACACCACAATAAACATGAAAATGTTATTTTAAAAACGCTATTATACGCAAGGACCTCAAAACATGCACATATTTGTGATGCTATCTTGTTATCGAATATTAGGACTGAATGCAATATTTCCTCTACTATACTCCTCCACAGGAGTGAAAGTCTCCGAGGGGCGAGACGCAGGGTTTGGCCGAAGGTCCCCACACCCTCCCTGGACAGTTTTAGGACACCCCATGTCAGTACAGTTACAGACCATTCAAAAACATTCTGACGTCTTCTACTTTTGTGAATGAATGTTCTCGGTTTTACTGTACAGAGTGAATAGGGCGCATGATTTTTAAAGGTTCTGCTCCTTGTGTAGTATGCGTTCTCTGTCACACACAGACACATTCGCTGTCCTTGTCCAACTGTGTAACACGCACATTCCTTACAGGGGTTTTCTTTGCGTTGCTAGACTATACAACAATTAGGTGCCAGAGAAAGTAATAACAAAGGACTACATATAATCATGTATGTCATGTACTACATATAATCACGCATGTCTATAGTGGTCATACATTACAAACGTAATAAGGCGAAGTCAACAATGATATAAGTATACTAGCTCTATGTTAATACTCGTACATCCGAGTTTCTCCCTGAAATGTATGACTGCGTTCAATCATTGATGTGAATTTATTTCGGCCATGTTTGTGACGCTCGGTGTCATTCCCCTCCCTCCTCTCTCCAACTTTGTTTTTTGGGGGTGGTCGGTTTTAACGGCAACATAGTGCTAACAGAATAGGAAGATTCTATTAGATCGCACATTTACTGTTCGCATTGGTGGTACGGAGTCCTCTCAGCGCCGTATTACAGCAGGAGTTCCTCAGGGATCCACATTGGTGCCAATCTTATTTAGTATCTATACCTATGATCTTCCTGACTTGGCCCCTACCTCCATAGCCTTATACGCTGATGATACTGTTTTATATCATTCTGGCACAGTTCTCCCAGCAACTATTCATACGCTACAAGCCTCTCTTGACTGCTTCGTTGAATGGTTTGATACTTGGCGCATACGTCTCAACACTCAAAAGACCGCAGCTAAGATTTTTAGCTTACGTCGCATCTCCAACTCTCCCGAATTGCATATTAAGAATGAAACATTTCCCTGGCTATCTCTCACCACCTCTGTCAAATACCTTGCAGTAATGCTGGACACCAAACTTACTTGGCGAGCCCATACTGATCGTATTATCTCGTTGGCATCAGGAAGATTTTCAAAACTCGGTCCGCTACTTCATAGACACACTCCTCTTGGGATTGAATGCTCTCTGCTTATCTACAAATCTCTTGTTCGGCCACTTATCATATATGCTTCCCAGGTGTGGGGTACTGCTAGCAACACTCATCTCCGTAGGCTACAGGTCCTGCAAAATCGATTTATGCGCATCGCCACGGATGCCTCTTGGTACGTTAAGAAATCAACAACTTCATGAAGAACTTGGTCTCCTTCCTCTTCACCAGTACATACGTCAGATCGCCTCTCGCTTCTTCTCAAACCTGCCAGATGTTCCAGGACTTGGGCGTACGAACCCGCCAGCCCACACGCCTGAAGAGACGACTCCCACAAGATCTCCTCCTTAGTGACTGACTGAAAAAACTATGAATATTGTTTCACAATGAATGTTGTTCTTGTTATCTCTTCGATTACTTGTTTTTTATAAGTTTTTTCTCTCTCTTGTGTGTCATCCTCGTTTCTCAGTGTTTAGTAGATAATAGGAGCCAACTTGGTTTTCCTTACATGTCCTTGTATATTTCATAAACATTCAGTTAGTTAACAAGGATCTGTAAAGCATGTAACGTTGATCGATCATTGAATAAAATAAAAAAAATAGGAAGATCTTTGGCGGTAGGGAAACAGAAGTACAAAAGAGGATGATTGGACCTCAAATGCTCTCCAGTAGCAACCTTGTTTTATTTGAATATGGCATTATTACATTATACAGAGAGAGAGAGACAGAATGTGCAGAAATAAACCAATACATTATACCAATATACCAATACAACCACCGGCAGTGGCATTGAATTCTTCACTTGACTCTAATTAATTAAAAAAAACATCCATATACAGAGCTGCATTTAAAAGGATTAATTCTGAATGGATTAATTCCTCAATATAAATTTAACATAAAGAGTTCAATGATAAAAATCCTGGTGTTTAAGTACTTACAATAGCAAGTCGCCAAAAATGTATATCTTGAATATAAGATCTCTAAGTTGTTTACCGGGAAGATATGAGTCAGTTGGAGAGTTTAGTGCCGCGTCGGCAAGTTGGCCATGGTAGCTCAAGGGGTTAGAGTAACTGGACAGAAACCAGGAGATCCGTGGTTCAAATCCTGGCCTTGGCATTGAATTGTTTAGTTGACTCTAATTAAATAAAACCAATACATACTTAAATAAATTACTCAACGAGGATACTATAAACAAACGACAGTCGATAAGCGATTCCTTCTCCAGATTTTTACTTTCTCTACTATGTATATAAAATAAACAAGCACGCCTCGGTTGCATAGATGGTAGCGTGTCTGCCTCAAGTTCAAGAAGCCCTGAATTCGAATCTCGGTCAAGGTGAGTTACCTGGATAAGATTTTTTCCCGCGTTTTCGCTTTTGTCTAGTAACTCTGAGCTCGATGAATCCTGGGCTCATTTGAGCATCATTTCACCCGTTTATTTCATCTTCCTATATGACGTAACTTTGGAGGACGTAAATTAAAAAAAAAAGCGGTATTATATTGGCCCGAAAATTCGGTGCCGAAAATTTAGCGTGTTTGAGACTTCCTAATTAGAATAAACAAAATAACGAATAAACAGTCTTAGAAAAACTCGTAGTACACAAGAAACGTAAACCTAGTTAAAGGACAGATTTTACGTGAAATAATTTATTTTTTTGGAGTTAACATTTCCGTGATATTCTTTCATATCAGCTATCACTTGAATAATAAGTTAGCAGCTTTTATGCGATCAACACATATTCTTAATTGAAAAATTATTTCAATTTTATCATTAACAGCGATATACGTGTATTATGGTTTCAACTTTGTAAATAAGGATATATAAAATATATATTCTTTTCTAAATGAAAAGTCGTTATTTGTTCAGTTTTTCCTCCTGGTCATGCAAATAAAACGGAATGCCAAGCCATCACACAGCGACCATCTCTTAAAAAATTTTTACTAATGTTTAAGCCTACTATAGGAAATATATATTAGAACCACTTTTTACGAATTTTTATCCTTATTTTCATTAAATAGTAAAATAAGCCTTTGTAAGGAGGTCCCGAGTTCGAATCTCGGTCAGGGTGAGTTACCTGGATAAGGTTTTTCCGGGGTTTTCCCTTATCCTGAAAGGCGAATGTCGGGTAACTCAAAGCTCCATGGACCCCGGACGCACTGAGCATCATTTCACCCATTTCATTCATCGTCCGATATGACTAAATATTGGAGGACGTAAATTACAAAAAAAAAAAAAAAAAAAAAAAAAAAAAAAAAAAAAAAGCTTTGTAAAAGTATTTTGCAAAAGAGAGAGTTAATACATGCAATTTTTTAAATATTAAAATCGTAGTTTTGGATAGAGGATATTACAAATAATTTCTTTTGAAAATTCTTTCTTAAGACTTTTTTTTTGCAGGGGGAGGGAGGCAAAACAACACTACGCTTTCCCGTTAAAAGTAGGTTGGTAAAAGGAATATTTTGGTACAGTTTTAAAGTTAACAAAATCATACATGAATTATAAGCTATTCATTAGAGAGAAAAGCTCAGAGAAAGTCTTAATTATTTGTGTTTGGATTATAGAAATACAAAAACTTTAAAGCAGGACAAAAATGTGATGATTTTTGTATCAAATCATATAAAACAAAAACACTAAAACGTCGTTAATTACAACACTGATTTCAAATATCTATCTTGTGCGATTATATATATATATATATATATATATATATATATATATATATATATATATTTGAAACATTTGTAGAACATTTACACGAAAACATTAATGCTAACTCATAGAAAAGTAATGATGATCAGTAGGGTCCGGATTTTGATGAAAAGTCATCTTTTTTCTGAGTAGTCACAGGCGATGCTTATTGGAAATTAAATGCATTCTGGAACAAATACGTTAGATATATGGTTTTTATAGGTTATCAATTTTTTCTACATTTTTATAATAAAGTTATGTTTTAACATTTAGATGCATTTTCCGCTCATTTTCTTTCTTTTTCACGAATTTATTGGGCATTTTCATTAAATCAAATTTTGCATTTTTTACGGATACCATAACCCGCCTTGAAGAAAGTGGCATGACATTGGATAAGTCGATTGAGTTAGTGAGGATTGCAGAAGGAAGGAGACAAAATGTAAATGGTGAGATTGAGGACAAAATTAGACAGAAACTGTTTTGGTCGAAAATAAAGTATACCAAACAGTTTGTCAGATTGCCAATATCTTGTCAGGAGAAAACTTCAGAACTGATATTTTTGAACAGAATTTAACAAGCATTGACATAGTGTTTTTCAAATATGCACCTATAACATCTGTGGGAGTGGAGAGAAGTTTCTCAAAGTATAAGTTTTAGGCAACAACCGCCGTTTCTTTACTTTTGATAACTTGAGGATGACCATGATAGTGTACTGCAACGCTAAGTAAGGTACAGCAACTTATTTTTTCATATTTTATAAAATTGAAAACGACCTGATGAATTTCCAATTTATTTATTATTTAGTAGCAAAACTTGCATTATTTACTAAGAAAGTTAATTTTAAAATGTGGTTATTCGAAACACATATTTATTATTTGCCTGTGACAGTTATTAATTTATTACTATGAAAGAAATTGTTAACTTTTGTTAGTTTCTTTTCTCCATTTTATGTGCATCTTTTTATAAGGGCATTTTATAGCTCATTTTTAGAGAATTTTTAGGTCAGGCAACAATTTCCGGGCCCTAGTAATCAGTATATCAGATTGTTTCAGAAAATTCTTCAAGTTTACTAGGAGAAAGCAATTTCGTTAACGATGGTCCACGTTTTAATTGACATGTTTTTGTTTTGCAGCACATTACGTACCACGTAATTCGTCGCGCTATATTCTTCCTCTGGACGGCGGTGGTGGTGCTGGTTAGCTTGCCACTCTTTGGATTTGGTCTCTACTACGAACCCAGTACCTCTGAGTGTGTTCGTTATCGGCAAGCCAAGAAGCCTAAGGACATCGCTTATGCATACCTATTCTTTACTTTCGGTAAGTCTGCTACAGGTTGCAAATAATATCACTGGACTTAGGCATTCATCATACAAATCAGTTTTTCTAGGCATTATCTTGATTTTAGTGATAAATAAGTAGGGATGGGTCGATACCTGTTTTTCTCGATACTCGATTCCGATACACGATACCTTATACTTCCGTACTCGATACCGTCATTTGTACTTGTAGTTTCAACACAATATAGAATTCCAATGAGTAAGGACTATGATACAATGAAGCACAAAATTAATATAATTTTGAGTCGAACTAATACTCAATGCTCCACTTATTGCTAGTATTTACCTAGAACGCGTTTCGTTAGGATCTTCCTAACATCATCAGCTGTTGTCGACTAATGGATGTTGGTTTAGTGAACTCCTTGGAGGTGATAGGTGCATCTCTATCGGTATCTTGATGAACTTGAAGTTTGGGTTTTTCTTCAAAGGTAGTGTCGAAATTAAACAATTTTCTTTCATATTTCTTTATGAGGATTTTTTCCACGTGGTTAATGCAGCTGGACCGTGGACACTTTTGGATTTCTCGTTCTATATCATGATTCTCCTTCCAAAAATGGTACGCTACCACCGATTTATCTATTTCTTTGTTCCTGATGTTCCTAAAATGCTGTTTAAGCCTAATAGGCAGTAGCGTGCCAATTTTGGAAGGAGAATCATGATATAGAACGATAAATCCACTTATTAAAAAGTGTCCAAGGTCCAGCTGCATTAACCACGTGGGAAAAAATCTTAATAAAGAAATATGAAAGAAAATTGTTTAATTTCTTCGACACTACCTTTGAAGAAAACCCAAACTTACAGTTCATCAAGATACCGACAGATACGCACCTATCACCTCCAAGGAGTTCACCAAACCAACGTCCACTAGTCGACAACAGCTGATGATGTTAGGAAGATCCTAATGAAACGTGTTGTAGGTAAATACTAGCAATAAATAGACCATTGAGTATTAGTTCGACTCAAAATTACATTAACAACATAGAATGCTGGGAGAGCTGTGTAATATGCCAATAAAATTAAATAGATGCACATATTTTATGAGACTAGTCTTAAAACCGTCAGTGTTCTTATTTTTAAACTCCAAATTAGACATTTAAAAGCAAATCAGTCCATGTTTATACGTCTTTGTTCAAAAATAAAAGCATTTTCTTTCTTTCGGGGCCAAGTCTACTTTTTTTTAAGTCACATATGAGTCCTGCTGTGCTAAATAATCTTTCAGAGAAAACTGTCACAGGTAGAATACAAGAAAGAATACACAAACATTTAGCGGCTAATTTTCTTTATTGCTGGAAATTTTGAATTTATTTTCCAGTGCACTAGAAAGAGGTGACAAATCGTCTTTGAGATATGAAGTGATATCCACTTGGGATCCCGTAGGGGAGGGGATCCGTCCCCTTCAGCTGCCGTGGTGCGGGCGCTGCGGACCCTTAGCACTCGTGGTACCTCTGACGTTACTAGAGGAACCTCGGGCCGAACTGCCGAGTCCCTCCCTGAATGAGAGTTGTACGGATTGGGTTGGATTCGAGGGGGCAGTGGTTCCCGATACCCGTGGGAGATCGGGTACGTCTCCGGACGGGGTTGAGGGAAGCCATATATTCCCGCGTACTAGCCTGCATAGCTAGCAGGTGTGCTAGATCACCAAGCGACCTCACCGAGATCATTTCCGTAGCCTTCCCCTTTTGGTGTTGGCGCGCGTAAGTGGCGTATCCACCTTCATCCCATCTTGTGTCCACAGGACTAGATGGGGGGGGGGGAGGCTTGTTAGTCTCTAGGTCTTGCCCTAATGAAAGCCCCGCGGAGGCGCCAGGCGCCCTTTTGAGACAGCTCGGTAACTATCTGGTCGAAAGAGGCCCGGGTCCTTGGTCCTACGGGTACAGGACTAATGGGAGTACATCCTCTGGCATGAATTGAAAATCTCCTTGGGAACTAGTAAATGACACTGAATTTGACACACGATTATTTTCTTGCATAAGTACAAGTACCACATCCCTGGCAATTTCTTGGACTATGCAATGTTCTGCTTGCAGCAATAATATTTTGTGACTTTAAAATAAAATAAAAATTGCAAAATCACCACGAAGTATCAAAAAAAGTGTCGAGGGAATTTTCTGAAGTATCTGAGTACCAGGATGTGTTCCTAGTTAGAAGAATATTTTTAAGATTAAAAAGGTCTGATGTGTTGTACTCATTTGACTTTCTCCACTCTTATACAGACTAACTGACAAATACTTATTCTCTTCTTCATGTGAATCCAGATAAACATTATCTAATTGATAATTTTCCTGTAGGTACAAGGGGAATTAAGCGAATTTTAAACGATAATCAAAATCTTTTAAGAGTACAGACAGTCACCTATTCCATTCTCCTTGCATGTCCAAGAGCACGTCCATCGCTTACTGTTTATGAGCTATGCAAAAGTCATTCAGAATGAAGAAGACTTTTAAGACATCCCAGATAATTTAAGATGTATTTTATTTGACATGAAAATATCTAAAACAAATGGAAGTTTAATCAAATTCGTTAGCGCAATTTAAAAAAATGAAATTCTAGGAAATAATAAAATTGGGGAAAATAAAATTTTGGATCAATTTTATTAATTCTTTTAAAAATAAAGAAATGAACAAAATTAAGTAAAGAAAAACAAGAGCCCCTCCACCAAAAATTTTTGTCCAATTTTTCGATTAAAAATTTTTCATGTGGAGAGTAGTTTGAGTAAAGAGGATTTTCTTGAAAATCGTGTTACTTTTTGGGATATGTTGAACTTCAAGTTTTTGAGTTATGCTGTTCACAGTCAGACAGACGTAGACCTTTTTTTGAAAGTTTTTTTTTATTTTATTTTTAGAGTTCAGGAAGCCTAAAAACTTTTATTTCGGCTGTAACTTCGTATCGAATTTTGGGGTGAAATACAGTATTTTCCCTATTTGCTACAGGGGCCAATCAACAAACAATGATCCTAATTTTTTACGGTCATAATTTTTCGCACTAAAATTCAATGTTATTATATTCTGTTAGCTTAATGTGAAACAAACACGCCGTATTAGTTTCATTGTTGGTACTCCTGGTTCCCGCCTGTGAGAATCAGGTAAGTTCAGACATGTTCAGTATCGCCTATCACTACAATGGAGGTAACACGCGAGGAACAATATGCGGCTTTGAAATTCTGCTTTCGTGTCAACAAATCTTCCGTTGAGGCCTATACAATGTTACAGGAGGCCTATGGAGAGTCTGTTCTTCCCTATAGCTCAGCTCGAAGGTGGTTTAAAATGTTTAAAGAGGGGAGACAATCAATTTCAAAGGAAGGTGGACCCGGTGCTCCAGTAACTTCTCGTAAGGTAGAAAACATCAACAGTGCTGCTGCCATTCTGAGAGAGGATCGACGAATTACCTTAAGATCACTTTCTGAAATACTGAACATTTCATTGGGTGCCACCCAAACGTTGGTGACAGAAACATTACACATGAGACGTGATTGTGCGCGATGGGTTCCAAGACTGTTGATTCCCGAACAAAAGGACATTCGCATGCAAGTCTGCATGCAGTTAAAGTTGATGTTAGAGGAAGATCCGGAGTTTCTTTCAAACGTAATCACTGCTGATGAAACTTGGCTACATCATTTTGATCCTGAGAGCAAACAGCAAAGCTCAGTGTGGAAATCTCCTTCATCACCAACCCTCAAAAAAGCAAAGTGGTTGCTTCTGCTGGGAAAGTTATGGTCATCTCATTCTTTGATATTCATGGAATGGTTTAGCTGCACACACATCAGTAACTGGACAATACTACAGGGATGTTCTGAAAACATTGCAAGTCCATATCAGGCGCAAAAGACCACATTTCCATGAAGCAGGCTGGATGATGCACCACAATAACGCGCGGGTATATATTGCCAATGTTGTTGCTGAATATCTTGCAAAAATCAACGTGAAGTGCATCCCTCACCCTCCTGTAGTCCGGATTTACCCCATGTGAGGTTTTTCTATTCCCTAACTTGAATAAACGCCTTCGTGGGAGACATTATCCATCATCAGAAGCAGTGGTGAAGGTAGCGGTGGCGATTTTGAAGCATCTCTCAAAAATGGTTTCCGGCATGTCTTTGAAGACTGGCAGAAACGCTGGGACAAGTGCATCGCATTCAGGGGAGACTATTTTGAGAAGGAACATCAAAATTATGAGAATGAGTGAAGGTACGTTGTCAAAAAAAATGTGATCATTCTTTATTGAACAGTCCTCGTATTTAATTGAGAAAGTAAACATGTATTTAGCTCTATGATAGTGATAGAGTTATCAAAATTGAGTAGTTTGAGAGATAACACACACAGTTTTCTCTCCTTGTAATTTTGGTGTAAATGTAAAGAGTAGTTTAGGATACGGGATTTTTTTTTTTTTTTTTTTTTTTTTTTTAAGCTTTGTGTTCATCTTTGGAAGATGTTGATCTTATATACAAGGTTGGTACTCCTTTTACATTTTATTTTATTTCTGCTGTTCACATCATACTTAAGGACCTATGTCAAAAAAGTGTTTTTATCACTTATTCAGAGGAACTAAGAACACACATTTCAAGCAAAATCTTGATACCAATTTTTTGGATGAATCGCAACATTATGGTAGGTGGTAGAGAAAGTATAAAATGATAAGTATTTCTTTCATAAAATATGTTTATAATAACTGACGAGATGAATGGACAACTTGTTTCTTTGTTCTGTGCAGGTGTGCTGCTGTGCATATGTATCGTGTGGTGCAACCTAGCTGTAATCAGGGTCCTGTGCCACATGGGATGTCGAGGATCAAAGAGAGCCATGCTGGGTCGCCGCATCTCCCGCAATTCCGGACGCCTGCGATCCTCCTTGTCCAGCGGATCCAGTTCTAATACTGCTACGACGGTGACTACCACAATGCTAGTATCTTACAACGCTTCCACTCCAGAGGAAGTCGCCTTCGCTCGTCTTATGGCCGTGCTCTGCATCGGCTTTGTCGCTTGTTGGATGCCTCAAATGGTAAGTCGCTGATTTGTAAACCTGTTACGTGGCCAAACATCCGGTCATTTGGCATTAGCATGCTTAGACTCCAACGTGATGACTTTTAACTCTCCCCTTACGGCTATCAGTGATATTTGCTACCTCATTGCATATGATATTTGCTTACTGTTTATTGTAGGTACTTCTGTTTCACAGGGCATTGTCTTGAGCTGTAAATAACTGCTCATATATATACTTCCTTGAAGAGCCAAACGACAAAGTCCAGACAGATGAAAAATGATTTTGCAGTATTTTCTCTATCCATTCTTCTATTAACTATTCTTGCAAAATTTCATCTACTTTAAATAACTCGGCTTAAGGGTTTGCAAAACAGTTTCATTTCACATGTAAGTGGGAATGTACAATAAAAATAAATGACCATAAAGCCGTAGTTACTATTTAAAAAGCGAGTCACTCTGTGTTAGGTTTGACATTTCATATTCTTTCCCTGACATTTTAAGCAGAAAACAAATGATGATTTAGCACTTCAAAATCACATATCTTATAAAATGTTTCAAAATCAAAGGAATAACAACGAATACACAGTTCATAAATCTACACCCGCTATGATCCCATTTTAAGACTGATAACGCCTGCACAATTTAGACGTGATACTTTTGCAGGACGCATATTTGTTTGTTACTATTATTAACGTGCTCCAACGTTGTCATATCGAATGATGCAAGAAATGGGCGAAATAATTACACTATGCAACAATGAAAATGTTTCGGGCTTAAAAATAGTGAATTTACATGTATTTCCATTTGCTGAATTAAAAAATCGCCATAAAAATGATAGATTAGCTCTTGTTTTGACATTTCATTTTTTAGAGTGAAGATTTTAAATTTGGGGGAACCCTTTGGGAGCAAAACTGTCAAATAACAAAACACAATCAGAGACAAATTTTGGAAATTAAGTGATGCAAAAGTTATGGAAGGCATTTTTGTCGGATCACAAATAAGAGAACCTTAAAAAATCCTGAATTTAACCAAATTTTGGAGGGGATAGAAAAGGAAGCTTGGGAAGCCTTCGAGGGTGTTGTTCATGGATTTTTAGGCAACAAAAGAGATGACAAAAATACCCACAGATGGCTCTGCATTTGATGACAGAGTGCAGTAATTTCTCAAAAGATCGACCAGACGTTTTATGTTCGGCCCCCTACCCGTGGTTCTGAAGATTCACTTCAGTACAGTCCAAGTATCAGGATTCATCAAGAGCATCTACCGCACACTTGAATAAATCTGTATAGCACTGTGTAAATAGCTATTGTAAATAATCCCGTGATATACCGTTAGGTAAAACACGGGCTGTAAAATATTGTTTAAATAAAAAATACACGCATTTGGTGACAGTGCTCCTGCAAAAATACCGTAACCTTGGATATAACATCTCCCTTAAGATCCATGTTCTCCACTCCCACCTAGACTTCTTCCCTCCTAGTTGTGGAGCTGTTAGTGATGAACATGGGGAGAGATTCCATCAGGACATTTCTGTTATAGAACAAAGATATCAGGGCCGTTGGAATGAAGTAATGCTTGCGGATTACTGTTGGTCTTTGTATAGGGATTCTGCGGAGCTCCATCACAAGAGGCAAACTAAAAGACGACGAAATCATGATACTCTTCAGACACGACTATCTGCGAAGTATTTTTCCAGCAATTTAGAACTCTTAGCGTGCAATTACCAGTTAAAAAATCAAATACACTTTCATTGTTGTTAGCATGTATGTAATTAAAATGTATCCTTTTCTCTCAATCCGTTAATATGTAATACTTCCACCTTGTGTATATCATAGAAACTAGAGCTAATAAAATTTTTTTCGTTGTCATATTTGTTTTTCTTAACCCAAAATTAGTAGAAATTACCTCATGAAGTGCTCGAAACATTCAAAAATTATTGTTTGTTGCCCAGTGTTATCAAATGAGTCTCGGCTTTATAGCTTAGAGTTATTTGAATTCATCTTTCAGGATAAGGGAAAATCTCTGAAAAAACCTTGTCCAGATTACTCAACCTGACCAATATTCGAACTCGGAACCTCGTGAACGTGAGGTAGACACGCTACAACCTATGCTACGGTCCGCATGTTTTTAAAGCTCTATTTTATAGTTTCTTAGGACAGCTAGTATTTCTGGTCCTTAGAGGTGAGTAAATGCAGAGTTGCTAATTCATTCTTATACATCCGAGGTTCACAAGTGATTAAGAAACGTAACGCAGGGTACATTCGTACAGAATACAGTTGAAATAACAAACTTCTAATTTCTCATCAGAATGAGAAACTTCCTGCATTCAATTTTATTTTGAATTATTAATATCTGGAATTACATGTCGGTTTTTTGTGTTTTTCGCAGGTAAGGAAATGATTACGAACTAAGCCGTTAGTGTACGTGAGAGATTACTCGACATCTACAGACTGAAACACTGTTAAAAAGAGAGTAACAAAGGAAAAGACACTGGAGACTGACAAAAATGACCGCTAATTCAAAGAAAAGAATCACTGTGCAATTGATAGGCACAAAAATTGTTGTCAGATAATTGAATTTCTCAGAAGAATTCCTAAATCACGGGAATAAAGTTAGATGCCATGTGAAATTTACTGACTGGGCTAAAACCGTATACAAAGAGTCAGTGAAGCTTCTGCGTAGTCAAAATAAATATTACTGATTTCGTTAAATTTTGCAAAATGACGAAGGAGCGTTTTACTGATGATAACCTAAATGGAAACAAGTACATATCCTTTTTCGATTAAGTCACACTAAACTTAACCCAGACAAAATCTTAAAATTCATATGAAGAGTTCCAGTGATATTTCACCAACCTTGCTAAACACTTTTCCCTAAAAGTCAAATTTTCGAATATTACAGTTTTAATTATTTAAAGAACGCTATACATGCTCCCTCCAAGTTTTCAAAGCCTATTGTAATAATTCTGAGGAGTTTTTCTTTATTTACGTCCTCCAACGTCATATCGCACGATGCATGAAATGGGGAAAATGATGCTCAAAAGAGCCCGGGGCCCATAAAGCTTAGAGTTATCGATATTCCTATTTCAGAATAAGGGAAAACACGGAAAAGATCTTACCCAGGGAACTCACAAAGTCCGAGATTTGAACTCAGGACCTCTTGAACGTGAGACAGACCCACTACCATCTAACTACCGAGGCGGGCTTTTGAGGACTGGATTAAAGCTCACATTGAAAGTACCGAGTTCATAGAAATCACTTCAACAGTGTTAAGTATGATTGGCTAGGAAACTCATTCTAACTGAAATCCACTGAATATGTGTGGGTCCATCTACAATGTACTGTATCCAGACAAGCCTGAACAAATAATAATGATAATAATAATAATAATAATAATAATAATAATAATAATAATAATAATAATAATAATAATAATAATAATAATAATAATAATAATAATAATAATAATAATAATAATAATAATAATAATAATAATAATAATAATAATAATAATAATAATAATAATAATAATAATAATAATAATAATAATAATAATAATAATAATAATAATAATAATAATAATAATAATAATAATAATAATAATAATAATAATTAGTTACCAGAGAACACAAGAATAAATTGTATCCACTAAAACTATAACACGAATTTGTGAAAAGAGAAGTTTTCCTAGACGCTTTAATGCCTCACCAATAGTGTTCGCCACGCAAAATACTAAATGTAATACACTTATGTTAAATAAATATATGTGCTGCTTGTAAAGGTCATCAGAGAATGTTTTAAATATTACTAAAATTGTATTTTTTTTTAAAAAAAATGGAGGTGAGGAACTTGAGGACGATGCGCAGTTAACGCAGAAAGGGAGAGACCAATACAGGTGGCCCAACTTATTCAAAGCAGGGACTGGTGAGGTGGAGACCCTGGTTCAAACTTAGCCACCGCCATCCTCCTTACTGGAGATTTAACCAGCTTTTCTTCAGCCCTATCAAACGTTAGGGAAGTACCTTCAGCTTAGGCCTGGAAGGCTTCCTTCCCAAATAATCATTTCATTCTTTTTTTTTTTTTTTTTTTTTTTTTGTTCCATTTATACCTCCGCCTTTATCTGCAATGGTCATATCGGCGGCCGTTCTCCTTTGGAACATATCGAAGGTATTAACTCGTATTCGTTGGGTTTTAATCATTACATCACGCACACATTCGCACTCTCATTCATACTTCAAGTCTCTGGGGAAGATGAGGAATTATCTTGGACGGAGAAAAATTCCCACCTCCACCCCCACCACCGGGAATCGAACCCGGGAGCCCTAGCACGGCAGGCAGGTGCTCTACCGACTGAGCTACGGGGCCAGCCTTATTTCATTTTGTGCATTACCAACTTCAACCACCTGTGATATCAGAAATGAGAGCTAAGCACTACTGTAGTGGAAAACGCATTTTGATGACTTTTATACTAATAGGAATGAGGTTTTAAGTATCTTCCCTGCGCTTTTACGTATTAAGTGAAAATAAAGTAGCACAAACGAGAAGGAACAATTTGATTCATGTGTCAACCCACACGTGAATGCTTTATTTTTTATGGTTGAATAATTCGTTTCATCCTTAGATAAGTCTTGATTTTTGTCTTTCTATCAAGGAGGATATACATTTAAAAGGCAGTGATAGTATAATATGTCTAAAAGTACAACGATCCTGTTGTAAACATATGCGAGGCGAGTAGTAGTGAGATAGATATTTCAACAGATTCTCTTAAAGTTGCTGATTGCTTTACGACCTCTCCAGCTTCAACCGATGTATTATGTAGCACATGGACTACACCGAATTTGTGGAATTACAGCAGGCTTAATACTTCACTGCTGCTCTGAACTTAATCGTTAAGGCTTCCAATTGTCAAGTTTTGTCCAATAAGTAACTGGCTCCCCCTTCAACGGTTTCCTATTATAACATGATGGAGTACTTGCAAGAAGTTCAGAAGGCGAAAACTGCTTTATGACTCAACGATGCAGAAGCCATCAACTAAGCCCAATAGTTACTCAATTACCTAGAGTTGGAGCGTTTTACAGGACATGTCTACAGGATATTTGCCTGATGTGATTCAGACTTTGGCACAAGAAGGAACGGAAAAGGAGAGCGTAGAATAAGTTAATGAGTGTTAGGGACAATCTTATTTGAGTTGCTAAGGACAGTTTTGATTTAAATTTTAAGAACAATCCGGGCGTGAAAATCTTTGCATCTTTAACTGAACCCCCTTTAAGACGGCTGAACAAGAGTGTGAGTGAGTGAGTGAGTGAGTGTGTGGTGTTTTAGGGCCCGTCGACAAGGTCATTTGGGCCGGCTGAACAAGATATTGTGACTTTGTGGGTTCGTGAAATGAAAAGTCCAATTGCAACACTCAAAAATGTTCTTTATTTCCACCGACTTACAGTTAAACACTTGCCAATTACACAGAATTACGTAATGCACACAATTACGATTCACTAGTTCGTTCGTTACAATTCCACTTTGCTCTCGCAATTACGTAGATTCTTCCGATGCACTCACACAGTCTTCTCGTCGTACACTAGCACTGCATTCTTACGCCAAGAACTGACTGACTTTCCTCCAGCCCGACGTGTTGCTTATATAGGGTCAGCTGGCCGATCTAGAAGGTTCTGGATTAGATTAAATATCCCGTAAGTTCGAGAAATCAAGGACAGCGGAAAGAGACGGCACAGTAATGTTTTTTTTTTCAGCCACCCCTCGTTACCGCTATAAGACAAACGAGGGGACGTGTCCGAACGCCTCCGTCTCCTGCTGCTGCCGCCAGCCGGTTCTATAGGGTGTTTCAACGTTCGGGTGACAATATGCTCTTTAATTAATTAGAGTCAACTGAAAAATTAAATGCCACGGCCGGGATTTGAACCACGGATCTCCTGGTTTCCGTCCAGTCGCTCTAACCCCTTGGACGGAAACAAGCGGAGATCCGTGGTTCAAATCCCGGCCGTGACATTGAATTTTTCAGTTGACTCTAATTAAAAAACATCCATATACAGGAGTAATGTATTTAAAAGGATTAATTCCTCGGTATAAATTTATCATTAAAAAGAAATGCTGTACCGGTTTCTGTAGATGTCGAAAAGAGTTTACATATAAGGATCTACTTAGCTCAAAGCACAGCGGCTGTCAAAACATTTAAATGCTGTATGCAATCCAATGTACAATGAAAATATTCAATAATTTATTAATTATTAGACTCCGGTAAATGGAATAAATAAAATGCATATAACCGGTTTTCAAACCTTAGAAGGGAACTATCACTGTACGCACACCGCTACGCACCTAAAAATTTGATGGTATAATGTCTGCTGTATATAGACCATGTACACCAAAGATCTGCTGCGTAGTAGAACCGCGACGCCCAAAGCTGAAGCCAGGAAGTTGCTGCATACGACCACTTGCAAATAACTGCTAGACATCCCTCGTGTCGGCACTTGTAGACCGCTTTACCATCAGAGGGTTAACATCTGATGGTGCAGTCAAATATCTTGGCACCCATCTTGATCGTCGGCTGTTATGGAGTACACATATCCAAAGCAAACATAACCAAGACTATGCTCGCCTTCACAAGTTGTATCCCATCCTCAACCGCAAGTCCTCTCTACGAGTTAAATGTACGCTGTTACTATACAAGAGTATTCTACGAACACTTTTTCTGTAAGCCAGTCCTGTATGGGGAAGTGCTTCACCTACTCATATTCGCCGTCTCCAGGTGTTTCAAAACAAGAAGATCCTGCGATTGTCTGTGAACGCCCCGTGGTAAAGTCTGTCTAGTCAACGCGAGTGTAGTTCCGACTCAAAGGAAACTGACTCTACCGCCCACTAATGACCGTCATAAATCTCTCCACACTTCAGAAATGGAACACTGTCGTTGAGGGCCAATAGCAACCCTGATTTTCTGGAAATGACAGTCGCATGTCTACTCCACGTGGAGTCTCAGTTGCCAAAGTTCCAACTTCCAGTTGATCTGTTTCATTACGTACAGAAATTCGTTGTGTGTCACGATATGGAGACCGTGGGAGGGAAATGCAGTGGTAAATGCAAATGAAGTAGTAGATAACTTTGAGTCAAGTGAAAATAATCAAAGTGAAGACAATAGTGTGAATGAATTTTAAAGTGTTGCTGGGCCGAGTTATGTTATTGGAGAAGCCTAAAAAAAAAAAAAAAAAAAAAAAAAAAAAAAAAAAAAAAAAAAAGTTATAACGGGAACTCTTTCTAAGAAAATTCAAGCGCTTATTTTGAACACATATAAATATGTGCTGAAAAATAATCTTGGTAAGGGGTCATGCAGTGAACCTGATGATAAATTCTGGGTATTCACAGAAATACAGTAAGAAATATTGTGACGAAAGGAATACCAAAGACGCTGATGAAGTGTGAAAACAAAAGGAAACGTTTCTTTAAATTAGATAATTTCACATGCGATTTGATTCGCCAAGAAATTTATAGATTCTATGCAAAAGGGAGAGCGCCCACCTTAGATGAATTGGTTGCAATTTTGCAAGAAATTTTTGATTTTCCTAATGGGCACTGCACTTTGCGCGGCCTCCTAAAGGAGCTGGGTTTCAAATACCGCACTTTGAATAAGATAAGGAAGATAAGGGTTATTACGAAATCCAGTAGAATTGTAGCTTGGCGATATTTGTCAAAACTAAGGAAGTTTCGCAGTAATGGACATAAGATAATTTATTTAGACGAAACCTCGTACGATACCCATGACGTATCGAGAAAGGTGGCAACCTCGCAGAAAGGACTGGGAGAAGGAGGGCCGCGGCTGTAAAACGATTATAAGGGTTCGTCAAAGGAGTCGGCCGACGTGTACACGCGTTAACTAAACAGACTTTACATCCGGAATGCACAGCTACACAGAGAATTGGACAGTCAGCATAAATGAGTACATCTCTACAAAGACAAGAAGATTCTTTGCTCACCTTCCTCATGTATCAGATAATTTTTTCCTTCAACTGGGACGCCGCTTTGAAGCTGCATCAAGAGTGAAGGCACGCTTGCCACAGGACAGTTTATTTCAATAAAGTGTTAATTCTGTAGTGCTGAAGTTATGTAATTAATATGCCCACAAATCAGCTGTTTGCTTGAGGACTCCAATACGAGTATCCTCTTTCCCTGTATCTTTAATTTTATTCTGTATCTTGTAACAGTATTTTTGGGTTATGTTAGGGGGAACTATGAAGGCATTACGAATGTATAAAAATATATGTAGTTGTGTGATTGGCCGAAGTAGTAGTGGTGTGACGTGGTATGACGTGATGTGGTGACGTGCCATTGGATCGGCCAATCACAAAATTAAGAAGTAAGTAACGATAGTGACGATAATTCAATAATCTTGAGGAGAGACAGATATGTTCTTAAGTTGATATGTTAATAAGTTTTGTTACATTACAAGAAGTCAATAATCTTGAGAAAAGTGATATGTTCTTCAGCCTTGTTAATTACGATAAGTTAATAATCTTTAAAAGTGATATGTTCTTCAGTTTTGTTAGTTACAAGAAGTAAATAATCTTGAGGAGAGTGATATGTTCTTCAGTCTGGTCGTATAAATATAATAAAATAAGAATTCATCGAAATAATTTGACTTCTTTATTCCGAACCACGCCTTGAAACACATGTCTCATGACTTATTTAGAATTCGATTGATACTTCAAAATAATCATGGAAGTGAAAGTATGAACATAATTGTGGAGCTGATGTTGGAGTGGATGCCGTGTACGAGAGGATCCAAGTAACAAATCAGAACTAACAATATCGGACACAAATTCCTGTTACAATCTGTAGCTCCGCAATTTGTATAGCACAAACTGTGCTGATCAATTGATGAAATAAGAAGAAAAGCGGTAAACAATCCTTCCCGTACAATGCTGTGTCATTACGCCTATATGTTCCTATATATTCTGAACTCATTTTCGGGTACTTCCAGCTATACTCCGCACCCAATTTTTGGCACACATGCCCCACATAGAGCAGAGCAAACTTTCAAGCGCGTACAGGTGTGTGCATAGTAATAGTTCCCTCGTTCATAAAATAATTTCAATATATTTTTTGGATCTTTGTGTACGTATTTTCAGAACACTTCGCCCCCCCCCCACTTTCTGAACATAATTTCTACCTTAAAATCCTTTCACTAATTATAATAATGCAACGATTACATAAGTTCTTGGCCAACCGTATTCCCAACTTCCTTATTCCTACCTCTAAACCAAATTAATTCCTGACAGAATTCCTTGCGAACCACGACTGTCTTCCCGGAATGAACAAAGCTCTTTACCAATGTAACTTCCCATTAAAGTCAATACAAACGCCCCCCCCCCTCCATCTCATGACTGAACGCACTCTCTTCACAAGAGAATAACCAACAAGTAGACACTTCCAAACCCTACCCCAGCCCAAAAATCTGATAACAAAAGACAACGTTCAACTTACAAGAACTGTCCTCCGTATCTAAGTGCTTCAAGGATGATTAATTAAACAAGATACCTCGTGCTACACTGAAGTGCTAGCTTTTTATGCAAATTAACAATATCCACAGGTGAAATTTTTAAACAAGATTTTTAAAGGGATATTCTACCGAAATTTGTTACATTTAAAGTAGTAAGATGAGTGGGTTCAATGCAATAGTTACAGATGTGTATGAAATCATTATGCATAAGTTTCATTCAATAGCATTTAAAAGGTACAAATTTTCTTTCCCCCCCCCCCCCGAAATATTGAAGTTAGAAACGGTCATGTAATACAATTCTAATCCGGCTTCTTCAGAGGATATTTTAAAACTTTATTGGCAACATAACCGAGCTAACCGAGCGAGATTGTTCCGCGTTGAAGTATCAGACTCTAATTAAGGAGGTCCCGGATTCGATTCCCGTCAACCACCTACTCTGGGGTTTTCGTGACTTTCCCCTGGTCAGTAGGCAACTGTTGGTTTCGTGATGTGTAGTGCTACCGGACAGATGGTGCGGGTGCTTGTTCAAAGGAAAGAGTATTCCCCGCAGACACTAGAAGGCTGCTTGGTTAACAGGTCGCTCAACGTTTCCTGTAAGTAACTCCAGCAATGGGACGGATCTTTGCGCCTGGAAATGTTAGGGACTTCGATGGGTCTCTGTGGCCAGTAAGACTCCTGTAGTTCCTTCACTTCATCCTTTCCCCTGAGGAGCAGTAGCTATAATAGCAGTGATGCTCAACTTTATGCGAAAGAGGAGAGAACGGATTTGCCTTCACCTACTTTTCGCCGAACCATGACGAATTCATGTGACTCAAAAACAAACCTCTTCAGTGCTTTGTTGCCTAAATGAGTGAAGGGGAAGTGCTTCGTGTACAAAACGAAGGAGGCGACGTAAAACGAAATTAGCACACAAGAGCCAGGTTGAGCATTGCTGCGTAATAGATTTGTGTAGGATCCAGTGTGCGAGGTGTCCCCCTGTGATGTGTAACTTATAGTGACTTCCACTACAAAAGAGAAAATGGGTAAGCAATAAATAATTTGAAGTTTCACTATTAATTAAGGGAGGATTGCTATTGTGTTCACATTACTAAATTTCCTGATTTCGCCGAACTTCATCAGAAACTTGTATTTTATGAAGAAGGAAAAAAAATGTGTTATTTTTTTTTTTTTTCAATAGACAAATAAATGGCTTATGGTCTATCTTGACAAAACTTTATTCACTTGCACCATAAGACCAAACAAAATTTATATGCTAACTTACAACTTCCAACAACTGATCTTACATTTTCTACAACCTCTAATGCAGAAATATGCACTATTGAAATTGAGTGCTCAAAAAACTGCAGACACTGGTAAAAATCGTAAGCTATCTTAAAATTTCCATAGAGTACTTACCCCTTATCTTCAATTATATCTATAACACCTCAAAATGTTTAAACTATCCTTAGCCTTTATTTTCAACAATTTACAAAGCGCCCGCCTCGATAGACTAGATGGGAGCGTGTCTGTCTCACGTTCAAGTTCGAATCTCGAGTAGGGTGAGTTACCTAATAAGGTTTCATTCTGGAGCTTTCCCTTATCCTGAAAGACGAATGTAGGATAACTCTAAGCTCTATGGACCCTGAGCTCATTGGATCATCATATCACCCATTTCATTCATCGTCAGATGTGACTTATCATTGGAGGACGTAAATTTAAAGTGAGAGAGAGAGAGAGAGAGAGAGAGAGAGAGAGAGAGAGAGAGAGAGAGAGAGAGAGAGAGAGAGAGAGAGAGAGAGAGAGAGAGAGAGAGAGAGAGAGACGCACTACCTCTTGAATGCGGGCACAAGAGCCACCGTCTGACTCGTTCCGCTCGCTTTTTCATATCTTACATTATGCTTCATTCAGTACCAATTAAGACAGTATAATATATTTATTTTCTTAAAATTAACATAAAGGAAGAGTTTAACAGCTTCCAGGAATAAAGAAAACTGTATAATAAAGGATTAGGTTTCTTAATGGCATATTAGTAAAAAGCGTTTTAGAGATGCAATAGGGACATGAAAGATATTAAGTGAACCAAGAATGAAAGATGTATGAATAGATAAATAATAAATTAAAGTGTTCTAAATAAATTATAAAATTAATTAAAATAAATTAATTTTAAATAATTTAAAATTGCAATAAAACACTAAATGGATCCAAATAAAATAATGAATAACCAAAAATAAATTAAAATACGTTAATTTTTATTAATATATTACCAACTAATTGATTATTTATTCATTTGGGTAACTATAATATTAAAATTCAGTATATAAAAATTGTAATTAATGGTTACCAAAGTGATTACGAAATATAAATAATAAAATAAATGTTAACAAAATAAATTAACATTTCTTATTATTATTGACTTACTAATTTATTAAAAATGGCATAATTAAAAAAATAATAACGACAACAAATTAAAGTTTTGATAAATAGATTAATTTTGAGAAGTATAGTCAACATGATTTTAATAAATTAGGTTAAATAATTAAACTTGATATATAACAACGAAAATTTAATGTAACTATAAAAGAATTTATAATGTATGATCTAAATGATTATTGTAGTACAGTAGAAATTGTTTTGATTGTTAAATAAATATGAAGATTTAGAAATCAGGTCCCGGTTTTAGAAATTAGCCTCCGAGACGAAGTATTTTCAGATTCTTATTTTATCTATTTTTATCTTAAAGTGAATATGAACTAAAGAATTGTTCACAATGAGTAGACAGCAATCCAAATCAAAATAGTGGATTTTGTCTTTCGCTTCCTCTTTCTATGGCACTCTCCGTTGTTTACGCAGAGACAGCCGCCAGTAATAAATTATGAGTTCAAATATTGCCCTCGTTATTCCAATCCTGTGTAACAAACACGTAAGCGAGTGAAGGAATCGCTTCCGGTGTTACGGAGTGGGTCGGAAAATGCATGTGCAATGCGATCCGCGAGGCAATTTGTCACATTTCCACGAACGCTAACAAACACGTAACGAGTAATCCGCGATGAAAAGTTGCTTTCCGGCAAAGAAATGAGGTCCTCGATGCTATAAACCCGTCATATAGGGGGGAGTGGAATGGGCTTCTATTTCATCCGCCTTGTCATCGAAAGCACAGCGGAGGCGTTATTCCTTAAAGCTGAGACTTGAACGTATATCTTCAAGATGATGTTGGTAGTAATGCAATTGCGCACATTTTCTGTAAGTTCTTTACTGTCTCTAATACTTACCTAACTGTAGTAAATACCAATATAAAAAATACGATATCACCAGAATATACGTTTTTAGACTCCCTTAAAAATATCCATCATTTGGAAAGATAGAGGAGTCAGACTGAAAAATTCAATGCCATAGCCGGGATTTGAAGCACGGATGCTCTGGTCTCCGTCCAGCCGCTCTAAACCATTGAGCTACTATGACCAACGTGCCGATATGACATTAAATTCTCCAACTGACTCGTGTTTTTCCCGGTAAACCACTAGGAGTTCTCATAAATACATGAGACAACTACCTTAATGGTGACTTACTATGCTGTAAGTACTTTAAGACCCGGGCTTTATAGTTAACCACTATTAGGTACAATTAATGGAGGTTAATTGTTCTTTCACACTGGCCGTGTGTAGGCTAAAGTATGGAAAGATAGAGTCAGACTGAAAAATTCAATGCCATGTTATATCGGCACGTTGGCCATAGTAGCTCGAGGGTTAGAGCGGCTGGACGGCAACCAGATGATCCGTGGTTCAAATCCCGGCTATGGCATTGCATTTTTCAGTCTGACTATCTTTCCATACTTTAGCCTACACACGGCCAGTGTGAAAGAACAATTTCCTATCCATAATTTGTCTCGAACTAGAACAATCCGTTTGTAAACAGTTTCTTTCCCCCGAGGGGATTCGACACTGCGACTAGTCTTGGTCTATTGTACCTTATGCCTCCAAGTGGAGCATACTCGGGAGGAAGAATGAGGTGAGAGGAGACAGAGGGCGGCTGTCCAAAGGAGCCACAACAGTACAGAAGGCAGGGTACCTACATTTGTGAACAGAGGTACCTTAACTTTATCTGCTGATTGGAGGAAGAAATTTCTGGATGTTCATAGAGACGGAAACTTAGTAATCCTAAAATCGTAATTTGGGACAGGAAATTAATGGTAGATCGGCAACCACCCCTCCAAACGCCTACAGATCCCCGGAAATCACAAAAATTATGATCAGCAGAAGCGAGGCGTGACTTTCACAGTGAGGGAAACTCCAAGTAAGAATTTTTATTAAAATAACAGAGAATATTGAATTTTATATATGTGCAGCCATCTAAAATAGCAAATGTGGCCAACAAAACAGTTTTCGCAATCTATGACACCCACATAACCCTGGAACACCCGTCTCGTTAGCGTAGATGGTAGTGTGTCTGCCTCACGTTCAACAGGTACCGACTTCGAATCTCGGTCAGGGTGGGTTACCTGGATAAGGTTTTTCCGGGGTTTTCCCTTATCCTTAAAGACGAATATCGGGTAACTCTAAGTTCAATGGACCCTGGGCTAATTTGAGCATCATTTCACCCATTACATCCATCGTCCGATATGACTCGACGTTGGAGGATATAAATTACCAAACAAAAAGTAGTAGTAGTAGTAATAATAATAATAATAATAATAATAATAATAATAATAATAATAATAATAATAATAATAATAATAATAATAATAATAATAATAATAATAATAATAATAATAATAATAATAATAATAATAATAATAATAATAATAATAATAATAATAATAATAATAATAATAATAATAATAATAATAATAATAATAATAATAATAATAATAATAATAATAATAATAACAATAATAGCCATGGGACTGTCTTATACTTATTTTCATTAAAGTGAGCATAAATATTTTAACACGTTTGCTTTGTGTGCCGACGTCATTATTAAGAAGCTTTTTGTCTTGTCACTTTTAATTATACTGGTTCCTCCTCACAACCCAAAGAAGTAAAACTATTCTTCAATACTCTCTCTATTGCACAGTCACATGTAAGCCCTTCTTGCACTGCAAGACTGCTCACAATACAAGCAGACATATTTTTCCAAGAGCTGGTCCACATCGTGTGAACTAATGGAGAGAGCATGCACTTTTGCTAATAACTTAAAACTTCACACAAATTTCTTGTCACCACTAAATACCACTCCACGTAAAATACTATTGACAATACTAGATTTGTATTTAAAAGCACCACACAAAACAAAATAATAAACTTTTCTGCACACGCTGCAGAGACCTCACGTGAGAAAATCTGTCGTCAGTGCTTCCTAACTATCGAAGAGTCACCATTGCTTCCGGAAAGCTAGCATGGATTCAAGGTTACGAATGCGAGAATACAACAATATTCAGTATTGAATGAGCTCGCGGAACTGGTCACTGGAGCATTAAGCAGCTGTCAAACTGTCCGCAGCACCGAGGATGTTTACTAATACATTTTGAAAATGTATCCAGACCAAATAAAAATATTGTTCGATATGACTTTTGTATTATTGTTCTTTTTCTCCTGAAATTCTTGGGGAAGACACGCTTCGCCACTGAAGGTCAGAATGTCTAGGCTGAAAGTAATCGAAGCCGGATTCCAAATGCGAGTCTCGCATATTACCGCGGAGGAATTTCGATTGTAATGAGTAGAGAAAGTTACGTGAGTGTGCCACATTAGATTCGTAACTTCACTTTATTCATGTAATATCGCAAGTTATCTATCCTGTGGATTCTGTGACAAACACAATTCAGTGAATGTCTGAAAGATAGCCTTAGTTGTGTAGTTGTCTTACTGTGTAATGCACTCTTTTTTTTTTTTCGGTGTTTGGAAACTACGAAAAAAGTGAATTCAGATTAGCTGATACACAAAATTTAAACCAAACGTCCCATATGAGAACTACACATCCAACTGGCTTATCCATTTCCTCGAATTGCAAAAATATTTTTTACATTAATGAACAAAAGTGAAGCCCATTATGAAGTCCATTTTTCTACGCTTTTGCTCACCAAATTTATTTATGATGCATTCATCATAATGCCAATATCTGTGTGAACATTCTTAACTTCATAACATGTCCTTGTCAGATCGTCAAGTGTCTGAGTGTTGAAAATCTTCTGCTGTAAGCTGTTGAATGCATAACGATGCTCTTAATGAAGGCAACACAAAAGAAATGACATTCTAATGTTATGTTGTAACAAAAATAAATCTATTAATTACAGCATAGAGAGTTAAATTGTAACAAAAACGACATGAATCTCACCTTAAGTGCTAGGCGCTTAAGCGAAAGTACTGCCAAAAGTACTTTAGCTACATCAAACGGATCAACAAGAGCTCCTGCAGTAATTTTTGGCATGTGGGTCGATTTTCCGACTACACACCGTAACCTATCACATTTGATGATTCAAAATTGTTACATGATGCCTTTTTGCTATTTTATTCCTCGCAAGCTCCATTGTAGGATAACCATGGTAATAACTGGACAAGTTCTCAAAAGCTTACGTTGATTTTAACTATGCTCCAATCAATTTACCCTTTTCCTTAGTGTTGCGCTAACACATTTTACGGCAGATTTATCTTGCCTCTTTTTCACTGCCATTTTGTCAGTGTGTGCGGGATCCTGCGGCTCCATTTCTATAGAGTTGAATCTCTTTGCGATTATAAATTTCGGTTTGAGAACCTCGAGCCCACTGAAAGCAGAGATCGACGAAGATGATAGTCGCCGATCCAAGTCCTCTCCAGAGGACTCCTCAAATGAGCATCTTCAAGATGATCGTGGACGTTTCTTTCTTATTGCCGTTTTGCTGCAAGAAGTCAGATTTACGGTAGTGGTTTTAAAAACGTTTTTGGTGAAGCATTGCGTATAACAGGATTGCAAATCTTACTTGTTGAAGTCCACACTTTTGCTGTGACAGTACTAGGTTTTCTTTTTGATAGTCACTTAGGTGATGCAGATGCAAACATGGTACTGATAACACAGCCTTCGGAACTGGTCTAGCAACATGGATCCTATCTTCAATTGTAGTTCCGCTTATATTGACGGTCTTCGTGTGTGAACCCTTGCCAGTTCCCTTATGTAGACACATTATTACAAAACTCATTGGTGTGACCGAAGCTCTGGCATTTGCAGCACCTTGGCGGATTGGAAATACGCCCTAATGTCAGTAGCTTCGTGCCCTGCCTTAATCCTCTGTGAGAGATCAACCATATAAAGGTCTGGACAGGATATATGGAGGCACCAATCCGCCTCGATCTTTGCCTTGAACTTCATGGTTCTCCTGCGACTCCTCTTTTGGCATACCGTCCAATGCGCGGATGTTACAACAGCATGCGAAGAGTTCAGGGTTCTGTTCATCTCAACAACTATTGCTGATGTTAATATCTTTGTGGCCTGAGAGGCTAATTTACTTCTACCAGGAGCGTGCCATTTCGTAATCGACTACATGATTTCATCGAATCACTAATGCCTTTTGAATAACAAAGAGGTTAAGTATTGTAGACCGTCTGTCTTCTTTGGTCCTTATTATTAGCAAGTAGCGAGGACTACAGCGCTAAGCTACTTATTTTACTGTTATTTTATTTGGTATTGTTTTGGTTGTTTATTCACCAGGGCGATATAATCCTCCACCGTTGCAAATGACTGATGGCATGTTCACTTCATGGGTGCTACACCGGCTTAGACGAGAGTGCTGGTGGCTACACCTCCCAGAATATGTGTATTTAGAGGGAGGGTCCCAATCGCCTTCAGGAGTACCATCAGCTCATGCAATGGCCCCCCTCCGGGATTGAGCTTTATCAGCAGATATGAACACAGCCCCACATGATAACCAGGGGCTGGGAATTACGCACTAACCAGTCACCCCGTGAACTTGCCCAGACTAACATAACAGCATTCATCATACTGTCTTCAAGGATGAATCGTGTAGCAGTTCAAACACAGTAGTGGACCAAAGTTGTTGGAGCGCTTGGCATTAGCTCTCTCACTATTCAGAGAAACCTAATCGGGAGTGTGACGAGGGATCTCGGGATCGCCAAATTTCTCTCTACTGCAGTAGGCCCCTGGGAGGTAGAATCATAGGTGTAGCTTAGGGGAGAAAGGACCTACTACTACTATTATTATTATTGAAAGATAAGTGAAGTTTAGTTGCTAGCTATTATTATTGTTTATTGAGATATTTTATAGTGCTCACTTATGTGACCTATAGTTGTGTGCCCCCTCCCAAAACTGGGTCTCAAGTTAGGTCCATACTACACCTGCTTTCAAAATCCTTCAACTGTCCCAATCCAGTGATGTGTGGAATATATTTCCAACCTTCGTGGTTTGCTTCAAAACAAAAAATCTTAAATATGAGCTTTTTTTAAATTTTATAACTGTGTTATGAACTGAATCATCATCATCATCACCATCGTCATCGTCATCATTATCATCATCATTCAAAATACATTTATTATATAATTGTGTCTAGATACTTTATTTCCCAAAAAGGTATATTATATATAGTAGTAGTGGTGGGGCTTTAGGGCGCACAACTGCTAGGGTTATTAGCGCCCATTACAAAACAATAACGTTAAAAAGTTGAAACTGATTCCTCGGCTAAAAGACTAAAAACTTTAAAATAGTTAAAAGGTCACCAATACAGTGCCAAAAACTATAGTAACAGAGCAACGAGACAATAAAACTGATAAAAAAAACAACTCGCATAAAAAGCTAAAAGATAAAAGGTGAATTATGGGAGTCATACACGGGTGCCCAGTCCGCTGCGATGAATACAGCGTAAAACACGATCCACTGCGCATGAAGTGTCTGCCAGCACTTCGGGCAGGGTCGTAGGCAGGTCCAAGGACACACGCAGCTGGGTTAAGAACTGGCACTGAACTAACACATGCCGCACCGTCATGGGCTCATGACAATGAGAACAGAGCGGTGCAGCGCCAGAAGATAAAAGGTGACCATGGCTAAAACGGCAGTGCCCGATACGCAGTCGTGCTAAAATCACCTCTTCGCGACGAGAGGTGCGCGACGAAGTGCTCCAGATGATTGGGAGGGGCTTCACCACCCTAAGTTTGTTCCTCCGACGGGTATGCCAATGGCTGCTCCACATTGACAGGATGGCGCAACGTAGATATGAGCTAAAATCATCTGAGGGAACGCTAGACCCAAAACATCTGGGAGCTAAAACAGCTGCTTTCGCGGCAGCGTCGGCAGCCTCGTTTCCAGAGATGCCTACATGTCCAGGTACCCACACTAAGGATACGCAAGTGCCTGCACTGGCGAGAGTGTGAAGGCAGTCCTGGATCCGCTGTACAAGTGGATGATAAGTGTACAGCATCCGTAGGCTCTGGAGGGCGCTCAAAGAGTCGGAGCAGAGAACACAAGACTGTAAGGCATGCCGACGAACATATAAAAGAGCTTGGTAAATACCAAACAGCTCTGCCGTAAAAATCGAGCACTGCGATAAAAGACGAAAGCTAAAACTCTTCCGACCGTGAATAAAAGCACATCCCACTCCCGTATTATCCTTCGAGCCATCAGTGTAAATAAAACTACAGGGTCGGTACTGCGCCTGAACTTCTAAATAGCCCGAACAAAGGACAGAATCTGGCATCGAACATTTCGGCATGGACAGCAGGCTCAGATTTACCTGGATCTCGGAGCGGAGCCATGGGGGAAATCGGGTTTCTCCTTTGCGAAATGTCACAGGCAAATCGACGTCCAACAGCCGAAGCAGAGAGCGAAACCGAACGCCAGGAGGAAGGAGGGCCAGGGAGCGCGCTGAGTATTGACGGTCCAGAGAATCATCAAAGAACAAGCTAAACGACGGATGTCCCGGCAAACTAAGAAGCCGGCAAGCGTAATTACACAGGACTACATCACGCCGATAGCGAAGCGGAGGTTCAGCGGCTTCCGCACAAAGGCTCAGGACCGGACTTGTTGGAAAGGCGCCAATACTCAAACGGATACCACGGTGGTGAACAGGGTCTAGGCGTTTTAAAATCGACGGTCGAGCCGACGAATACACAATACAGCCGTAGTCTAGTTTGGATCGGATAAAAGAGCGATAGAGTCTTAAAAGAACTGTCAGATCTGCTCCCCATGATGTGCCACATAAAACACGTAAAACACTAAGAGAACGTTCACACCTGGCCTTTAAAAAGGAGATATGGGATGACCAACTAAGCTTCCTATCAAACACCAATCCCAAGAATTTTGTCTCGTCTGCGTAAGGAAGTGCATCGGCTCCGAGATGCAGAGAAGGTGACGGAAATACTTTCCGGCGCCAGAAGTTTACGCAGACGGTCTTCTCGGCGGAGAACTTAAAGCCGTTTTCCACACTCCAAGTGAAGAGACGATCAAGGCACAGTTGGAGGCGGCTTTGGAGGAGTGAAGTCCGCCGAGAACTACTATAAATGGCGAAGTCGTCCACCAACAAGGAAGAAGAAATGCCCGATGGGACGCACTCTGCAATGGGATTGATGGCAATAGCAAATAGTGTGACACTAAGTACCGAACCCTGCGGTACTCCGTTCTCTTGGCTAAAAGCACGAGATAAAACCGAACCCACACGGACCCGAAACACCCTATCTCGCAGAAACTCTCGAATAAAAAGCGGGAGTCTTCCACGAATGCCCCATTTATGGAGGGTACGGAGAATTCCGTATCTCCAGCAAGTGTCATAGGCCTTCTCCAGGTCAAAAAACACAGCTACCGTTTGGCTCTTACGTAGAAAGCCATCCATGATGTGCGTGGACAACGAGACTAGGTGGTCGACCGTTGAACGGTAGCGACGAAAACCACACTGAACGTTAGATAGAAGGTGTTGTGATTCTAGCCACAATGTCAAACGCCCGTTTATCATACGCTCCATCACCTTGCAAAGGCAACTGGTGAGGGAGATCGGACGATAGCTGGAAGGGAGATGGGGATCCTTTCCAGGTTTTAAGATGGGGACAATGGTGGCCTCGCGCCAAGCGGACGGAAAAGTTGCTGTGCGCCAGATATGGTTATATACTTGCAAGAGAAAGTGCTTACCTGCTGAAGACAGGTGTTGCAGCATTAGGATGTGGACTCCATCCGGCCCCGGTGCGGAAGACCTGGAACAGACCAGGGCCCGCTCCAGCTCTTGCATGGTAAAGAAGGCGTTATAACACTCACGGTTCAAGGAGTGGAAGGAGAGTTCATGACTCTCAGCCCGGTGTTTGATGGGTAGAAAGTCCGCGGAGTAATGGGAGGAGCGAGAGACATCAGCAAAAGCACCTCCCAGGGCATCAGCAACCGCTCTAGGGGAAACTATGATGTCGTTGTTAACCCGCAGGCCAGGCACGGGAACACGAGAAACTTTGCCGGCCACGTGTCGCAGCTTGTTCCAGATCACAGAGGATGGTGTGAAGCGGTTAAATGTCTCCACAAAGCGCTGCCAGGACGTCCTCTTGCTAGCCTGAATGACGCGACGGGCATTGGCTCGTAAGCGCTTAAAAGTGACCAAGTTATCCAGAGTAGGATGGCGCTTAAATGCCCACAGTGCTGCCCGGCGTGCACGCACCGCCACCCGGCATTCGTCGGTCCACCAGGGAACGGGTAAACGCCGAGGTTGGGCTGACGAGCGAGGTATAGCACGTTCGGCGGCAGAGGTGATCACAGAGGTAACATGCTCTACCATCTCGTCAACGTCTTCCGATACACGGGAGTCGAAAATAGCCAGGCTGCAAAAAAGAGGCCAGTTCGCTTTGTGTAGCTGCCAGGTGGGTACACGGGACGGTGGTGTATAATTCGAAAGCAGGTTAATCAGGCAAGGAAGGTGATCGCTGGAAAATGTGTCCGAGACGACGTTCCACTCAAAACGATGAGCAAGCTGTGCCGAGCAAACAGATAGATCCAGGTGAGAAAGGGTGCTGGTTGAATCAGAAATAAAGGTAGGTTCGCCTGTGTTCAGAATAGAGAGTTGGTTCTGAAGAAAGAATTCGGCTAGGTGCTTCCCCCTTACGCAAGCCCTAGGAGATCCCCAAAGAGGGTGATGGGCGTTGAAGTCCCCCACAAGCAAGAAGGGTGTTGGGAACTGGGACACTAGATCCGAGAGGTCCGAAATGGAGAAGGGAGAAGAAGGCGGTAGATACACGGAACATAAAGTAAAAGAAAGGCCAGGGAGTGTTAGAGAAACGGCAACGGCTTGCAACGCACTAGAGAGTGGAAGAGGTTGGTAAAATATATCGTCCCGGATTAAAAGTAGAACACCCCCATGTGCAGGAGAACCGGGCTCCGGTGGTAAGTCAAATCTCACCGGAGTAAAACCAGGAAAGGTGAAAGTATCCTGCTGGTGAAGTTTCGTCTCCTGCAGACAGAAAATGCTGGGGGACAGCGAATTACGCAACAATTGCAGCTCAGATTTTCGCCTGCGCACGCCACGTGCATTCCTCTGTATAATGGACATCCTGGGGCGAATGGAAAAGTCTGGTCACTAGAATCACTTGGTTGGCGGCTGTCGTTTTAATTTGCCCTTCTGATTCCGCGTGGGACTCGGGCTTTTGGGAGCACTTGCGTCGTGCTCCATAGGCTCCTCAGATGGAGGAGGGTCCGGGTCACTGGATATCATAGTGAGAGGCAGAAAACTGTTGCCAATACTTAAGGCTGGAGGGGAAAGCCCCTTCACGCGACTGCGCCCCCTGGTATCTTGGGAGCGAGGGCGCCGAGGAGGTGAAGGGGAGCCAGCCGGTGCGGCACACCTGCCGCTGGTGGACGCCGGAGGGTCCTTAAGGAAGTCTGATCTCTTGGGTGAGACTTTAAATTTTCGGGTCGCGGTACTTACAGAAACAGTTTTGGAGTGGGCGGTAGCGGAAGTTGGCATTGCTACACGAGGAGCCACGGCGGAAGGTGCGGGGCAAGTTTGAGTGCCCATGTCACGCTTTGGTACTGGTTTGGAAAGAACAGAACTAAAAGTACCAAACTTCAGGAGAGAGGGCTGTCGAGCTTGATGGCGTTTGCGGGCTTCCGAGAAGGATAGATGTTCTTTCACACGCAGCTCCTGGATCGCCTTCTCATCCTGGTATCGCGGGCAATCGCGGGAGGTCGTCGGTTGGGGACCTTGGCAGTTTACACAACTGGGAGCAGATGGACAAGCTCCGTCATGATCGTCCTTTCCACAGTTGGCACACACCGCGACAGCAGCCTTACAAGAGGTCTTAGTATGACCATAGCGTTGGCATTGGTAGCAACGCATAGGCCGTGGAACATACGGGCGGACAGGAATAACTTCATAGCCTGCCTTGATCTTCTGAGGCAGGTCGAGTCGATCAAAGGTAATGAAGAGCGTGCGGCTTGGAACCACAACACCATCACGCTTGACTTGAACACGGTAAACGTTCGTGACACTCTGGTCCGCAAGATACCGTTGTATCTCCTCCTCCGGCATACCGTCCAGCAGGGGGCTGGTGATGACGCCCTTGGAAGAGTTGAGGCTCCTGTGTTTTTCTACACGGATGGGGTATCCGTGTAGGAGTTTGGCCTTCATTAACTTCTCAAACTGCGTGGCACTGTAACTCTCGACTAACAGGGAACCGGAACGTAGGCGGGTACAGGATTTAACTGGACCGGCGATTTTGTCTAGACCCGACTGAATAACAAACGGATTTACCTTAAGGAAAGATTGACCCTCTTCGGTACGGTGAATTACTAGGTAACGCGCAAATGACGACACGTGTACCTCTTTTTCATCAGTTACTTGTTTTCGTTTTTTCGGTGTAAGTGTAACCATAAATAGCTGAATTTAAATTTCATCCCCCAGTACTCCCCACCCACCACGGAGCCCAACAAGGGGTCATCCCACTGGGATGACAGGGCTATACAGGGGATATAGCGGGCGCGCCGTCCCACTCACCCAGGAGTTCAGTGTAACACCTAGTCCCGGCCGATTGACTAGGGGTGGGTTAGTCCCTAACCTCCCGTTTAGGCGAAGCAGAAGCCAAAGTAGTGTATTAGAAATGCGTACCCTCCCCGGATTCAGAAAAAACACTGTCACGAGCTCGGATACGCATCCCTCAACCACCAGGACTAACCTTTCCACCAACACGGGTCTCCACGCACGGCCTACACGTGGGTGGGCCTGTTGACCGTCTCCCTCAACCACGAAGAGGAGCCCACACGAGGGAAACTGTTGGCTCGGGACCCCGGGTTCGCCAAACCCGTACCTACCGAAGTAGGCCCCTGGGGGGGGGGGGTATATTATATATGACATCAAATATTCAAATATCAAAAAATTGTACAGATTAGCATAAAATTTATGTAAACAATGCAAAGGGTTTGACAACAAAAGGTACCTTCACTGTCCTCTCAAAAGATTCAAAAGAAAGAACTATAGTGTTATTAGAATCTATGAAATTCCAAGGAGCATCTCAAACAGCTTCTGAATTTCCTATATTTATATCTATTAATGTGAACATTAGAACTATTTCTCACGTGATCATTATGAACCTCAAAAGATAATGCATGTTTTTCAGCATTTTTCTTGGCAAATAAGAGGCAGTCAGGCACAAACAATAAAGACAACATTAGAATAGTTATCTCAATAAATACAGTATGGTGTGAATAAACAGAAAATTATTTACAATTTTGGTTGTCATAACCTTTGTATGATGCTAGGATTGTATAAAAGCTGTTTAAAAATAAACAAGATGTTTTCAATTATTTGATGCTTTCATTTTGCTTTGTTTACAGATCACCATCCTTTTAGCCCAGTTTGCACCAAAGTCAAGGTTCAGCAAACCATTCTTCAAACTGGCGGATATTTTAATTTTGCTACACTTCACATTAGACCCATTCATTTATGTGCTGCTGAGATGTCAACGTCGCTCCTGTTTTCCTAACGTGTTCAAGATCTTGTGTCATGCCTGCTGGTCCCACCATGGAGGTAATGGTAGTCAGCAAACCTCCATAGCAATGACAGACAATGAACATTGTCCTAGTCTTGATCCTTCTGGCGAGCCATCATCAGAAGTCGACAGAGCTACAGCAGCTGCCGTCTAGTCACTTTAAACATTTACTCTAAGCTCTAAGAAATATGGCTCATGTCAACGAGCAGTTAGAAATGTTGTTACATTCAAAACTTACAAATAGTGCAAATCAACTACTGATGTACAGAAAAGACAGTGGAGAAAAATGCATGAACTGAAATGTCTCACTTTATTGTGTGGAAACTTGATACAAGGAATTGAGCTTCACTCGCTGTAGATATTTTGTGTTTTCTATTGCTGTGTATCTAACAAGCATTGTATTACAACAGAGTGCTTAATGGTTAACCAATGCAAATAGCTCAAATGTGTTAGGTGTTATATTTAATGACAAGTACAAATTAGCAGCACCAAAAGTAGTAAATGAAAACTCAAGAAGGTAATCAGCTTCTTTTTTCATAAAAAATCACATAATAGATATAAATAAGGTTACCATACCAAATATGTCTCATTCCAAAAAGAGAGTTAATAGTTTGTTTATATAAATGGCCTCATTAAACTGTAAAAAGAGTGCAATTTAACTGTGCTTTGATGAAGCAATGAACAGTGTATAAGCATTGGCAGATCCAGGCATTTTTGAAAAGAGGGCCTTATTTTAAGTTGCCTTACGACAAAATGAAATTGAATTTACATTATACTACCAAGATCAGTAGTTCTGCCCACATTATTGTGTTAAATACAGAGATTTTTTTTTCTCTTTCTCCTTCTTTACCTCCCTTTCTGTCCCCTCTCCACAACTCTATCTTTACCTCTGCTTTTCTGTTCGCCTTTTTCATTTCCCACTATCTCACACCCTTTCACAAGCTTTCCCTAGAGTGTTAGTTAACTTTGAAATATGAAGAACATCCAGTCATTCTCACCGTGTGCAAAGGTGATCTTGACCTGAGCAAAGTATAGTCAGAATTGGTGCAATGAGATGAATTTGTATTAAGTGCAAACAAATAAACTTGTTAATAAATTTTGGTGGTCAGTTGTTTTACACTATGTCATATTTTAATTTTTGAGGGACAAATGTTCTAGTTTTGGGAGCAGTTGATTCTTCATTTTTGAGTTATGCTATGTGCAGACACACAGACATATACATGGATCTGTTTCTATCAATGCTTTTTTTGGTACCTCAAATTTATATTTCCAAAAAGTTTTGTATTAAATTTTAGGGTGAAATTCAGTACTTTTTTAATCCACCGTGTATGTGGTACAGTAAGTAAAAATGCATTATTGTTATTTTTTTCATAAAACTATAATGAATAACTTAAAAACATATGTTTTATTTTACATTTACAGATGATTTATTAACAAATAGTTTAGACAAGGTTCCAACAGTGGGAAAAAATATTTCTTTTAAAAAATAAACATTGCGAAATGAATTTTGACATACTGGCAATTGATTCTGTTTTTAGGTTTGTTTCGTCTTCAGATGTTGGTAATGCTGGAAACGTAACATAACAAAAGAAAAAAACATGGTAACCGAGATTTCCTTAACAATAGAGTTTAGAAGTAACTGATGATGAAAGCGGTATGCTTTTGAAATTGATTTTATAAAGAAGAAGGAAGTATTAACATCAACTTCTTAAGTTAAGTGGAGATATAAAGAAGAAGGAAGTATTAACATCAACTTCTTAAGTTAAGTGGAGATTCTTTTACAAATATTTTTATTTGTGTAACTTTCTGAAATATTTAAAGTTTCACTGTGTGCCTCCCAGAAAATTTACACATGAAACATGTTTGTGCGCAGTGGGTTCCAAGACTTGATTTCCAATCAAAAGCCCACTTGTGTACAGGTCTTCATGAAATTGAAGTTAGGAGAAGATCGGGAGAGTATCTTTTATAGATAATCATGCTGATAAAATTTGGCTACATCATTTTTATCTTGAGAGCAAACAGCTAAGCTCAGTGTGGAAATCTCCTTCATTACCAATCCCCCAAAATTAAAAGTGGTTGCTTCTATGAGGAAAGTTATGGTCATCTCATTTTATAATACTCATGGAATAAGCATGTTGTACTTGTACTGTCAAACCACCACAAGAAGGCAAGAAGGGCATGAGGAGCGACAGGAGCTTAAACTGTTTATCTCTCTGTGGACCTGTTAACTGCAAAATGAGTGTATGTATCAGAGTGAGAGTGCATATGAGTTACAGATTCTGTTACATCTAATGTTCGTTTCAGTAACTGCAGTTCTGAGTGAGATATCTGACAACACTGTGTATTGAACCTTACTTTTTTTTTGTAATTTACGTCCTCCAACGTTAAGTCATATTGGATGATGACTGAAATGGTTGAAATGATGCTAAATGAGTCCGGGGTCCAAGGAGCTTAGAGTTACCCGACATTCATCTTTCAGGATAATGGAAAACCCCGGAAAAATCTTATCTAGGTAACTCACCCTAACTGAGATTTGAACTGGAGACCTCTTGAACATTGAGGCAGACATGCTACCATCTATGCTACCGAGGCGGGCCTAACATCCTTATCATATCTGGAAAGTGAGCATAAACATCAATTCGGACAGCAAAAGTGATCTTCTTGTGTTGGGCAGGCAGTACTTGCACACACATCAATAACTGGTGATTACTACAGGGTTGTCGTGAAATAATTACAAGTCCATATCAATATCAGGAGCAAAGAGCACATTTCCTTGAAATATGCTGGATGTTGCACCATGATAATTCACCGCTATTATGGCCTATGCTATTACCAAATATCTTGCAAAATTAGTGTGAAAAGCACTCCTTATCCTGCCTATACTCCAAATTTAGTCCTAAGTCACATTTTTGTATTCTCTAATGTGAAGAAATGCCTTCATGGGAGACATAATACATCATTAGCAATAGTGTAGAGGCGATTTTAAAGGACCTTTCAAGAAATGGTTTCCAGCACACCAGCAGAAATGCAGAAAGGTGTATGACATCCAAAAGAGTATATTTTGAGAAGGGACAAAAAATTATGAGGATGATTAAAGGTATGTCGTCAAAAATATTATGATCATTCTTTATTAATAGCACTCATAATTTAAAAATGTATACCTCCAAATATTGTAACATATCAACAGCGTAGCATTTAAACAAACACTCTTCAAGATATGAAAATACTAATCAGGTCTATTGAAAGTAACTGCCAGCTACATCCTAGGTCATTTCCTATACATATGTTGACATGCTATAAAATTCGGAAAAGATATGCATGTCAGAAATGAATACAATGAATGCAGTAGAATTATGGATCTGGTTCATGCAAATATTTAAGAAGCTTGCTTTTTACTGTCAATACATGCAAATGACAATCTTTAACCCAATTTTTTCTGATAATTTTCATATTTGAAGGAGTAAAACCACCCATGCACAGATTAGCACTGTATGAAAAAAGCCCACAATATGCAGGAATAAAAATATATAATAAATTACCTGTAAGAATCCGTGAAATGAAAAACCTCAAATGCTTTAATAAAGCAATAAATAACCTACTAATGGACAAAGCCTACTACTCGATTATTGAATATATGGATGATAAAATTGAATTATAATGAAATTTTTTGTCATTTTGTAATTCTAATATTCTGACAATATTATTCCAAGGGCATGTCATAATTATAACAATATTTGTATATAGTTGTATTGATATTATTAGTAATTATATTATTTGTATTATTAGTATTTATATTATTAGTGTTATTGTTATTTTGTGTAATTATTATTATTATTATTATTATTATTATTATTATTATTATTATTATTATTATTATTATTATTATTATTATTATTATTATTATTATTATTATTATTATTAATTATTATTTTAAATTTTCTACTGTTGACGAGTCACCTGTTTACTGAGTTTTTACTCACTATCTGTAAGCGTATGTGACAATAAAGCATCTTATCTTATCTAATATACTTGTAATGGGCTATATCGAAGCCAAAAATCACATTTTTAAAATGTTTGCATTTATGTGTTTGTTACATTCTAATACACACATTTCTACAGTACATTTGAGGCCATGTACCTGATATTTATCTTTCAGAATAAGGAAACACCCAGAAAAAACTTTATCCAGATCCCCTCACCAAAATTCAAACTTACAAGGGAACTATCACTATATTTAAGTTTGATTTATGAGTCACTATGTTTACACTCAAACTTCACTTACTTACACAACTACCACAATGCTCACAGCTGTACATGCTTGAGAGTTTCATGGCATCATCTCAGCTCTGTGTGGGGCCTGTGTACCAAAAATTGGGTGTGAAGTATAGCTGGAGGTACCCAAAAATTAGTCCAAAATACATAGGAATATATAGGGAAATACAGGACTGTACAGGAAGGACTGTGTATCCCTGGCAGGCAATGGCCTACACATGGCATACATAAAGAGCGTTGTCCTCCACACCTGGCACAGAGCTTACAAGGGATGTCCAGCAGCTAATTGAACGTGGTAGATGTGACACTTTCCAGGTTTCAGTTTTGGACGTTTGTGGTTCTATTCCATAGCAAATTTTTGGTGCACAGGTTTATATACAGCAGGCATTATATTTTTCAGGTTGACTCTATTGTATAGTTTTATTTTTAGTATATATAATAACATTTATTTATTGCAGAAACGATAAGATATAGATGACCATCATTAAAGTTCATTTTACATTTTGCTGGACCTGTATTTTATGTTTTGACAGTGTGTTTTATTAAATATAAAGTATGATTTTGTGGTCTTAGTAACAACAAATTAAAGCATCACTTATTATTATAAGAGTGATAAGATGTTTTTATTACTAGTTATCAAAACATCACACAGAATGTAAGTTAAATGGAGAGTTGTTGGAGAAGCAGAGGGGAGAAAGACAGAGATGGAGGTGGATAAAGAGAGAAGCATGTACAGTGAAAAAATGAGAGGGAGATAAAGAAACAATAATCATATTTAATGCAATAATATGAGCAGAGCTGTGGGGTCTCCTAGTGTTATAATAAAATAAAAATAATTCAATATTCATAGTTACAGCGAACTACAAATAACAACTCATCTTTTCTCTAATCCCAAGCCACTGTTCCCCTGATAATGTTGCACTTAGCTCATTTTAAAATCAAACAAAATAAGAAGCATCTGAGGTGAGTTGATTTTGTGGTAAAAATAGGATGTCTGCTGATGCTCATCTATGTGTGTATGAATTGGAGCTTTTCGATTTAATTATAGTGGATTGAAATAAGAACCATAATCAAGTATCTGAATGGATCAGACGCTACTTGACCCCTACCTGGATCTGCCTATTCGTGTAAAATAAACATGTTGTATATTATTGTGATAGTATTCAGTGTTATAATCATTGTCTTTTTGATCATGTATCACTGTTCTAAAGCTATGAGTTGTCAATGAGTTTATAAGTTATGTAAACTTGAATATGATGGAAGTTAAGATAGTTTAAATACTTTTCTCCATCCCCGCATTCCTATCTACAGTTAGTACTTATTCTGCTTCCTTTATACAACCTTGGAATTAATGTGATAACTGATACTGAAAATTTATATATTGTATTTTTGTTTTGCTATTTTCTCTAGCCCCTATCTGTAGTAGAGAGAGAAAATACTATATTCCATTAAAAAGCCCAGTACCAACACTTCACTGGAAATACCTATTTTTGCAACACTTGATTTGTAACTTAATCATTTTGAACACATAAGTATTTGTGTAATAAATGTACAATATATTTGTCAATTGCCATGGCAACAAAGATGAAATAGATCATTAATATTTATGGAACCAATAGGAAATGATGTAAAACCCAACAGAATAGTAGCAATTTTTATTTATTATTGCTTTTTATGGTTTTTCCAAGTATTACAAAAATTAATTGGCTAACCACAAATTGTAAGTGACTTACCAGATCTTGAATGCTTGGGAATCCTCGGCCCTGCAGGCCTCATATTCATAATATGTATTCTCACAATTCTTAGCATTCAATATACTATTTCATGCCCCATGGATTAAAAATAAGCCTTTTAGAGACGATAACATAACTTAAAAACAAAAATGTCAAATAAATACCAAATTTAATATATAACTATAATTTTGAGTTGAACTAGTACTCGATGCTCCATATTGTGACTTTGTGGGTTCATAGAATTAAAAGTTCGAGTTGCAGAAATTCAAAACATTCTTTATTTGTATAGAAATACACTTTGTATGCCAGCACAATTACGTAACACACAAATACAATCTTCCAAGGTCGTTGATCACAACAAAGAGTTCACTTCCAAAACACACGCCAGTTCCAATTACCACTCTCTCATTACGACTATTCACAACTACTCGCTGGCGTGTCGCAATCTCATATATACCTGCATTGATAATTCTAGACTGTTCTAAAACAAACAAGAAACTGAATGTTCTCTATCAATCAAGATGTCACTTTAGTATAGCAATGCAAAGAAAATCCCTGTAAGGAATGTGCTGTGGGACAAGGGCAGTGAATGTGTGTGGCAGAGAACGCCTGCTATAGGAGGAGCAGACCGTTAAAAAGACATGCACCCTATTCACTCTGATCACTAAAACTGAGAAGATTCATTCACAAAAGTAGAAGCCGTCAGAATGTTTTTGGATGGTCTGTAACTGTACTGACATGGGGTGTCATAAACCTGTCCAGGGAGGGTGTGGGAACCTTCGCCAACTCCCCTGCGTCTCGTCCCTCGGAAACTTTCTCTCCTGTGCAGGAGTATAGAATTTTCCATTTACCTCACTGCACTTGTTTTGGCAGACCTTTATCTTCGTGCTATCTTTATCAGTTCCTTTGTGTGCACAAGCAGCGCTATCATGATAACAGGTTCACGAAAATATATTGTTAGCCTTTACCTGGAACATGTTTCATTAAGACTTTCCTAACTTCCTCAGTAATGTTGACTCTAGCTGAGGATGTAGGAAGGTCCTAACGAAGTGTATTCTAGGTAAGCACCAGTAATATACGGAGCATCGGGTATTAGTTTGACTCAAAATTATAGTAATTTTGTGCTTCATTGCATCATAGTCCTTATTCATAAGAAATTGTGCTTCATTGCATCATAGTCCTTATTCATAAGAAATTGTGCTTCATTGCATCATAGTCCTTATTCATAAGAAATTTAGTACATAAGATCAAATCTGCCAAAGGTACAACAAAGATTTTCAACAGGTTCTCTATCCCAAGAGATTAAAATAAGCACATCTTTAAAATTAATATTAACTGCCCTGATTTTGGGTAGATAACTACTCTCAACAGATAATTTTAACTGCCAACCCCCTCCCAAACTTTGTAACATTTTGCAAATTCAAGTTTATCTATTATCATTTTTAGAAAAGCACATAATATAACTAAATAGTAAGTTTTTTTTAAAGATATAGGCTATTTGTTTGACTTTTATCTTATTTTAATACATAGAAAACATTTACCAAACAAACTACTTCTTTTATATAAAGGTTTTCAAAGTCAAAGACATAGAAGTTACATAGAAAATGGAGCTAGCTACAGTGAAACAATGAATATTACACAGATATAAATATTTGTAACAAAAAACTTCATTTATCTTAAAAAAAATAGTGCTAATTCTTCTTTATAAGAGAGATCGATTTCACAAACAGATTGCTTGCATCTTCAGTCCAAGCAATCTGTGAAATCGATCTCCATTAGAAAGAAGAATTAACACTCTTTTCTTAAGATAAGTGAAGTTTTTTGTTACAAATATTTATATTTGTGTAACATAGAAGTTATTTATTTTAAATACTTAAAACACCCTTAAAACTAGAACAAGTGTTTGTAGGTACAAATCAAAATATAGAACTAAGTAATATAAAATATGAAACTAATATATAAATTAAAGTACAAAAATTGTTTTTAAAAAAATGTAGATAAAATATTAATAATGTTTTGACCACTTAATTTCACTCCTTGTTGTGCTTTAAATTGTAAGCTTTGACATATACTTTTAAAAATCAAATCATTTTTGTCCTTTTTTCCCTTCTTTTTGCACCTCAAATTTTCTCCGGGGAAATGCCCAATCAAATCATTTGTAAATTGGGGCATGATCCACACAACCTTTACATCATGTGTTTACGATATTGTAATTACATTATCAATAAAACATATGCCTCTTAAAGTTCTATTCATTTTGAGTGAGTTTTGCATAATGTTATATTACTGGTAAATGATTAAAAAAAAAAAATGAAGACAACTACAATGGAAAAAGTACAAATTTGATTAATCACTCAATTTATGGGAATTTCATTATAACTGCTACAAATTTTCCAATACTTTTATATGTTTTGGAGTGTTTAAAGACAATTCAGCTGTTACTTGTAACATCATGCAAAGAGGAAAGAGTTTCAATGGCAACGTGTAATTTTCAAAGCGAGGGAAGCTTTACCATGTATCATAATACAATATGATCTGGATAGGTAGAGTCAGAAAAATGCAACCTTGCACTAGTGGTGACCATGTTAGCTCAATGATTAAGAGCAACTGGAGGGAGATCAAGAGACCCGTGGTTCAAATCCCGTTTTGGCACTGAACTTTCATTCTGACCCTACCTAATACCTTGCCCTGCAATGTCTAGTGTGGAAGAACAATTAATTTCCATCAATTGATCTAGTAGTGGTCTAAATATAAAGCCTGAGAAAAGTCTTACAGCATAGTAAGTCACCACAAATGTTATGTATCCAGGTGTGAAGCGTGGTATGACAATTATGGAAGCACTATGTGTATTCAGGCAACAAGTTTCGAACCCAAGTCCACAAGTTGCAAATATAAAGGAGCCACTTCCCTAAATATCACATGATGCTTCATTACTGTATCTCATTGTATATGAGATCTCCTAGTGCTTCACCAGGAAAAATATGAGTCAACCAGAGAATTTAATGTCATGCTGACATGTTACCATAGTAGCTCAAAGGTTAAGAGCAACCTGCTGAAGACCGGGAGATCTGTGGTTCAAATCCGGGCCATGGCTTTGAATTTTCATTCTGATTCTAACTATCCAAACCTTGCCCTACAATGGCTAATGTGGAAGAACAAGTAATTTCCATTAACTGATCTAATAGTGTACTAAATATAAAGCCCGGGACTTAATGTACTTATAGCAAAGTAAGTCACCATTAAGGTAGATGTCTCATGTGTTTATGAGAACTCCTAGTGGTTTACCGGGAAAAACACGAGTCAGTTGGAGAATTTAATATCATGCTGGCATGTTGCTCAATAGGTTAAGAGCAACTAGATGGAGACCGGAAGATCTATGGTTCAAATCCTGACTATGACACTGAATTTTCATTCTAACTCCACCTATCCAAACCTTGCCTTACACGTGTGGAAGATCAATTAATTTCCATCAACTGAACTAACAATAGAACCTTTCAGTCCTTCCACAGTATTGTCGCAAACCCGTTATCACAATAGCGCGGCCGATGCACACAAAGAGCTTGCCGAAGCAGATAAAGTTAGATAACTAGAAGATTCTAGTGCCTTCTTGATCATTTCAGAAACATAAATGGTCGTATATAAAAGCTGTGGCTAATTTATCGGACAGTAGCAATGAGAGAGTCAAATTGGAACTTGAGAATCATCCATATGCTTTGAAAGTGAACTCTTTCGTTTGTGGTCAACGACCTTGAGCATTGTATTTGTGTATGCTACATAATTCTGCTACTGTAAGGGTTGACCAAAGTGTGTTTCTACAGAAATAAAGATCATTGTGAATTTCTGCAACTAGGACTTTTAATTCTACGAACCCGCAAAGTCACAGTATGTAGATACATTTCCATAACAGCTACTGTGTAGTGCCCATCAAAGACACAATGGTCACATCCTCTATACAAAGCACCATCCCTATTGTAACAGCAGTTCTGAATGTTGGTCAGCATCATCTCTGTCACTGTACAAGTATATTTTAATTTAGTTGAAAATAATTTTACTTGAACATGTATTTGTAGCAGAGAATGCTTTTAGCGAAGATGATAAACATAAAGGCTTATCCCATATTTATTTCCTCCAGTTTCCTATTTCTTTAGATTTCACTACATTCACTACATTATGCTCTATACTTATTTTCTTTCCACATAGAATGCACTCCTTTGGTGAACCCCCACTCCTGTCCTTAACCAAGCTAAACCCTCCTTCTCATATCTATCACATATGTCTATATATGTTTCCCTTCCCCATTCTCTCTTCATTTTCAGGTATACATTTAGTCATTTCTTATGTATCAGGATTCCTTATGTTACCTGTCTATGTCCTCTATCCTATTCTTAATCATTGTCCAAAAACCTTTTACATTTCTCTCTCCCTCCTGCCAGATATCCACCATCGCTATTCCATCCAATGTTCTCTCTAGCTCTAGCTCTTCTGTTGTTCTAGACAGATCTTTAATGTGTTATCATCATCCTTTTTTATACAGCTATACCAATATTTTAAACATCTTTCTATAATTACCCCACTTCTGCAAGGTCTTCCAAGTTCCCCTCTAGCTACTCCATTTGGCATTGACTTATTCAAACCTAATAACTCTTTACAGAACTGTTATATGTGTTCAACATGCTTTCTGATCCTGTTAACCCCCCATAATTCTGCACCATGTCATTTTGTATTCACTATTGTTTCATAGATTCTTTCAAGCCACTTAACTAATACATCTGGTAATTTGTATTTACAGCTCCTTACCCCAGACATCGCTATCTTTCCTTTCACTCTTATCTTTCACCCTTGTGCTCCCCAGCCTCCATTGTAGCACAGTCTCATTCCTAAATAGTCAAACTCTTTTACCACCTCCACTTTTTGGTCATTTAAATACCACTTTTCATCTTTTCTTAACTTATCAGCCTTCTTAAACACTACTATTTTTGACTATATTAATTCTTATCCTCCATTCCTTACAGTAAATTATAATTTCATTTATTGCTCTCTGTAATCCTATCACTGTTATAGATGCTACTATCAAGTCATCTGCAAATAGTAATTCTCGTATTACATTGTTCCTAATAATTGGGCAATGATTGTTACTTTTTTCAACCTTCTTTGTTAAATCATCAATAAACAAATTGAACAATACAGGGCTAAGTTTACAGCCTTGTCTTAATCCCAATTTCTGTTCTACTAATTCCATTAGCTCATTCTTCTCTACTCTTGTTCCAAACTTTATTCCCTCATAAATGTTTTCTAGCCCAACAATAAATTTCTTACTAAAATTAGGCAAGTGAGTCAACCTTGTATATACTTTTCTCCACTTACAAGTTTTTATGAAGACTAGTTTCTGGGGACTTCTCCCCTATCGTCAGCTCTGTGGTAGACTGATGATGCATCCGGTGTCTGCATCTGGCTTGGTGTTGTGCTGCCATCTAGTGTCCTGGTAAGTTTGATGATGTCATCTACAGCGGGAATTTCAAAATTCATCAAGAGGTCCTGTTTTTTCGTAATAAATATGTTTTCCCAAATCTGTAGTTCCAGAGGTTTCTTTGCCTGCTTGATCAGTTCTATTTCTTGCTTTATGTTGTGATTCTCAGACCAAAAGTGATGTGATACAGCCGACTTGTCCATTTGTTTGAATTTAATATTTCTGAAGTGTTCTTTCATTCTTGTTCCTAGATTCCTTTTGGTCTTACCAATGTATATCTTGTCACAATCCTGGCAACTCATTTGGTAAATGCCTGATAATTGAGTTTTCGGTGTGCTATTTTTTAGAGGGTGGTTTAGTAAGTTGCGGATGTTGTGTTTGTTTTGAGGGGCTAATTTTATGTTGAAGCTCTTAAATATCTTTTCAAATTTTTTGAAGTATTTTGGATGAAATGTAAATTTTCCATATCTGGTGTTTGGGTTTTCTAGTTTTTTTAACGTAGTAATGTCCTTTAAGTATTTGTTTCTTTTGTGTCTATAGATCAGTTTTTTGATGAAATTTGTGTTATAGTTGTTCAGTTCGGCAACCTGGTGTATGTGAGCGTACTCCTGTTCATATTCTGTTTTTGTTAGCGGAATGTTGATTAATCTGTGAACTAAACTATGGAATACTGCATATTGATGTTGTACTGGGTTGAATGGGTTGCATTTAATGTCATTGTCAACATGTGTTGCTTTTCGGTATATTCCAAATTGTAATCCTGTTGGTGTTCTAATGATTTTCAAATCTAGAAAAGGTAGCCATTCATCCTGCTCTACTTCAGTGGTGAAAACTATGGATTTTTCTTGTAGGTTTAGCAACTTTATAGCATCCTCGGTTAGTCTTCTAGGGACTATCGCAAACACATCGTCGACATATCTATGCCAACATTTGAAAATATGTGGAAAGGCTTTAGTAATGTGTGTTTCCAAATTACTCATGAACAGATTAGCTAGTAATGGTGAAAGAGGGTTACCCATGGCCAAGCCTGCTGTTTGTTGGAAGATCTTGCTGGAGAACGTGAAGCTGTTTTGTTCAATACATAGGGTGGTTAATTTGATGTATTCCTCTATTTTATCATCTGCAACGTTGCTTTTGGATAACCAGCCTTTCATCAATTTTGGAATTTTTTCTACTGGTATGCTCGTGAATAGAGATCTGATATCAAAGGACACCATCACCTCTTCAGTTTTTATAATTGTGTTTTCAATTTTCTTTACTAAATCAAATGAATTGTTTATGCTTAGAGATTCAAACTTTTCAAACTTGTCAAATTCTTCCAACAACCATTTTGCCAGTTTGTAAGTCGGGGCATCTATATTGTTAATAATGGGTCGCATGCTGTTGTCTGTCTTGTGGATCTTAGGTAGGCAGTATAATTTTGGCAAATTAGGGTTGTTTACAATTATGCTACTTTTCATCTTATGTGGCACTACTGTATTTTCTTTACTTGCTTTTTTCATCCAAAATACTTCAAAAAATTTGAAAAGATATTTAAGAGCTTCAACATAAAATTAGCCCCTCAAAACAAACACAACATCCGCAACTTACTAAACCACCCTCTAAAAAATAGCACACCGAAAACTCAATTATCAGGCATTTACCAAATGAGTTGCCAGGATTGTGACAAGATATACATTGGTAAGACCAAAAGGAATCTAGGAACAAGAATGAAAGAACACTTCAGAAATATTAAATTCAAACAAATGGACAAGTCGGCCGTATCACATCACTTTTGGTCTGAGAATCACAACATAAAGCAAGAAATAGAACTGATCAAACAGGCAAAGAAACCTCTGGAACTACAGATTTGGGAAAACATATTTATTACGAAAAAACAGGACCTCTTGATGAATTTTGAAATTCCCGCTGTAGATGACGTCATCAAACTTACCAGGACACTAGATGGCAGCACAACACCAAGCCAGATGCAGACACCGGATGCATCATCAGTCTACCACAGAGCTGACGATAGGGGAGAAGTCCCCAGAAACTAGTCTTCATAAAAACTTGTAAGTGGAGAAAAGTATATACAAGGTTGACTCACTTGCCTAATTTTAGTAACAATGGCACTCCACTTTCTGAATTACTTCTTTTTATTCTATATAATAAATTTCTTGCTGACTCCTTTCTTTTGTAATTTCTGCCATAGTGCTTCTCTCACTACTGTATCGAAAGCTTTTTTGAAATCTACAAAAAGCATATATACTCTCCCTCTTTTACTACTTGTGTACTTATCTAATATTGTTTTGATAATTACTATACTATTGTCCTTCTCCCTTTCTTGAATCCTGATTGGAATTCCAATAGCTTTCTTGCTGCCTTCATCTATTTCTGCAATCTTTCTGCCACTATTCCTGTGTAAATTTTCCCTAGTTTTGCTAGTAAATTGATTCCCCTATAATTTTGCAGTTTACTAATTTCTCCATTGCCTTTGACAATCGGTGCAATAATACTCACTTTCCATTTTTCCGGAAGTCTATTCACTTGCCTTCTTTTTTCTAGAAATTTTTGTCATAACTCTTACACCTTCATTTGTTTTGCCATATTTTTTCCAGAACTCTTCTAGTAGTCCATCAAAGCCCCCAGGCCTTCTTCCTTTTTAACCTCTTTAATGGTAAACTTACTTCGTCTGCTGTAATTTCCCCATTTAATCTACCATTTTGCACCACCTCCCCATCCCAAATCCATATTTTAAAACTGACCTTGGATCACTCACCGATCAACTTTGTAAAATATTCAACCCACTCTGTGGCTGCTATCTTATTATCAATGTTTCTTTCTCTTTTGATATCCTTAATTGCTTCCCATACTCTTTTTTAATCTTTTTCCAACACTGTCTCTTTTACTTTCATACTCTTTGCTTCTAACCACTCTTTTTTCCCTCTATATTAGTTTTTTATTACCCCCCCCCCCCTACATAATATAAAATGCTGCTTGTCTTAATCTTTTTCTGTGATTTGCCATTTTTCTATAAATTTCCCTTCTTCTTGTTTCACATTCTGGCATTCATCATCATGCTAGCTATTAATATTTTGATTAGTCTTCTGTTTTATTTCCATTTTAACTCCTGCTCCTTTTATGATCATTTCTAACATTTCTAAGGCTTTCTCTACTCTCCCTTCTATTAATGTTAGCTCTATCCCAGATTTTATAATTTTGCTTGTTTTTTTAATTTATTTCTCTCCAAAATTCTAAAGCCTCTGCCTCTTTCTATTTTTAAGACATCAATCTGTTTACTACTCCTTCCTTTGACTGGCTTAAAATTTCTTGTGTTTCCTCCACTAAGTCTACATAAATTGGGAAATGACAGCCACTAACAGGTTCATTAACTACTCTAAAATGTTTAATTGCTCCCTTTAGTTCATTATTACAAATTATTAGATCTATAACACTCTGACTATTTACATTTGCAAACGTATAGTCAGCTAAATCACTATTTCTGGCACACTTTGAAACAAATTTTTTGGATTCAATGCAATACTTCCTCTAGTTGCCATGGAAGCTAATGAAATTAAAATTGAATTCACCTGAAATTTAACGAAATACAGGACCTTGTTTACAGTACTTGCTCATAAATTTCTTCCACACTTTATGACATTGCTAAAGACCTCAATAGTTAAGGGCATTACACTGATGCAAACAATACTTATTAGGAAAGATTGCACAGATGTCAATAAGAATGGTAATGAAGCTTATAAAAAGAAGATAGATTAAATACATTATTTTTGCACTGGTATACAGATTAGATATAGCCATCAATCTAACATGGCAAGCTCTCATAATGTGCACAACGAACTGAGACTATTTACAATACAAGTAGATATGTTTTACAAACTCAAATGCATACTTTGTAGATTATAAACATAAAATAAATAGCTATTTATATATCACAGTATGAAACTGTTAAATTTAAAGCATAAATCATAACCTCATACCTTATTCTACTTGGTTGTTCCTAAAGTGTTGTAAGAAGACACTGCTGATTTTGATTCCAGAAGTGTAGAACAATGGTAATTGAAGCCATTACATCCAATAAAATATTAAAGTCAAAGACATTTCACATACACATATATTGGCAAGGACTCCGAATTTTCAAAAGTACCTAATTCGTCAAATATTCCAAAATTAGCAATGAAAGCTAAAAAAAAAAAAAAAAAAAAAAAAAAAAAAAAAAGGCTCTTTAAATTACATAAATATATTGAAACCGAGGTAGGAAATACATTTTGAATACATTTACGAAAATACGACTGAGCCACGTTACAGAAATATATGTAATAATTTCACAATATAATATTTCCTGCTTTTTTTTCAAATTAGGAATTAGATTTCCGGTAGATTAACCATGAACATATGCTGCTCGTAACATTCAGTCCTGCCGCGCGAAGTTGAAGTTCCGTTCAGTACTTCGGCCCACTGCTTCGGCCATTGTCGCCACTGATTCGGTAAAATTAATCCATACATCGTGCCTTGTCGTGCCATCCGCCGTTTAATCGTATTTTGACTATTTTGTCGGTCGCCCATTCTCGTCACTACTCGATGTAATTCGGACTTGGCGGCAGGCGCATCCAGGCTACCACTATTCAAATTAATCGATTCTTGCGTGCTTGCACCTTTCTTTTGCTGCTCATGTATCGCATAAAATACACAGACGCTGCTTTCAGGCATTTCAAAACTTCTGAACTTCTTAGAATTGATTCCTAGCAAATATCACGCAGCTGATGAGAAACAAACGTGTGCACATGAAAAGATCAAAGTGGGTGTTTTGGGAAGTATGTATTCAAATGAAGTATTACTCAAAGTAAAAGAAGGCGGAATGAATGCATTCTAACCTATGGTTTCCACGGTCACGTGATCAAACCCAGAGAAGAGCGATAGATATTTTTGTCAGCTGTATACATCCTTAATGGCTTCCTTCGAAAGTGAAGCAAAGCTTGTTGCCCTGTGCTATAATTTACCGCACATGAAGGAACCTCAAGTTTAGAGTAGGCTTTTGAGCAAAACCAAGCAGTCTTTCTCCCTCAATTTAGAAGGGACTCTGGGAACCATGACAGTTATGAGCGTCCATAAATAAAAGATCAATTTTTATCCAATGAGAAACACGCAGATGCGTGAAATCCGGGTTATCTATTAGTTTCCAATGAACTATATACGGTTTTTATTGGCCCTTAGGGAAAATTACATGTAGTTAATGAACGGATATCCATTTAGAAGTTTACATTATTGTCTTCATTCAAGTGATAAAAGAAGTAAACACTGATGTGTTGCACTTACGCTTGTATATTTGTTTCTATGTATGCCGTCCCTGCAGTTTGAGGTGCATTTCACCAGCCTTTTCACTAAGGGATGGACGTGGGGCGTCCTCTGAGTCGCGCCGTGGCTCAGTGGTTAGAGCGCTTGGCTCTCACCAAGGTGGCCCGGGCTCGATCCCAGGCGATCGCAAAGTGAGATTTGTAGTGGACAACACGGCGCTGGGGCGGGTTTTCTCCAGGATCTCCGGTTTCCCCGGCCATCTCATTCCACCGGTGCTCCATCTTCATCTCATGTATCATCAGTGTCATCGCCTGCGGTGCCGTATGTAGTAAAAGCGGGCGTTAAACACTACACATTTCATTTAATTTGGGGCGTTCTGCTTTTGTTATTCAACCAGGCAGTGTCGTATATTAGGGGCTAAGATTTTAGGTGAAAATTACATTTTCGGTTTTTAAATTATATAGAATAAATATTCTATTGCCACCTGCCAATCGTTTCGACCAAACATTTTTACTGATCTGCCATTTTCAGAAGTCCAATGACTAAGTTATACATGCGCACCCTTTTAATTTGACTGAATCCGTCCACTTCCCCAATCTTTTTTACCCTTCGGGTTTGCATTTGTAAGCAATGTAATCATTACATTTTAGTTTTAATCAAATTTATATTTAAATTTACATGCATAACCTCAAAAACATTAAAGTTCCAACTATGGATATTATGATTGCTTCATTCACCGGTTCACAAAAAAATTAATTTATACTAGAAAAATTCATCATTTAGTACTGGAAGACCGCAGATTAAAGTAGCAAATAAAAACTTTCTTTTAAAAATTTGGAGCTCTACCATAAACATCACAGTGACCTTTTTTAGATGGCTTATTACCATGAATGAAACCTTTTTAATAGGTGTCGACATGGCATAAAGCTTGAAACTTGGATACATCATTACACTTCAGAAAGTAAATCACAATCGAAACAGTGGATTGCGCCAGGTGAACCAACTCATAAAAAGCAAAGGCTATACTGTCAGCTAACAAGGTTATGGCAAGTGTTTTCTGGGATGCACAGGGAATTATTTTTGTTGATTACTTGGAAAAGAAGTATCACTGGTGACTACTACACAAGTTTACTGCAATGTTTGAGAGATGAGATGAAAAGACCTCATTTGGCAAAGAAAACACCTTGTTTCTTCACAACAATGCATTGACCCATTCCATTCCTGTGCAATGGGAAAAATGTGTGAATTAAAGTTCAAATTGCTTGAACATCCACCCTACCCGCCATATCTAGCACCCAAGACTACCATCTGTTTCTAAACCTCAAAAAGTTTCTTGGAGGACGATTTCACAGTAACAAGGTCACTGATGCAGTAAACAGCTATTTTGAGGGTCATGATAGATCGCTCTACAGATATGATTAAATTAGAACACTGATATGACAAATGTATTAGCCTTTCTGGGCACTATGTTGAGAAATAAAGAAAAACATAATTTTTTTTTTTGTGAGGCCGGGACTTATAGCCAACCCTCATATTTCGATGAGAATAAATTCGCTGTTTCGCTTGGTTATTGGAGCACTATGTAGCAAGTTTGATCTTTGATTTATTTAACAGTTGTCAACTTTGGAATATAACTGCTGCTGCTCTCCTCGGTGTACATTTCTATGTTGTACTGCAGACTATCTTGTGCCTCTTGGACATTCATTCCATCTGCAGTACGAGGCCATTCCCTTAGTTTGGGTAATATTAGCCCGCCTCGGTAGGGTGGATGGTAGCGTGTCTGCCTCACGTTCAAGAGGTCCCGAGTTCGAAACTCGGTCAGGGTGAGTTACCTGGACAAGGTTTTTTTCAGGGTTTTCCCTTATCCTGGAAGACGAATTTTGGGTAACCCTAAAGCTCCATGGATCCCGGACTCATATGAGCATCATTTCACCCATTTCATTCACCGTCCAATATGACGGATGACATAAATTAAAAAAAAATCAAGTAATATTGATATTTCATGTCTACTTATGTTATGCATGGCTTTGTATACCTCTAATATTTCCTGTATTTTTATATTGGTATGATTGCAGCCCGAATGCAGGATGCATCATATAACACGGTTATATAAGCTTTTGCAATTTTCATATTCATCGGTCATAGTACTTGTATAGATTGTTGTTGGCTATCTTTGCTAGTAAATTTGAGTTTTATATGCATGTCAAAACTCAACTTGTCAAACAGTATCCCTAGGCACTTAGTTGCACTTGTTCTACTTTCCCAGTTTTTTTTTTACATCCTCCAACGTTAAGTCATATCAGACGAATGAAATGGGTGAAATGATGCTCAAATGAGTCCAGGGTATATAGAGTTTAGAGTTCTCCAACATTTGTCTTTCAGGATAAGGGAAAACCCAGGAAAAAACTTAACCTGACCAAGACTTGAACTCGGGACTTCTTGAACATGAGGCAGGCACACTACCATCTAGGCTACCGAGGCGGACTACTTTCCTGAGATTGAGATTGTTTATTTACCAATTGTAATAGTTTTACAAGGTTTCGTCATGTGAAGATACATAAAGTTAGTTATAATGGAGAGGTACTGCTATCTATATTTACAATTTTGACTCTACAGTTTTAGCCATTATTATATATATAAAGGCAGCGTTAGTATACCTAATATCTTAAATGCTGTTCTGCAGGGGTTTCTTTTTTGATATTTAAGAACTCTTATCGCTGTTTCCTGTTGTTTAAATATACGCTTATATGACAGCAAACACTCCTCATTCTAAAAAGGGATTTAGTTTTGTGCGCTCCCTTGAAATACTTTTGTTCCAAACTGATACTTAACGCCCTTTATTAGGGTTCCCACAGACCCTTTTTAGTTAAAAAAAAAAAAAGTTTATATGCAAATGTCCTTTTTCATAGCTAGGAATGAAAACTAAATTAAATTGCATGACCTTCCTTCCTAGTTACTGACATAATGAATAACACAAAATACAAGCCAAAGAAATGACTGTATACACGATACTGTTCACCAACAGAGAGAAAGTCTCTGACAGGAATGCGTTACCATTATCCACTGCAAAACAGTGCGATAAGGACAGTGAATGTGACACAGCACATACTATACATTCAAAAGACATGCATCCTATACAAAAAGAATTCACTCAGTATACTAAAACCGAAGATATTAAACAGAAGTAGAAGGGGCCAGGATGTTTTTGAATGGGCTGTAGCTAAACTGACGCATGTGTCAAACTACCAGGCAGGGCATCAGAACCGTGTCTAAACAACAATTCCCCCCCCCCCCTTTGCCTCATTCCCGGGGAATTTCTTTGCTATGGCAAACTGTACCACAATTGTATTCTTCACAATGCTCTTTAATCAAAGAATACTTGTGGCCTAAGTAACAAGTTTGTAACAATAGTGTAATACTTTACACTTCATATTTCCTTTGTTTCTTTCTGTTCCAAACTGTTGAAAATAGTAATATTCTTTTTATGAACTATTGTTTTTTCAATGGCACCAGACTGCAAGCCAGGAGGTTGTGGGTTCGATTCCTGATGGTACCATTGGAATTTATTCCCTCCTATAATCCTTCTGGTGCCACTATGACCCAGGGGTTCACTCAAGCTCTAACAGAAATGAGTACCAGCGTAAATCTTGGGGGTGAAGATGGCTACCTCGCAAGGCTGACAACCTCAAGTCTTGTATGTTGATGTCTATATAGATAGTGCCGTAACCACCTGTCGTCCCAACATAGGCCACCTAAAGCCTCTCATTGGGTACCTTTATGTTTTTACCAATCAGTTGCAAAACCAAAGCCACAGTGAAAATAAAAATACTTTATTTGCAATATTTAGTTATACCTACATGCTACCCTCCTAGTAACAACTCGGACAGATTTTTTCAATGTACCAACTTTCCTATCCATCACAGAAGACAACCCACTTGGGCTTTCAGCCACTTCTCTATGCTGTCCTGTAGCTGATTGTACCAAAATGCTGTTCCTTCTAGCAACATTTTGTGTGAGGAAAGAGATAAAAATTAGGAGCCAATTCCGGATGGTATGTGGATGATCAGACACATCCCATCGGAAATGCTGGAGGCACTGCATTACAGCTGCACTTTACAGCCAAGAACTGCCATGAGAAAGGATGCCAGAAGACATTTCCCTTTGCTTGTCCTGAACTGTAGATATTCAAGGGTCACTTTGGATGAAGCTGCAGTGATGGTCGTACCACACCCAAAGAATTTTACCAAAAGAACTCCATCTCAGTCCCAAAACACAGTAGCCATACACTTTTTGATGGAAAAGATTCACTTGAACCTCTTTGGTTTACTCAGGGAATGAAAATGCATCCACTGTTTGGATTGCTTTTTACTTCATTTTCGAAATGTACCCATGTCTCGACCCTGTGGAAATTCTGTTCAAATTATCTTTTCCATCATGGTAGTGCTGGAGAAACATCAAGCACTGCCAATCCACTGTTTTTTTGTGATGATCAAACAGGTTTTTGGGAACCCATCGTGCACACAAGTCTGCAGTAATGAAGGGTCTGCCATGATGGTGTACAGTAGTAACCTTGAAATTTTGGGCAACTGATCACTCAACACAGAAACTGTAAACTTGCAATTTTATAGAATCACCTGAATCACTCACTGAACAAAATTGGTTGACACTCACTTTCTTCCCACAGTGTCTGCATTGTGAATGTCTGTACAGCCTTCAAAGCTTCTGCATATTGCTATCTGTCATGAAATTTTCACTGTATAGTACTCCTTTCCATGACAAACTGAAATACAGCATGCACTTTATGTTTGGTGGGAGATTGGATTGTTTTGGGCACATTTATGTGCTCAATGTGCACTCAAACTGCTGTGGCATGACATACACAATGGGCATACTACATACTTTGCAACACATCTGCGCAAAGCTTCAACTCATTTTCACTGTGGTTTAGTTTCATGACCAACCAGATCATGAGTTAGCCCTCAAAACATCTCCAGATACGATGCAAATGCAAAAGGATGGTCCTTTCTTTAAATTCAAAGGACTAAAGTGGAGCAATTAAATGTGTTGTTTTCAAATGCTAGGCTTTGGCAATGAAGTCATTAGCTCAGGAGCAATTAAATTTAGATACAATGTAGTGAATATTGAATTCACTTGCATAACTCTTTCTATTATATTAGGCTTTAAAACAAAAGTAATGTCATTGACATTGTTATTTTTGTGAAAAAGTTTTACATTGAGGCTTTTTAGAATTTCTTGAACACCAACTACTCTTATAGGTACCTGACATTTAAGCGGTCATACTAGCCAGGGACGGTTACCAATTTACATAGAAAAGACCTACAATTAGTATGACCAAATTTAAATTACAAATTGTACAATTGGCAACAGTTGAATATGAAGGAACAGATTCCCCTAGTCTATTCAGAAAACCAACATGAATTTCCATTGCTTTCATACCTTTCTTTAATAAGTACTTAATCACTGCTCAAATTTCTAATTTTTCCATCTACGGAAATCGCTACACAGGACAACAAAGCCACATCACCACTACTACCATCTTCAAGAACACTTGACGTGACATGTGTTGACAGCCAACAGCCCAATAAATCTGTGAAAGTACTAACCCTAAACTAGGTCTTGGCCATCCTCATATTTAGATATGTAACATATGACTAAGCTTAATGCATGTTCCATTTTATTTATTGATCACTATTCTGTTTTAGTATTACAGGATGAGCCCAAAATCATGCTATTGACATGGGTGCAATATGAAAAATAGCATGGCACCCATGGAAATATTCTTAAGTTGCTTCAAGTGCTATTATTCTGAGAATAATTCTTTTTAATACCATTTGTTTCATTTTTAGTGCACCTACCTATTAGATTTATATCAAATTACTTCCTTTCTTTTTTCCCTTCAGTATCACAAATTCCACCTTTGATTGTTTGCTTTAATATTTAAGAAAAAAGGGAGAAAATTATACAAATGATACTTTTGGTCACAGCCGAGAGTACGAGTGTTACGGCCACGCCAGTGAGGATGTTCAACACAGTTTCGAACGAAATGTCTGGAAGAAGATTTTCCACTAGACCACGACCTACAAGCCCGGATAATCATCTACCAAATGACTCCGGCTGTGAAAGTCTACACACTACAATATAGATTGTTCAACAAAAAGTTGAACACCCAAACATACAGTCACGAATAAGTGCTGTAGGAGTGAAACACTAAGGCCACAGTTGTGCCACTACTCTTCTGTATCAGTGTAAAACCAGGTAAAAGATATAACTGAACATACTATCCAGGCTTATAGGCTGTGGTCTAGAGGGCTTGCAGGTTTCCATTTTGCTGAGGACTACGCTTGGAACTGTCACAGGTGAGTGGCTGGTCATAGCTCAAAACCCGGAGAACCTGTAAACCCACTAGACCACGGTCTTCAGGTCCAGAATGTCTTGCATAAAATAAAACAAATCAGTACATTTTCTTTTAAAACTTAGGTTTTCCGTAAAATATAAAAATTCATAAGTGTTTCAAAAAAATTTCCATTATGATTCCTTCAGTGGTTATTACTCCACATGCCAAAGGCCATTTGCTTACAGCTTAAGGCTTGAAAATGTTGAGCATCACTTAGGACTATTAAATTCCAATTTCTAATAATCTTAGCTCCGCTAAATGAAGTCTCAGTTTCATACCTCAGGAGTTTGATTTTAGTCTCAGAAATACTTTTTTAGAAATATAAGTATACAGCCATTTCAACATCCATTTTATTCATTCATTTGTCAAATGTTTAACATTCCTCTCTAACCTGGAAATCAAAAATGTAAAATTCACGATTATAAAAAGCAATGTAGAGTTAGCCTCATTAAGCAAATTAACTTACTTAAGATGAATAATAACTATACTGGTTGCCAATCTAGAAAGTGAATGACATTTCATATGAAGAGAGAGGCGACATTGCCGCTTATTGCTGCCATGTGGAGTGTGATAGGATTATGCTGCCAAGGTGATTCAGTTGCAACTGTAATGGGTATTTATCATTTATTTATAATACTGTACACAAAGACATTAGAAAAGTCGTAGATCTACATGCAAATGCTAGAGCTTGTAAGAACACATCAATTTAAAGACCATCATAATATAGGAGGCATACCTGTGACATTTTGATGCTTATTGAAGTGGGGAAATGCCGCTTATATATATTTTTTTCCCGGTAGTTTCTAATTTAGACCCCGATGTCTGACTTTCTTCTTTAATATACTTTTCTTCCCCAATCTTAACCACAGTGTTTTTACTGATACCTACAGCACGTGAAGTCCTATCAAGCACATTACAGAATGGAATAATAAGCTCCCCTTTCAATTTCTCCTCTCGGAAGTATTCTCTCACGGAGAATATTACTCGTATTTCCTGTGCCTGTCCTTTAATTGGAATACCTTTACCAAATAGTTTTATTTGGTTCCCGAGCACATTCGGTTTTCGCTTGTCACTATTTGTAAGACATAATTAAATATTCATTAAAACATAATTGCAAATGATCAAAACACAAAATCACATATACATCAACTCAAACACACATTAACCAAGGAAAATTGTCACAAAATGCAAAGGAACCTGCCAGTACAGGATCTCTGTCGTAACCTTATATAACAGCAACATATACGTGAAGGCATTCTGTTTACATAGTGTTATCAGAAGAGAAACAAAAACCAAGGTATTGTGTTTACTGAAGCATTTGCGTAACTCGCTGGCTCGCAGTTCATGCTAAGCACGTGTCAGAATATTGGCAACCAAGGTTTAGCATTCAACATTGTCATGGAAACATCTCAATTCTAATTGGTCCCCCTAATGGTTACTATGACAACCATTATGGCGTACTAGTCCCCTCCCATTTATTTACAGCATTTTTCCATGTGCTTACTGTCAATCACATTCTATGGAAATTAATTATTCTTTCACACTGGCCGTGTGTAGGCTAAATTGTGGAAACGTTGAGTCAGACTGAAAAATTCAATGCCATAGCCGAGATTTGAACCACGGATCTTCTGGTTTCCGTCCAGCCGCACTACCATTGTGCTACTATGGCCAACGTGCCAGTGGTTAACTATAAAGCCCGGGCCTTAAAGTACTTACATGTAGTAAGTCGCCATTAAGGTAGTTGTCTCATGTGTTTATGAGAACTCCTAAGTGGTTTACCGGGAAAATACGAGTCAGTTGGAGAATTTAATGTCATATCGGCACGTTGGCCATAGTAGCACAATGGTAGTGCGGCTGGACGGAAACCAGAAGATCCGTGGTTCAAATCCCGGCTATGGCATTGAATTTTTCAGTCTGACTCAACGTTTCCACAATCACATTCTAGTTTGGCGACCAGTATAGTAATGCTAGTCACCATCTACTGGTTCTTTGACAGTTTTATACTGGATTTACATGGACAAGAAGTATGAAACTAGGGCTGCTGGCACATTACTTGCATCGGTTTTTGATGACTAGGTTACTGCTATGGATGGATCAAAGCTGTTTTGATTTTCAGTTATCAGGCAAAACAAACAATACATTCATCAGATGCCACCACAACTCATGACAAATCTGTCAAATATTTCCATCCAAATGAAACTACTTGCAATAGTAAAAGATAACAAAAATAAGAGAGCTAGGCACATAAATCTATAAATTTGATAATGCTAATCATTTTTAGGGAATCAAAAGGTGAAAAAGAATGAAAAATAACAAATACAACCTTTTTGGATTTATTTTAGACAACTTCAACCCAATTGAAAACTTATAAATTCTTTCAGTTGTACCCATATTCTTTGATCACATTAGTGTAAGGTGCAACTATTTTTTCCACTTTTGTACCAGCCTCATGGGTAAGTTTCTGAAACAGAACAAAGCAGTAATTATGAATTAAATAAGGCACCTACACATACTTCACTACAGAACATATTCACAAGAGTCCACTATACAATGCACAAAACATACACACATACTTAATTTTTTAAATGCAACTAAATACAAAATGAAAGCATACAAATAAATTTGTCATTGAAGTTTGACTTATTAAAATGTATCACTTACCTTCAAGTTCTTGCGTTTACGCATCTGCATAAGTGTCTTCACCTTTCTCTTGAGTTCCAAGGTTCGAACCACATTCTTGTACTTCCATCCCACCTCATGTGAAAGACGGCCCAGATGACAATACTACAAACAAATAATACATGTCACAAACTGCATTCTCTATATCCTCTTCTGGTAGTTTTAAAAAGAACATCTCATAAAGATAGTATTTTCATTATATTCAAATAATGTAGGTAAGAATTTTATAATCATTGATGTAAAAAAATGAAAGTTTTCTTCAAGAACACATCAGCAATTCTACCAAAACATGAATATAACTGACAATGAAACTAAAAAGTGCCACCAATTTCTTAAAACCGTGAAAATGTTTTACTCAATCTAAAATTTTCAATTAATAATGGGGGCCTATGACCTACAGAGGATGTACTGCAGTTAGAAGGTGCAGGAGAGGATAATGATTTGAACAAAATAGGGATGCACATGGAATAGTAAGAAACAGGCAAGAAACTTAGAAGAGCAAACTGGAAACTTTCAGATTTCCCTCTGTATTGCATTAGGATGAGAGTGGGTTGAAATCTTCGGTTTTTGCAACTAAATGATGCTATATGGTTTCAAAGTGACAGTAGGAGAATTAGAAATTATGGAAATAGGAATTCAGGGTAAAAAGCCCAACAATAAAAATAAAATATGACAAAGGTAGATTAAAGATAATAGACTAGGAGCCTGCGACACTCAGACCTCAGTTATTTTATGAAACCTGAAATTTTCTCCGTGTATGTCTCTAATACAGGTAGAAACGACCCCCAACTATGAAATTTGGATTACGTTGGCTTTGAAAGTAACAGATAGCAAAGGTGAAAAAATTGCACCTCAAATTCATTGAAGTATAAAGCTAAGTTTTTAAATATTTTACTTGAAATAATCATCAGAAGTCACGTCGTCCATGGTCAGGCAGTATAGTTGCAACTAAATCAGACACTAAGTCAGTTACTTGTCAGACACCCTAAATTATTATAACGCGTTTCGTTAGGACCTCCTTAACATCTTCAGCTAATGTTGACTACTGAATGATGGTTTGGTAAACACTTTGGAGGCAATAGGGGTATCTGTCGGTAACTTGATGAACTCAAAGTTTGGGTTCTCTTGAAGGGCGATGTCAAAATTGAAGTTTTCTATCATATTTCTTTATGAATATTTTTGTTCCCACATGGTTAATGCAGTTGGACCCATAATACTTTTTAATAAGTTGATTATTATGAGTTGATACTTAAATTTTTGAAAATTATCCAAAACTCACTTGAGTTGAAAAAATCTGAGCTTATCCCACTTCTCGAAAAATGGCTGAAATCAGTGCAAGTAACCTCCAAAGAAATAGAAGAACTTTCAGAACTTACAGAAATTTGTATCAATTAGAATTTATCCCGTTTTAACGGAGAGATCTATAAACAGAAGACGGGCCTAGCTATGAGCAACCAATTGTCTCCCTTCTTAGTAGATTTATTCATGACTGCTTTTGAAACCCATATCACAAAAACTTAACAAGTTATTTTTCAAAGTTTGGTAGCACTATGTTGACATTTTTGCAATAGTACCTAAAAAACTCATACAAGATGCTCTTAGACCTCTGAATATTCAGAATCCAGCTATCCAGCTTGGGAATGGAAAAGGATGGGATTCTTCCCTTTTAGATAAAAAATGGATAAACTCACTCCAAAACACCAACATGTCATTTTCAACAATTTAATCTTTCGTATGATCAACTTTTCACTGAGAAGAGAAGATTATGAAGAATAACTACACATAAAAAAGGTAGCTATGTCCAACAGTTTGAACCCAAATTTAGTGGACAAAAAAGGGGCAAGAAAATAAAAGAAACCACCACCCTGGAACCTTCAGGGGAAAAAAAGAAGAAAAAAAAACAATTTTTTAAATAAATTTACGTTCCACCCTTCAGTCCATAATAGATTCCAAAAAAATCTTCAAAACACGACATAGTTCTTGCATTTCAAAATAGATTTAATATCAAGAATTTGTTTAAAGGCCCCCCTCCCAAACATTTAATTATTGCAAAAGACAAACCAGGAATCTACGAGATCAAATGTGAAACTTGCCCTAAAATATATATAGGAAATAAATAAATAAATGACATCTGAACTAAAGAACATACACGCAACATTAAAAATGGTGAAATAGAAAAATCAGCAGTTGCTTTTCAATATTTAAATACCAGACATGATATTAACATGGAGACAGCTTTAATAAAACAGGTTAATTATCCCATACTTGCAATTCCTTTCTTGGAAGTGTTGAAAACAGTGTTATGATAAATGTCGAGAGCCGGCCGATGATAGAGGCAAAGCCTCTGAAACATGTTCCGGAAAAATTTAAAAGTAAGTGTTGTCTAGTGTCTTTAATCGACTCTCTTTAAAGTTAATATATCCCATACTTGTTTCCATATGGGAAAAAATCTTCATTAATAAAAATTCTCAAAATCATAAATTTCAAAACTCTACCACCAGACATCTTCAACAAATACATCATGCCATTTACAGACACAGAGGAGGAAAACACTACAAATTGAATGAGTCGAGACTAAGCTGATGGGAGCAACAGCTCTTAAAACATGTCCTGTAAGAAACAGTGAGTGAAGTAATGTAACATGATTCACTTTTAATTTGTACTTCACTGGCTCTACGCTTCTTTCAATTTGTATACTTTTATTTGAAATTAGGTTTTCTTCTGACTTTCAAAACAATTTGAAATTTTGTAATCTCTTCTCAGAAAACAATATTTTGCCACTACTTACTTTACAAATAACACAAATTAATACATCTCCCACAACACATCTATATCATAAGCTGTGAAAATAAACAATAAAACGTGATTAAATTTAAAGGGAGTTGATTAATGATACTAAACAACACCTTTAAATTTTCCCAGAACATGTTTCAGAGACTTTGCCTCCATCGTCAACCAGATATCGACTGATTCTCAGTGGTGTAGCTGGCGATATTTTGTCATAGGTCTCCTCTGGTGGCAGTTCGAGGAACTTGCTGAACAAATCTTTCTGGGGATGTCAAAACTGAATACTTTGTTCCTATTTTTTGAAATAAAGATTTGTTCCCATTTGGACAGTTCTTATTTTCCTCATGTTTTAGTAGTTTTGGTTCTGGATTTATGTTGTGGTTTTTCCCCCCAAAATGTGGCAACTGCCAATTTTTCTAATTGTTTATATTTTATGTTCCTAAAGCGTTCCTATGCTTTTGTTTCTAAATTTCTTTTGGTTTTTCCAATATAAATTTGACTAGTCACAACATTCAATTTGATTCCGTTGTTTAAGGACTATGATACAATGAAGCACAAAATTAATACAAAATTAGTTCGACTCAAAATTGTATTAATTCAATTTGATATATACCCAATTTTTGTTAGATGGAATGGCATCTTTGATGTTTGAGCAAATTAGGTTTTTTTTAAGGAGTAATGATTGACTGGTGCCAGTTCAATGTTTTGTTTTTTTGAAGACTTTTTGAATTTATCAAAGGCCCATGGATGGTAAATGAATTTTATGAAAATTATATTAGTTTCTGTAACCGAGAGGGTTGTGGTTTCCTTTATTAGCTTCTTGTTTTTTGCTAAGTTCTTTTTTTGTCTACTAATGATTCGAGAAAGTCATTTTTTGTGCTATTTCAATAATTTTGTTGTATTCTGTTTTGTATTCTTCTGCTGTGAGAGGGATGTTGACCAGTCCGTGTGTTAAACTATAGAAGATTGTCTTTTTAGGATCTTGGGTTGTAGCCATTAGCTTTTATGTCTTTGTTGGTTTTCTGTAAATGCCAAAGTTTATTCTATTTTTATTTCTCATTATTTTTAGATCCAAAAATGGTAAATACTAATCTTTTTCTACAGTGAACTGTAGAAACACTTCCACGAAAGGAATAATAGAATGTGAATTGTTCGTATAATAGTTCACTACAGATGATATGCAGTAAAAGATCACAAAAGACCAAACACACTATTTTACTTGCACCCACTTACATGTATATACCTTGCGCTTGCAGCTACAGTGCACATTTAATGTGTCTGACAAGATGTAAGAACCATGAAAACTGACTGAGAAAACATCTTTTGATAGTTCAAGCATAAAATTCAGGTTTTATACTATGACGTAAGTATAATTATTATTCAATATAATTTAAGGTTGTCTCACAGTGGGTTGCAACTGTACTAAGTGTCTGAGCATGGACGACATGAATTCTGATATTATTCCATTATACTTTATAACAAATTTCAGGTTCAATTTTTTTACACTTTGCTACCTGTTACCTTTCAAAGCCACCATGATCCAAACTTCATAGTTGCGGATGTTTTTACCTGTATTGGGACATACACAGAGAAAGTTTCAGGTTTTATCAAATAACGGTGTGATCATTGCAGGCTCTTGGTCTATAAGATAGTGAGTGAAGAGAGAAATAAATTAGTGTTGTTTTGTGAGAACAATGTATTTGTTCTGTTGTTTAAGGACTATGATACAATGAAGCACAAAATTAATACAATTTTGAGTCGAACTAATACTCAATGCTCCATTTATTGCTAGTATTTACCTAGAACGCATTTCGTTAGGACTTCCTAACATCATCAGCTGTTGTCGACTAATGGATGCCGGTTCAGTGAACTCCTCGGAGGTGATAGGTGCGTATCTGTCGGTATCTTGATGAACTTGAAATTGGGGTTGTCTTCAAAGGTAGTATCGAAATTAAACAATTTACTTTCATATTTCTTTATAAAGATTTTTTCCCACGTGGTTAATGCAGCTGGACCTTGGACACTTTTTAGTAAGTGAATTTCTCGTTCTATGTCATGATTTTCCTTCCAAAAATGGTACGCTACCGCCGATTTATCTATTTCTTTATTCCTTATGTTCCTAAAGTGCTCTTTAAGCCTAATGTTGACGGTCCTTTTTGTTTTTCCAATGTAGAATTTGTCACAGTCCTTGCAATTTATCCGGTACACTCCTGATTTTCTGCCTGTGGGTATCTCCTTTGTATTATGTGATTTCAAAAGGTGTTGTACACTAAATTTGTTCTGTGGGGCCAAAGTAATATTGTGTTCTTTGAAAACTTTTTGGAAAAGGTGTGTAGCTCTGGGATAAGTAAATTTTCTGTATGAGGTTTCATTGCTAATTGGGGAGAGAGTAGTTATTTGTTTGCATCTTAGTTGTCTTTTGAATTTATCTATTTTCTTGTTGACCAATTCAGCACTGTATCCATTGTATTCTGCAATGTGAATGATGTTATTGTACTCTTTGTTATATTCTATCTTGTTTAAAGGTACATTAACCAGCCTGTAAGTTAAACTGTTGATAACAGCATGGTATCTTTTGATGTGATCTCCTTGTTCCCAAGTGTTCCGAGAGACAAACTCATAGAGTACATGCAAACATGGCTTCAGTCCTTACAAATAGACCAAAACATCATAGAGGAATACCTTCAATTAACCAATATTTGCATTGAACAGTCCTTTTTTACATTCAATAAAAAATTTTTCAAACAAAAATCAGGACTATCTATGGGCAACCCATTGTCCCCATTTTTGGCAGACCTCTTCATGAGCTTTTTGGAAATGCACATCACAAAGGCATTCCCACTAATTTTTAAGCATTGGTACAGGTATGTGGATGACATTTGGGCAATAATAAATGAGAAACAAGTGGATGATGCATTAAAACTACTTAATTTACAAAATCCTGCAATAAAATTCTCCATAGAAAAAGAGATAAACAATGAAATCCCTTTCTTAGATTTGAAACTTACCAGAAAACATAATAAACTTGAATTTGGCATACACAGAAAGGAAACACACACAGAAAATTTCATAAAATCAGATGGATATAACCCAAGACAACACAAGCATGCTGTTATCAACAGTTTAACTTACAGGCTGGTTAATGTACCTTTAAACAAGATAGAATATAACAAAGAGTACAATAACATCATTCACATTGCAGAATACAATGGATACAGTGCTGAATTGGTCAACAAGAAAATAGATAAATTCAAAAGACAACTAAGATGCAAACAAATAACTACTCTCTCCCCAATTAGCAATGAAACCTCATACAGAAAATTTACTTATCCCAGAGCTACACACCTTTTCCAAAAAGTTTTCAAAGAACACAATATTACTTTGGCCCCACAGAACAAATTTAGTGTACAACACCTTTTGAAATCACATAATACAAAGGAGATACCCACAGGCAGAAAATCAGGAGTGTACCGGATAAATTGCAAGGACTGTGACAAATTCTACATTGGAAAAACAAAAAGGACCGTCAACATTAGGCTTAAAGAGCACTTTAGGAACATAAGGAATAAAGAAATAGATAAATCGGCGGTAGCGTACCATTTTTGGAAGGAAAATCATGACATAGAACGAGAAATTCACTTACTAAAAAGTGTCCAAGGTCCAGCTGCATTAACCACGTGGGAAAAAATCTTTATAAAGAAATATGAAAGTAAATTGTTTAATTTCGATACTACCTTTGAAGACAACCCCAATTTCAAGTTCATCAAGATACCGACAGAGACGCACCTATCACCTCCGAGGAGTTCACTGAACCGGCATCCATTAGTCGACAACAGCTGATGATGTTAGGAAGTCCTAACGAAACGCATTCTAGGTAAATACTAGCAATAAATGGAGCACTGAGTATTAGTTCGACTCAAAATTGTATTAATGTATTTGTTATTGTGAACAGATGTTAGGATTGCAGATAGTGGGAAATTTTCTTTTTAGAAGTGCATGTGGCACAGTGGCATAGATTATACTTGACACAATGGTGATGTGAACATATGTTACTCAGGTAATGAAAGATCTGACTGGGAGTGTAGAGGGACGAGAGTAAAGGAATACTGAAAGGGAAGATGCACAAGTGAGAAATATTAAAGTGAGGTAAGAAAAACTAGGTCATGTGAAAGTCTGAAATAAGACAGGAATGACAAAAATTACAAAAAGTGATGAACTGATACAATATAGTAAAAGAAAACTATAGGGGTAAAAAGGAAAAACACATAGCAAATATGTAAATATATGAAGGGTTGGCCAAATAAGAGCCAGAGCCTAGTTTAGAGGTAGCCCAATATCAATTTTCTTAGCACTCTGTAAATTAAACAGTAATAACATACACACCATGGCAATTGTTTTAGTGTACAACCGTGGACACAAAAAATAAGCCATTCCCCAATCCTATGTGTTGACCAAAAAGCTTTGTATATCTTTGTTAAAGCTGTGTTCACAATGCACATGGAAGAGCTGTACAATGGTCTGTGACTGACCGCCATGGTTAACTAATGCAAATAGTAAAAACAATATTACCCGATAGTAGAGGAGAGTAAGGAGGCTTTGCTTCCAATCACAAGTTCATAGGTTCAAATCTTGTTGCATCTCATTTTTGTTATCCTATTTGTTAATTTTATGACTGGATATGTTAAACATAATACTGTAATAATATAGCATTAATGTAACTTTGGTACTGGACTAATCTATGCACAAAAAAATGTAGTTCTATTACTCTGTTAAATAGCTAAAAAATGCATGTAAATAACTTCTAAAATTAAAACATACCCGTTAATGCCTCAGCACATTTAAGTGCCTCGATCTTTGGGCCAAAATTAAATGCCTGCAGTAAGGTGGATGAGAAGATAAAAGTTCCCAGCTTTCTTGAATGAGTCCAGAGGACATCTTTTGTCCACCCATTAACAGGCAAATTAGAGCACAGCTCCCGTTTCACCTCAGCCCACATTCTCAATAGGGTTCAAATTTGGTTAACAGAAAGACAATCACCTTTCCCTTACATGTGGCAGAAAATATAAACTTGTCTCAGAACATCATGTTATTCTAGTTTCGGTTGGTATTTTCCTCTGAAAATGCATGGCGAAACAATGTGATAATCTGTCAGGTACATTTAGCTGCCGTATGTACATGGTTCTGCACCATTACACATCACAGAGCTATTTCAGCTGATCCAGGGAAATATGAATTTGCATCCACTTTAGGAGTTTGGAAAACGTTTATCTCTGTTACTGTAATTACAGCTGCATCCATTTCAAGAGTCGACACACATGTTCATGAACCAGGACCCTGGATAATCTCACCCACCTCTCTGCTACAGATGCAGGAACTCCAACATGAGCTGCAGCTTCACAAGCAGGCAAACCTACTTTTTTAACCACCTGAGCACCTTGGGGCTATGTTTTTGTAAATTCTGCTTTTGTCAAATGCATGATTCATTGAGAGAACTGTACAGGATTGATGCATTTATGTATTATTCTGTGCATCACATGCTTTAATGTGCAGCATATTGTGTGATATAATAAATCTTTAAAGGGGCATAATAACTATATTAATTTGACCGAATGTTGTGTATGAAATATGCATCTAAAGTTAATGGCTGCATCACCACAGCACTAAAATAAACACACACGGAAGTTTGCAGGTTGTATAATTCAAACTGTTTCATGTTTGGTGTCTATATTTTTAGTTAATTTTGATGGTTTTTAAAGCCCAAGTTATGCATTTGGTTATGATTGATCATGTGGGTTAGTAATATTAAGATTTGGTATTGTTGCTACAGCTATGCAACTGTATCGACAATGGTATAAAGAAGGCAAAGTGCCAAGTATGACCTAGGTGAACTTGACATTCCAGACACGAATTTTGTCCCCAGATGCACATGCAAGGGGAGAAGCAATAGCTAAACATGACATCAAAATCCTCTGGGATCCAAGTCCTCATTCAGTGAATTTTGTCTAACTCTGTTATGACAACTTTGAAATTTAAATTGCGCTATACACTGACATTTAGTGGCTAATATGCTAAGCTTTTACACGTTCGCCATAATTCGTTTTGAGCAATTTTAAGCTTTATTAGCTAACCATTTTACAACAAATGTATGTTGTGGATGTTACGGCTCTCGAAAGGGGACATCACTATTGTCTACCTCCATATAACTGTTCTGGATGTGGTTGAGCTGGCATGGGCAAAAACAAAGATTATTTGTGAGGTACTTTTATGCAGTTTAATGCAAAGCAGATGCCAAAAGATACACATTTTAAAATATTCCCGAGTAGAAAGCTGATGCCTATCCTTTCAATTTATCTCCAACAAAATAAACAATCACTTATTTTATGTGGTATACTAAATTGTTTAGATTTTAGGAACATCAAGATAAGTAAAAACAATCATACTAACCTTTCTGCCAGGTTTGAGGCACATTACTCGCATTGCATTTGGAACCACCATTCTCTTTCTTCTATCATAAGGGGGAGGACAACCCTCATAGGCTTTCAATCGCTTCAAAGCTGCCTTTCCACGTTCTGTTTTATGTGGCAGCATTCCTTAAAGAATTCAATTCATTCATTTTAATCAATCAGTTATTCCATTATATGTAGTGTAGATATAGAATCCAAGGGCTGTTAACATCTCATAAAAAGTTTTCACTCATATGAACCTTCAGATAATGTAGGTAAATACTGTAATCATTGATGTTTGAACGGCTCATTTGGTTAGGCAATGAGCTGATTGCAAGGTCAAAGGTTCAAACCTAGCTCAGACCTAAGGTTTTTATATGTACTTAAAGGCAACATCCCCATGTCATCAGATTTACTTGCAGGTAAAAATTCTAGTACATCAGTGGTGCTTATAAGATCTTAGAAATTGACAGCACAATGAATAAAATATATTTTTTAATTGATGTCTCAGGATCACAAAAGCTTTTCTTATGCAAATAACAGATATATTTTAAGAAATAAAATTAACAATATGAAAATATTTATAAAAAAAATAAGAGTACTGTACTTTCTACAGTAAATTTGTGTAAATGTCAATGGGACACCCCCCACACTTGAGATTAGCAATTTCTGTTGCCAGGTCTTGTGAATTTTCAGCTTTGGCTTAAGTCTGCGTATCTCTACTAACGCCCACACAAAAACATAAAACATTTGCCATGAATTGGCAAATATAAACAATAATTTACATAGAGGTGTGAGGTATCTATAAGTGAAGATGCACAACTCTTAAACCCTAGTAATCGGTCAAACCAAAGATTCACAATAACTGCTACACTCCCAGCATGTCTGGAAACAGTATCTACAAGTCTCACAAACTGAAAGGAAGTATTCTGTTAACATTTAGGCAAACCTAGACTGCAATTTGGGATTCCTCATAACTTTGTGTTAAATGTGAAAAAGTTGCCATGTTAAATCATATTACAGTAGAACATACTCAAAATATACCATATTTTACTGACTCTAAGATGCAGTTTTATCTTTTGAGAAATTGCCTCCAAAATTCAGGTATATCCTCTTTATTTTATATTGCACTAACTCACAATTCAATATGATCTACCCAATTATTAAAGAATTACTATCCAACAGCCACCCCCATTAAAAAAAATTGAGTGCACTGCTCAAATGTTTCTAGGAACTCCAATAGCAGAAGAGCTATTCATTTTTTTATATTCTCTCCTGCACTGAAAACTTAGGAGTGAAATTAAAATATGCTATTAGGTAACGTGCTGTCTATTGAGAATACTTAGAATAAAACTTGCATCGAAATGGGAGACATGCAAGTCAATGTAGCTTCAAATAAAGACAATTCAAAATAAACATTTAGTAAATAAGGGACATTAAAAAGTGATAATACCTCTTACTGTCCTCCAAAGGATTTTGCTTGGGGCTCGGAAGTGGAAGGGGCCCCTGGCTGGATTTACATTACATCTCTTGCGTAAGAATGAGAGATACTTCAACTTCGCCCTGAAATATAAATATTACACACAATGTAACAAATAATATATAATATATTCTTACTATTTTGTACTGTATACGAATACAAAGTTTGCTCAGTTTCAAGTGTCATCATTAAAATCAGGCGCAAATTACCATAGACATCATTGCAAACTTCAGTGTATAATTAACAGGTCAATGTAAGAAATGTTTCAGGTTACAAAGCAAATACCTTTGAATTCATTTTCAACTATTTCTTATAATAATACACAAGCAATATTCACAAATGCTCAACATTTACAATATACAAATAAACCATGGCAAACTTAAGTAGTAATTAAGAAGCAGGCAGAGGGATATTCCTTCCTACTTCCAAATTATTCTATACTAAATAATTGAGGTATTCATATAAGTTTATAAATTAATGTGTTAATTTAAGACTGTTACCTTCATCCTACATTTATTCCAGAAGTTCCTCTCAATCTTTCACATTTCTCAACTATTCCTGCATAATGCTGTGTGTCACACGAATTAAAAGTTTACGAATTCATTTCAAAATTTGGAGCTTAGCTATGCTAAAAACATCTTAACTCTCCTGTAACTCTTGGTAACAAATTTCTATTAAAGAACTAGGTGATGGTGCAAATGCACAATTCTATATTAGGAAATTAATTGCTTTTAAAGATCTAGGAGCTTTGCAGGTTAAAAGAAAATTAAATAGCAATAAATTGTGTGCATTACAGCAGCTTTTTGGAAAGTTTATGGTTATGACTCTAGAGACACACTATTTACATACAATATTACATCAGTTATTAAAATGAATGTTCCCGAGGCATTCATCCTGATAAATTGCTTGGTTGACAGTTCATTATGCTCAAATTTTTTATTTCTGGATAAATTATTCTAGAAGATAATATATTTACATCGGATAAAGGAACTAAACTCAGTGAAATCAATGCATTATAGGACATAGATAAGACATCCTAACATACCCTTACCGAATAATACATAAAAACTGAAGCAAAAACAGTGAAGCAATACAAATATAATAAAATATACTGTGTACTGAAGTATTTGTAATTTCTTAAAAAGATAATTAAAGTTAATTGATGGAAATTAATAATTTCTTGACACTAGCCATATATAGGCTAAGGTTTTTGATAGTCAACATGAAAAATTCAATATCATGGCATTTATATATATGTGTGTATACATTTACTGTATTTAATGGAAAATAAGGCTGCCTATTTAAAACAAATTATAGCAGAAAAATGTCACAATCACATACTTTAAGCCATGAAATGATTAAACTGCTCTTTTGGCAGTTTTAAGTTTATCACGCTGGTTTCACCAGTAACGAATCATGTTTGCTTTTACCGAATACCCTCGACTCGCTGCTGGTAAACCTTTTTTCAGCAAATTCCAAAACATCTAACTTAAAACCTACAGTGAAAATTTTTTTTTACTGATAACACAGACAAAAAACAAGAGAATCTCACTTTTAATAAAGCTGCTGCAGTTTTAACCAAATATCTTATTTTACTAAAATGTTAAGAAGGAAGCTAATTTGGAAGAAGCTATTACATATGTGAAAATCAGTGTCTCACCCCCTCCCAGCTACCTATTCCTTTCTTCACAAACAAATGAAAGGGTGAAACTTGTCCTTGACCATCTACTGATAAACTATATGTACTAATTATAAAAGAAATTCTGACTAAGGATTTTCTTGGAATTATAGCCTGTCTCAAATTCTCAAATTAACAGAAAAGGTCTATCATTTGCATATACATATTTTTTTTCTATAATTTGCTCACAAAACTTGGTGGGTCTTATAACCGAGGGCTTTTTATTTTTGAGTAAATTTGGTCAGTAGACATTGTAACTTATTGCCTTTTGCATTTGTTAATACGGTAGTTAATTACTACCACTACTAATTAAAAATACCACTTTCCAGATGTACTCATTTCTTTCCAGCTGTACTATTTCATTCAAATCTACACTTCTCCCACCCTCCAAAAAAAAAACACCTTCCAATTTCTTTAGAGCTGCATTCTTCAGGATGAGATGGTTTGGTGTAATCAGAGGTACCATCTAGTCCTGTGATCTATAACCTTGTATTTGAAACACCATATCCTTGCCCTTTCTCCATTTTTACGAGGGTTGGAACATATTTACAACCGATACCAAAGAATTACAAGTTATTAAGCTTTACTGCCCTTCAAGGTAAGTCACTAGTATTGTGTACAACCTGTTGCCAGCAATATGGCATTCCCTGTCTGTTCTGTTGATAATTTGAATAGATCAGTTTACTGCCTTACAAATCTCTGGAACAGTTCTGAAAAGAATGTCATAATGTGCTTCCTTGATCTTTGAAATTAAATCAAAGTCACAAGGACTTAAATATGGGTAGTATGGTGGATGGTACAGAGCTTCCCAGCCACATCTACCGAATAAATCAGCCAGTTTGCACTTTATGCACCCTAGCATTGTCCTGTAAAATGGTGAATTCTGAAGAAAGGATTGCTGCTTCGTTCTCAATGCTGGTCACACGTTATCCTTCAATGTAATGTGCCTTGAGGGTCTATGGTGGAGGAACATACAGCATTAGAAAATAAGACCTGAAGCTTTCCTGGCAACAAATATATTCAAGATATTCTCAGGAAACAAGCCAGGTAAAAAGATGATTAGAAATTGACATTTCGGGCAAGTACATAGCTCCCATCATTTAGGATATTTATATGGAATGTTATGAACACTAAATAGATATAACACAAAAATCAACAAAGACAAAACACTACCAATACAAAAGGCTATGGTAAATTACATGCCAGATCAGGAGATGGCATGAGTGTACAAAACTAATTAGATCAGAGAAATGTAACTACTTAATTTGATGATCAAGCGGTAAAGATCTGTACTTCTCAAGCAGTTTGATTTCCATTTTTGGGCCAGTTTCCAAGAGGAGCTGAACTGAAATCCAGCATCACGATTAAGCGTGCTCTCGGAAGAAATGACCAAAGTCTCCTTAACTCTCCGCTCCCAGTTAGAGCCAACTTTCGGGAGAAGACCATCTTGGCAAAATGCAAGTTACTTGGAGCAAAGAGTTAAGGAAGCTTTGGTCATTAGTTCCGAGAGGAGCATGCTTAATTTTGATACTGGATTTCAGTTCTGCTCCTCTTGGAAACCAGCCTTAAAAATGGAAATCAATCTACTTAAGAAGCACATATCTACACAGCTTGATCATCAAATTGAGTAGTTAAGTTTCTCTGACCTAAGTTTTCTACACTCATGCCATCTCCTGATCTGGCATTTAATTTACTACAGTTCTTTTATACAGTGATGCAAGTATTGGTAGTGTTTTGTCTGTTGATTTTTGTGTTACATCTAGTGTTTATAACATTTCTTATAAATATCCTGACGGTGGAAGCAATATACGCTCCCGAAACGATTTCTAATCATCTTTTTACCTGGCTGGTTTCCAGAGAATATCTTGAATATAAAGCATTAGGATAACATCACCACTGTTGTACACAAGCACTGTAACTTTCACATCGCTGGGGGATTGAACAAACCTTCAATTTTCTGGTCATCATGTTTTATATGATTTGTTTAATCCAAAGTTACAGAATATTTCCATTCCAAGTTTTTCAGATCAATAACATTGGAATAAAAATTAACACAGCAACTGAGACTAAAACACTGTATCTGTACATAATTTATACATACCTAAAAAAATTGCCTGAAATGTTAATCTGTTCTGTCCTTACAACGACCACTCTTGTGCCTTGTAGCAATGTTTTGGCAATGATGGATGCCAATCGGCCAAGCAAATGACCTCTGCCATCTATCAAGATGGCCTGAAACATTAAAAGATAGATATATTTTAACCATTCCTAAAATTCTGGGCATACATCAAGCTGCAAGTGTTAGTTACTACCCTTGGCTTTAAATACTTTCTAAGTAGTAAACATATATTTCATGTTGAATTTGGAATAAGTCACACTATCTTTACACAAATCCTGTTTCTTTTTTCACTTCAAAAGAAATAAATGAATGCCCTTGAAAATTTTCATTTTAAGAACTAAGTGAAGGTTTGTGTAGTTAGTGTGACCCATTAAAAAAACCAACATGAAAACACTGTTCCTAGTGCTTCTCTTTATCCAATTTCTTATAAAACAAAAAACAAAAAATAAAACAAGAGTACACAAAGCTGAATATAATACTACAGATACTTTACATCTGTGCCTCACTTCACACTGTATTTAGACAGCTAAAGCCTTAGTTACTATTGGCAAGTTTGCATAATGTGCAGTTTTGAATACTAGCAAATGAGTGAAGAGCATATAAACTACTGTGACTATCAAAGCCTAGGATGTTTGTAATGCTACCAGGGCAGCAACCAATTGGAGTCCTGAGGTGTTGCCATTCTGTATAGCCTGCAATAGTGTGACAAATGCCAAGTGACTTCTCCTCTAATAAATACTATTTTGTGCTAAGACAAAAATTAAAATTTTGCAAAAGGTGATCCACGAGGAAGGTAAGGAGTAATGTTCTAACATAACCATGAAAACCCCATATTTTTGGCTTAAGTAGTTTTCGTAATACAAATAAAATATTACTTTAATATAACAATGCATCGTGAAGTAAGCACTGTAAAGACCATAATTGTTGGTTGCTATGTTTGTATGTGTAAATATAATTGTAATTAATCAGAAATGAAATGTACACCATCAACATGGTGTGCTAAAAGATTTACTTGGTGTTTGTTAACCTTGAGAAAGCAAGCAGTACACTTTGTTAGCCTGAAGTGTGATGATCCTGCAGAACATGAGCCATCACCTGATAATGAATTTGTAATCAGGAATTCAAGGACAGGTTTATTCAGATAGTTCAAACTAAATTATTCAGATCCATTTAAAAACCATGAAAAGGTGTATCAGATATTGACATAACACGACACCAATCCTTGTTTCACGTAAGCTTCCCCCGTATCTCTTAACCGTCACATGACCTAATCACCTCTCATTGGCGCTGTTGTAGTATAGACTGTTGTGCGGTAAAAAATAGTTTGTTATTTAACATGGTGATATATCTCTATATGTTGGAAGAGTATTGTCAAATTTACATTTTTGTAACGGTTTGAATTAAATATATTACGCAACAGTTGATTTATCAGAAATACACATTAATTCTTAAACAAATTAAAGTGGAGGTTCCTTTGCTCTGAAGCCTGCCTTTCATATGACACGATAGCACGTGTTTCAGCAGTAGTGATGAAATATTTGTTTATATGACTTTTATCACTGGCCTTTGAACTGGATTAGTCATATATCGCCATTCGAAGGTGTGCTGTGCCGAGAGCTAAATTATTTTATTGATCGTTTATTGCGTGTGTACTTATTATATGTATAATGGCAGAGTCTACCGCCAGTTTTTCGCTGAAGCATCACAAGGGAAAACCTTTACAAAGCGGCAAAAAAGAATTGTGGTGCATGTATTTAATGCACTCACAGAGAATAATCCATCTTTGTCAGTGAGAGAAGTCTAACAGCTGTTCCCTAAACTTACAGGTGCGTTAGATGCGTAGGAACATTGCGACATGAAGTTGAAACAGGAAAACTTACCACTCCAGGGGCGATATTGCTGTGTGGCGAAGACGTTATTTAAGGACATTCAAACTGTACCAGGATACAAGTTGCAAAATATACTACCTTGTCGAGACTTGGGTGAATGAAGGACACACAAGTATGGCGTGATGCGACTTTTAAGAATGAAAGACAAGCATTTTTGCAAGGTACGTGTACTGGTTTTAAAAAATCCCAGTGGAAAAGACCGAAGGCCTTTCATTATAAACTTGTTTCAGTTTCATTGCTCATTCATTCAGTTTCATTATAAACTTGTATTTTTGCATGTCTTCATATTCTTATCTGTATGATTTTATCTATCTTCCTGGCAATTATTATGACGTTTACTGCAGGTTTAAATGTGACGGGAAGGCTTCGCCTATGGCCTATGGTGCGAAAGCATTAGCCAATTAGGATGGGGGCAAGGTTGTTGCACGCAGAGTGATACATGTCAACGGGGCAAGGTTATATGAAACAGAGATTAGGAAAACTATGCGAGACATGCAGAAAAACTACAAGACAACTTTTGGAAAGAAATAGTATGTGATATATTGGAGCCCATCAACAAATTTGCAAGGCTCACACTTTGAAGACACTGACAATGACGAATTCTCTTGACATAAGTGGCATCCACAGCTATATGATTTGAAACCATGACCCCGGAAATCAGAGCTACTTTACTCATTGTTTACTCATCAGAGCATGTTTACTCAGACAATGGAGAACAGTGCAGGATAGAAAATGCAATTCATTGGACATAAGTATGCATATTTTGCAAACACAGTTTCTTCAATGTTGGCCAGTTAACAGCGGTGACCAGAGAACTGTATATTTTACTTCTGCAACAATGACTGGCTCCTGTCAAAGTTTATGTAGACATTTCTATCATGGCAAACAGGTACAGTTGGTTAGTGACCATATCAGTCCGAAAATTACTGACAGTTAAATTCAATAAATAACGTTTTAGAAAATACAAAATAAAAAAAAAACTGACCACATGCACCTTACTGATGGCAGATGTAAAGATATCACATTTAAAAACGCATAGTGGCTTAAAATAGCAAGTTAAAGATTACCTTTAATTGAAAACAATGTGTCCCCCCTCTAATTTTACATTGCAAAACCCACACGTACCATTTTCAACACCTCAACATAATTACTGTCCCTAATGCGAATTTGGAAATTAAAATGGCAATCTTCACTCACACTTTCCATTAATTAAAAAAAATCCTCCATCTCCGTTATCGCATTAAACATCCTATACAATAAGTTGGTCTGCATATAATTTCTAAACAAATAGTGCATATAATTTACACGAATTATGCTAAAAGCTTCTAACTCTAGTGAGGCAGTATACTTGGCATGCTTTCCTCGTGCATGTGGAACCTCTTGATCGGAACACGTGCATCACAAACTAATATTCCAAGGAGCCAATGACATATCTTACATATAAATTAGTTCTAAACGAATCAATTAACAATTAGCAAGACTACTCAATATTACTCTTTCTCTAATATAGTTACATACTCATTTTAATCCTAGTTACTTACCCTGTTACTGAACCCCGTCATCCTCCTTGCTTTCCCGGAAGAGCGTTAACTGCGAGAAAACAAATATATGTTTTCCGTTTTCATTGCCAACATAATGAATAAAATGCATTTTATACCTTATACTCTCTGATATTTTAGAAACAGGCGGGAAAATAAAATCACTCATTTAATTTGAGGAAATCGCACATTGTGCATTAATGCAATTTACATTAGTAATAGTGTACAGTGTGTATCCCATGAACTACTTGCCACTTAAGTGATGTACCTGAACTGCTCTTAGCTGGATCAGAAGTACCATGAAGCACAGAAGCAAAATATCTTGGAGTGCTTCTGGATATGCGCCTTACATATTACATCATTAGCTTCCAGAGTATCCAACCGTATGGCGAGGCTCTATCCACTGTACAACAAAAAAATCACATATGAGTCTGAGGAATAAGGTCCTTCTATACAAACAAGTAATAAGACACACCTTCACCTACGCATGTCAGGTCTGGGGCGCAATTGCAAAAACTCACCTCCACAAACTTCACATACTTCAGAGTAGCAACAGCTACCGAATGGTACATTCCTAACGAAAACATCTATTCGTACCTATCCTTTTGCAAATTAAAGGGCTATATCCTCAACCTCTGTCACAAATTCTATACTGTAGGGGAAACATTTAAGCAGGGCCGTATTCCTACAACAAAAAGTGGGGGGACACATACTTAAACATTTTCCAGATCCTGGAGAACCGATCAGAATTCTGCAATTCTAGATTCACCATCCTGCTTTGGTTGTCCTCAGCATGCTTACGACCTTTTATCCATTCTCTTATTTAATCATCTGGATTCCACATATGTACTGGAGGTCCGTTAATAGCAAAACCTTTATTTTGAGTGTATACATTTTGTATTTTTGCAGTGTTTTGAATGTTAAATTAAGAAAGGTAATGAATTTAAAAAAGTATAAATAATATTGTTAGTAAGGGGATTGCGTCCCCCTCCGCAAAATAGTGGGGAGACGGCGTATATCCGAGTTCCCCGTCCACTACGGCCTTGCCTACAAGTGTCCCAGACACACCCTAGGCCCATCATAAGCTCAATAGTCTCCTATGACAAGAGATGATCCCAATTTTACCAGGACAGTTACGGATTTTTTTTCAATAGTCTCGGTAACACGAACAGTTTTACCCGGTAGGCTAAATGTCCAGGTTTTCTTTTAGAGTTTTATTAGTACTGAATATTTTTGCATTTGAAACGCACGAATTTCATCCAATTTTATTACATTTTCATTCCTTGGCATGCAGAAATATATTTTTCACACAATCGAGTAAATATCAAAGGGAAATATTTCGCTATTTCATTGTTATGTTGGTACCAAAGTGTATGTTTACTATCAGCGGAAGTTGCATTCTAATTTCTACGGACGACGCGGATTTATTCGTATTGCATTATATGTGCGTGCTACCAAGGTGAACATGTGGATACTTAAGTTATTATTTTGTTTAATTTGTTTATACTGTAAGTGTGAAGTAAATTTAAATGCCTAAGCAAAAGTGTATATTGAGTGATTCTCTTAAAAAGTAATTTCCATTTTGAAGGAGAGTAGTATATATATAATTTGTAATTTACTTCCTCCAGCATTAAGTCATATCGGGCGATGAGTGGAATGGCTGAAGTGATACTCAAATGAGCCCAGGGTCCATAGAGCTTAGAGTTACCCGACATTCGTCTTTCAAGATGAGGGAAACCTCCGCTAAAACCTTATCTAGGTAACTCACCCTGACCAAGATTCAAACTCGGGACCTCTTGAACGTGAGGCAGACGTGCTACCATCCACGCTAGTAGTATTGGTAGTACTGAATCTGGATCTTAAATGGTGTGTAATTTCCCATAGAGGGAAATCTGATATCATGTATCAAGTTCAATACAATAAAGTTCGGCTAATGGTACTGTGCTAATATCTGTATTAATTCAATTACCCTATTGTATATGTAATAGATTTTTCGGTTTTCCGATAACATAATGTCAAAGTGTCCCTGTTTTTTCATTCCAGAATATGGGATCTCTATAACAATATATCCTCTCTTTTTCATCCTACACACAAAAAGGAACCACCATTTACCCACCGTCTATTATTATAAATCCACCATAACGCTCGTAGGGGACAGAGTCCCGGAATGGCAAAACGTCAAAGGCTCAAATATGACTCTTCGACCTCTGTGTGTGTGTGTGTGTGTGTATGAGAGAGAGAGAAAGAGAGAGAGGGAGAGGGAGATTCCCGAACAACTGATATTTGTTGTGTCTATACCCTCTCTAGTTTCACCACACTCCCACTTGTCTATTTCTAAGCACTTTTTCTTTTTTTGAGACTGGGTTCTTTTCACACGATTCTAGGTAGTATCTCGTGCATTGTTGTCCAAATAATGCGCACACGCATTCTTCGCTTAGGTCGTGGTGTATATATAACTCTTTCAGATTTCTGTTTTCTTCATTCGGTGTACACTCACCACTTGCTCGTTGCTCTGCAGCTATTTGTAGTCGCAGATCCTCTATCCACATTATGTCTGCACATTTCGTACGTTAACCTTGTAGATGTGTGTTTAGATAGGCACAGAATTTTCTTCATAAATGTTGTCTTCACTTTCTTTATATCCTCTAAATTTGTTTTCGTCAGGTGTTCACATAACAGATGTAGTCCGTACTGTTACCCAGGCGGCAGACTCGCGATGCCGATCAATAAATGATGGCCGTTGGACAGAGGGGAAAGAGGAGGGTTAGCTGAGTCTTCGTTTACCCCTCCTCCTGCCACTCGAAGTGACACGAAGCTTCGAGAATGTTTTCCCCCTCAATAAAAGGAGATTCGGGAAACTTCGGGCCGATCAATACCGGAAGCGACAGTCAGTTGAGTGTAGTGTTGTTGTGGCGTGCGGTGTGTAAGTAGCGTCGAGCGTACGTGTAAAGACGAACTGGCAAAATGTAATTGTGTACATTAAATTGTAATTGTGATATTGGAATAAGGTGGAAATAAAGAACATTTTGAGTGGTGTAATTGAACTTTTTAATTTCACGAACCCACAAAGTCACAGTACGTTATTATTGCTCCTATTTTCGTTCGGAACAAAACCATCGCCATCTTTAGTGACACTTTGTTTAGGTATTTGATATCGTACATGGCTTTCACTGCTGACGTTGCGCTGCCCTTTATGTGTTCTGCAAATACGGTTCCTTGTATCTGTAGTTTTATGCCAAGGTATTGAAACTGCTTACTACTTCCAAGTACATCCTTGTTTTTATAACATCTGTTCTTATGTCTCCCTCCTCTCTTGAATGGCATTATTACAGTTCTTCCCCTATTGAGCATCAGATCATTATTTTCTGCACAGTTCAATAATTATTTATTGCAGTCTGAAGATTTTCTATTGGTCTCGGTATCACAGACCTATGTTTTATATACTTTCACTCCTTCTGTCGCTGTTGCTTTGATCACAGCCATTGTTGCCACATTAAATCCGTGGGCTCATTGGGTCCCCTTGGACCACTGCTCTAATTAACGTAACCTGTTCCGATAATGTTACATTATCGTCGATCTGCACTGATCTGCATTATGTTGTTTGTCATTATGTCTTTGGTTATTCTAGTTACTGGATTCTCTGCTCCAATCGCCCTATCCAGTTTTTCTATTAGTTTGCTCCTGTTGATCATATCACAGACTTTGGTGAAGTCTAAAGAGATGCATGTAGCTTCTCTCCTGATTGACCAAATGCGTCTCCAAGTCTCATTGCAGACATTTCAAAGGTTGCAATGTAGATTTTTAGGCGGAAAGAAAAGGGAAAGTAGAACAACTGTAGCTTTAATCATTGAAAATGGATAACCAAATAATGAAAACTGTAGGATGAAGGTTTAAGGATAAAAAGATATTAACATGCCTTGAACATACGATGTCTTGACGACTCACCAGTTTACCAGCTAGGCTTACAATGTAAACGTTATGTGACAATAAAGATTCTATTCTATACTACCAACATATTAACTGGATGTAGATTATTATAACATAAATGTACAAGAGACTAGTTCAGATGAATGTCTCATTTAATTCTTCCACAAACTATTTCTGGAAACATTAGTTCTTCCATTCATTGCTGCTTTACATATGTGGTCACAGATACAAAAGGTATACCGCATCTAAAGCGATTTAGTCAAATATAGGCAACTATAAAATAAATCACCCAGTTTGCTTAGAGAATATATATATATATATATATATATATATATATATATATATATATATATATATATATATATATATGAAAGTATCATACACGACTTTTTTAGCTTGACACTCATACACCAACTCTTTGATGAACGTGGTTTCTCGCGTGTACTATAATACGACTTTTCAGTTAGGCTCCAGATGCCAACTAACTCTAATGGACGTGATTTCTGCCCATGTACTAACACAAGTCTTTTCAGTTTAGCACACAGATGCCAACCAACTTTAATGAACGCGGTTTCTTCCCGTGTGCTATTACACGACTCTTTAGTTTGGTACCCAGCGGCCAACTACTCTTGGATAGACATTTATTCCCCGGGTAGGTCATACGATTCTTCTTTTCTTCCCTACAGCTTATTATTCTTAATTAATTGGTTGATAGAACGCATATGACGTCCCTTTTACTGAACCAAAATCTCTCCCCTCTTTCTAGACCACCCACGATTTCTCCTGTCAAAACTAGGCTTGAAAATGAACACCGGTTGCCACTCTTAAAATGTATGGTTACGTGCGTCCTACTAGGGGAGGAAAACGACCATTATCAGAGTCCGTCATAAATTTGACAATACACACACGAGTTTTGTTTTGCACATGTATATAATCATTTAATTAATTTTCCATATATTCCTTTAACGTTTAATCAATCAACTCGAGGAACAGAGTACCGTTTCAATTGATAAACATAATATATTATATAAATATCAGTACGGATTTCGAAAGAATACAAGTACTTTTGATGCAGCTGTAGATATGGTGATTAAAATAGAAAAAGCACTTCATTAAAAGTCATGCGCTTCTGGGCAATTTTTAGATTTAAAAAAGGGCTTTTGGTACTGTAGATCATAGTATATTATTTAATAAATTAGAAAACATAGGTATTCGTGGAATTGTATTTAAATGTTTTAGTAGCTATTTAACAAACAGAATGCAATGTGTTTCTTTTGGAATGTATGAAAGTGAATTAAGAATGGTTAAATGTAGTGTGCCTCAGGATTCAGTTCTAGGTCCATCCCTTTTTCTTATTTATATTAATGATATATTTCATATTCCTTAAAGAGATCAAGTTGTGTTATATGCAGATGATAGTAGTATTTTTATACAAGTAGCAATGTTAATATACTTATACAGGATATGCAGTGTGACCTGAATGCAATACAAACTTGGCTTGCCTTCAGTGAATTATCTTTTCATATAGAAAATAAAAATTATTTATTATTTAGCAAATTAGGTAAAAGGATTACACAATACAAAAATATTATGCTTAATAATTACATAGTTGAGAGGGAAACTAAGATAAATTTGTTGGATTGATAATTGATGAACATTTAACTTCGAAAGATCATGTTAATTATATAGTAAGAAGGTGGCTCCTGTAGTTGGCATTATTGGTAGACTGAGAGGTATACTTCTTCGAACATCTATGAAGTCCATATACCATTCATTAATTCCATGTCATTTAAATTGCATGTGTGATATTTGGGGGTATAGTACAAAAGAGGTACTTAAACCACTCCAAGTAATTCAGAATCGTGCAATAAAAAGAATATATGGATTTCATCCACTCATCTCATCTCAGTTATTATATAAGCTTACAGAGATACATCCTCTTACCGTATTGATCCAAAGACAAAGTTCAGTATATATATTTAAGGTAATACATAATTTGTCATGTAACAATAATCTTGGTATATTATTTAATAAAGATACACATAATTTTGATACGAGGCAAGAGTAATCTATTCATCTAATTTCTAGTTTTACATCTAAATATGATATTGCAGGAGTTAAGTATATGCTAATAAATCATTATAATGATGTTCCCATACAAATTAGAAACTTATATACCCTTTGTCATTTTAAAAGAAGTGTTAAGTTGTATTTTCATGATAAATATTGTAAACATGGCTAGCATCATCATCATGTTTAATTTTACATTTAATTGATTATTTATTAACATTAATTTGTGTATATTTTATCTGATCAGTTCCTTTTAATCTTAATTTTAATATTAAATTTATATATATTGTTAGTAAGTTTACTTGAAAATTTATTTAAATTATTTATGTAACTGAATTATAGTCAGCTGTTGTATTTATAGTATTGCTTTGTAAATTCATGCACTAAATGAAACCTGTCCATTGTTCTGCTTTTGTATTTCCTCCTTAAAAAGAGCCAAGAACTCGTGGGGGCCTAATTATAAATTTCATTTTATATATATATATTAAAAGGGAATGTCTATGCGAATGTTTGAAATGTGCGATTTTAGTATGATCAAGTTGTACTGAAAAAAATATGAAGTATTTGAAAATTCAAACCAGTAATATTAAATATCTCTGACACGATGATGACGATAGAAAGGTATTTTGGAGCATATTCTATGTTTCATTGTGAATGCTATCCTAGGGGTCGAGCAGCATCATGTCTATATTTGTTTACACCCGACCCAAGTTGTTGGTGGCTGCTCGGTCGGTCTTGAATTTTAAAGAAGAAAAAGAAAGAACCCAAGACTTCTCGTGTCTCTATGGTCTATCTACATGCGACCTTCTGCGGCTCCCGCACTCCATCCAGTTCTGCTGGGGATAACTACATTAGAGTGTGTGCGCGTTGTGTAATCTTTACCGTTTATGCATTATGTTTTAGCACGGCATAATCGTTTCAATGTGTTAAATTTTTGGCAGTTTCTTGCGGCTTAACAATTAAAGCCAAGGAAAATACATTACAAATGAGGTATTTACAGACTATTCGCTGAAAAATTGAAGATAACATTCATTTTCAATGTAAATGCAACTACCCTAAACATATTTTAATTGAAGTCGTAGGCACCATTTTCCAGAACGTCAAAAAGAGAAAACTTTCATATAATCGGTAATTTGCCTGGAAGCGAACGTTCTTTAAAACATTTGTGTCGCGTTCTTAAAAATACTTAATTTTAAATTCAAATTTGGTATTAACTGACATTTCGTTTCTGAGTTATGCTATTCACAATTACTCACACTCTTTCTCGTTTATTTTCTTTACTTTTTCTTTATTTATTTCTTATTTTACACTTTAATGATTCTCGTCGGGATTCAGGGAAACTCAAAACACGAATTTCTAGAGATTTCTTGATATCAAATCCAGTAGGTAGACTCCGTTTACTATAGAAAAGTATAAACGGCGGTGCTGTTGCAATAAAATAAGACATATTTTGTTTAATTAGCATCAGATTTTATTTAAAATCGTATAAAGAGGACTTAAACCATGTATCGGTCAAGTTATACTTAAATGTATTTCACGTACGAAAGCTTATTTTAAAAAGAATGAAAGTGCATTTTACAATAGTATGAATTGTCTTATTAAAGTAAGATTTTCTGTGCAGAAAATTGTATTTTTATTACGGAATAAACATATATTTAGATTTACAATGATTATGTAGTGGTGAAAAAATTCGATTATATTAATTTAAAAAATTACTTCTCCCAGTTTGACATCCTTATTTAACTTTAATCCAAATTATTATTCTTTACTTAAAATAATGTTAAATGTACAAATTTATGTACTACTATAATTAGTTCATAACCAATGGTTATGCAGTTATGTAAAATTATTTAATATTAATCATACAACCACACATACAACTATAAAAAGTATTCATATATGTTACACAACCAAGCATTTTGAAACTTTTTTTCTTGCGGCAAGGGATGTGACATTTGGTTTTAGCTAATTTTGCATCGCTGAACATAAATCCGTTATTCATTTCTGCGTTTCACATTCAAGTTTCTTTTCCACAGCCACCCCAAAATAAGAGATACAAAAATAAAAACTTCTGAACAAATTCAGACAAGTTTGGGAATATAATAATAATAATTAATGGAACAAAAACAAGCAAAGGAATATGAATTGGCACCTTTCACTTTCTCGGCGAATTTCTAAACTCCGCAGTTGGCGGGAGCGCAAAGGATACTTCATTGTTTACCTTAACAGACGACAGATACCCATCTGCAGGATTGTTTGGTGTAAGTTCCGTATACGTTTCGGATAATAAAACAATTATCATCTTTGAAAACTTGGCACGGAAAGTGAAATGTTGTCATAGTAAATACAAATCACTGGAGAAATGTGGGGTTATGTTCACGGTTGATTGTGCTGTATGAAACATAGCATTTCAACTTGTCCAACTGGTTTGACGTTTAATGCCAAAAAATTCCAGAATACACTTAAACATTAACGTGTATTAATGCCTTTTTATAATAAAAACGAAGTAAATAAACATGTAGGTTTGGAAGTTGATATACGCTTATGTTTTCTTTAAAGAAAACACACATTTAAGCCCTAAAAAAAAAAAAAAAAAAAAAATGGAAATGATGTGATTGAAATAGAACTGCACATCTATTTCGAAAGTTTGAACACATTTTGGCCTTAATGCAGTACTGTTCAGTAACTTAACAAAGGAAAATGCATGCAGCAGTGGTTTTAAGAAGGAATATAGAAAATGCACAGCACAAATACATCATGTGTCCAGTGTTAAGATCTTTTTATATGTTAATATCGTTAACAGAAGATTAAACCAGAAAGTTGTTGGAAACTTCACTTGAAGATCTTATTAATCATGAATGATAATGTTCTTCAAAGTATAAACTGTGTCAATATATTCTCGATTCAATTTTGTACCGATAATGTTCTTGTTTATCACTAGGGCTAGGAAGTTGAGGAAAAATCCTTTTTTCCGCTAGTGATGAAGATTAGGCCTAACATACGTTAATTATGGGTCCCCCTTTTTTTAAAGGCCCTTTTTAGCTAATTTTTTATTTAAAGGTCATTTTTATAGAAGTTTTGTTTCATTTAACAGTGTTTGTTGTTGTACAAGTTTAATTTCTTTTGACTAGCTTTTTCCTGTTCGGCATATTCTAGCATAATTTCTAATTTGATTTAACTAATACACACTTCTAAGACTGACTGCAGTAGGTAACATGAGAAAAACCTTTCTATTGTATTCAAGTCATTAGCACCAGCAGAGAATCTAGTAAACCCTCTAAATATATAGTTATTTTTCTCCATTCTGAACATCTGCAATTAACCTATTATGGAATAATACATTCACATCTACAATATGCAGTTGGGATATGGGGCAGCACTTGTATGAATAACATGAACAGATTACTAGTTTTACAGAAGAAATGTATAAGATGTATATATCAGGTAAATAGAAGAGAATCATGTAGAAATGTCTTTGTAGGAAACAAAATCTTAACAGTAGTTCTTTATACATTTTTAAAGTAGTCATGTTTGTAGTTAGCAAGGAGGAAATGGGTAACTCAAATAAACATTGTCACAAACATGAAACAAGGACACAAAATAGTTATCATAGAATAACTTTAAATAAGAAGTCAACAGATAAGGATCCTTAATAATGGGAAATATATTATTTAATAAACTACCAAATTCAGTAAAAGCAAGAGAAGGTAAATTATTTAAAAATGAACTAAACAAGTTTCTAATACAAAAATGTTTGTATAGACTGGACAAATTTAATTAAATGTATATAATTGTTTATTTTTGACGTATCCTACAACATGTGTTATTATGGATGAAATAAACTGATTTGATTTGATCTGATTTCACTATAACTAGACCGCGAACAAAATGCAGTTGGAGGTGTGGCTTACCAACTCTAGCTTTCTCCCCTACCGTCATTTCAGGTTGCCTCTCCTCCATGGTGCTGGCTGCACTATTCATCTGTTTCAAACGCTTTCGCATTCACTGTTACTTCACTCTTTCCATTTTCTGCCGAATCACTGCTTAGTTCCTCAGGATTTAAAGAGACTATGATTCTACCTATTTGTTGATCGATTGTCAGGTCATGTCCGAGGTAATTATTTTCTGTTAACTTTGAAAATCAAAACAGCATTAAAATAAACTCATTTGGTGTGGTTTGTGCTCTGTCGTATTCAGGAAGTTAGGGGTGGGAGTCATGTGATGCTTGGATGGCAAGAAGGGGAGAAGGCTCTCCTCATGCATGCGCACACTGACAGCAGTTTGTTTGCGGTCTACCTGTAGTTTCAAGTATCACCATTGATATCCATTGATGTGGAGAGTTTCTCAATAGTTTGCAATGTGCTGTCAGAAAACAGACGATGCTTTACATTTAAGAATTTAAAGAGGACTGCAATGACAACTGAGGTAAGCTTTCTGTAACCTGAGGGTGGTTAAGCCAGTATGATTTAATTATATTTATTTCATGTAGTTTTTCTTGTATATGTTGCATATTACTTGAATGTTGTACTTTCAAACTTATTCATTAAATATGTAATTGAAAATTAATTTATTAACTTGTAGATCTCTCTTATTTGCATTAGGTCCTTTTTGGAATATTTTTTAGTGTTTTTAAAGGTCCTTTTTAGACAATTTATATTTTCCTCAGCTTCCTAGTTCTTGTCGTATTGTCCAGGTTCAAATCTCACTTGAGTTTATACAGTAGGATGGTGAGCATTTGACGCAATACAAACTGAAGTAAATGAGGGCATGTGATCTAATAACAAATCCTAAGAGAAAAGCTAACAGTTTGATATATGCAGGGAATGTACAGGCAAAGCAAATCAGTGCGTATATATGTGTTTGGAGGAATTTAGTAACAGTGACGTCAAAATTAATCTCAGAAACTATTTGTAGTTGGTTTATTAATACTCGTCACTTACTTGTTTATATTTATGAGAGACTAGTTTCAAAGACATTCGCCTCCATTTTCAATCTCTTTCCAACTGGCATCTGTTGTTGTCTGCTCTCTCTCTGGTGGTGGAACTATGAACTTCTTTGTCAAATTATCTACTGGTGGGATTTCAAAGTTCATTACGCGATCCTTATTTTTCCATATGAATATGTTCTCCCATGTTGTCAATTTATTTTCGTTTATCACTCCTTTTAATAATTTTGGATTTGGATCAATGTCATGGTTTTCATTCCAAAAGTGAAATGCTACTGCTGACTTAACTTCTTGTTTCAATCTGATGTTTCTAAAGTGCTCTTTGACTCTGGTTTTTAGATTTCTTTTAGTTTGACCTATGTAGCATTTTTCACAATTCTTACAACTTATCTGGTATATTCCGGATCTGTTAACTGATGGGATTTCATCTTTTGTTTTTGACTTAAGCAATTTTAAAATTGAGTGTCTATTAGTAGGTGCCAAGGTGATATTTTGTTCCTTGAAGATCTTTTTAAATTTATTAAATGTTTTTGGGCGATATGTGAATGAACTGAATATGCCGTTGCTTTCTTTTTCTTTTGTAAATGTGGTTGCTTCCTTAATGGTTTTCTTTAGTTTAGCTTGTCTAATTTTCTTCAACACCAAATTTTTGTTGTACCCATTTTCCTCTGCTATGTGTAGTATTGCTTTTTGTTCTTTGAAATATTCTTCTTTTTCCATGGGTATGTTGACTAGTCTGTGTGTAAGGCTGTTTATTATTGCATGTTTATGTGTAATTGGGTTGTGGCTATTATTTTTTATGTAATTTTCTGAATGTGTTGGTTTCCTGTAAATTCCAAATTTAATTTTTGTGTCATTCCTGATGATATTTAGATCCAAGAAAGAGAGTTGTCCATTGGTTTCCTTTTCTATAGTGAATTTTATAGTCCTTTCTTGCAGATTGAGTAATTTTAATGCATCTTCTAAATGTTTATTCGGTACAATTGCAAAGATGTCGTCAACATATCTATACCAAACTTTGAAGATCAATGGGAAGGACTTTTTGATTTGTGTTTCAAATGCACTCATATAAGTTAGCCAAAAAAGGTGAAAGTGGATTGCCCATTGATAACCCTGATTTCTGCTTGTAGTGTTTTCCAATGTGTTTTGTTCAATGCATATTTTTGTTAGAGAAATGTATTCTTCTGCTTCTATTGCTTCCATTTCTATTGTAGTTAGCCACTTTTTTAATACAGTCTGTAATTTTTCTGTTGGTATACTTGGAAATAAAGATGTGACATCAAATGAAACCAGTCTGTCATTTTTGTCCAAATTTATATCTTTGATTTTTTCTACTAAATCTAAAGAGTTTTTTAAATTTGCACTTTCGAATTTAGGGAAACTATTTCATTTGATGTCACATCTTTATTTCCAAGTATACCAACAGAAAAATTACAGACTGTATTAAAAAAGTGGCTAACTACAATAGAAATGGAAGCAATAGAAGCAGAAGAATATATTTCTCTAACAAAAATATGCATTGAACAAAACTTCTTCAGCTTTAGTGGAAAACACTACAAGCAGAAATCAGGGTTATCAATGGGCAATCCACTTTCACCTTTTTTGGCTAACTTATATGAGTGCATTTGAAACACAAATCAAAAAGTCCTTCCCATTGATCTTCAAAGTTTGGTATAGATATGTTGATGACATCTTTGCAATTGTACTGAATAAACATTTAGAAGATGCATTAAAATTACTCAATCTGCAAGAAAGGACTATAAAATTCACTAGAGAAAAGGAAACCAATGGACAAAACTCTCTTTCTTGGATCTAAACATCATCAGGAATGATACAAAAATAAAATTTGGAATATACAGGAAACCAACACATTCAGAAAATTACATAAAAAATAATAGCCACAACCCAATTACACATAAACATGCAATAATAAACAGCCTTACACACAGACTAGTCAACATACCCATGGAAAAAGAAGAATATTTCAAAGAACAAAAAGCAATACTACACATAGCAGAGGAAAATGGGTACAACAAAAATTTGGTGTTGAAGAAAATTAGACAAGCTAAACTAAAGAAAACCATTAAGGAAGCAACCACATTTACAAAAGAAAAAGAAAGCAACAGCATATTCAGTTCATTCACATATCGCCCAAAAACATTTAATAAATCTAAAAAGATCTTCAAGGAACAAAATATCACCTTGGCATCTACTAATAAACACTCAATTTTAAAATTGCTTAAGTCAAAAACAAAAGATGAAATCCCATCAGTTAACAGATCCGGAATATACCAGATAAGTTATAAGAATTGTGAAAAATGCTACATAGGTCAAACTAAAAGAAATCTAAAAACCAGAGTCAAAGAGCACTTTAGAAACATCAGATTGAAACAAGAAGATAAGTCAGCAGTAGCATTTCACTTTTGGAATGAAAACCATGACATTGATCCAAATCCAAAATTATTAAAAGAAGTGATAAACCAAAATAAATTGACAACATGGGAGAACATATTCATATGGAAGAATAAGGATCGCGTAATGAACTTTGAAATCATACCAGTAGATAATTTGACAAAGAAGTTCATAGTTCCACCACCAGAGAGAGAGCAGACAACAGATGCCAGTTGGAAAGAGATTGAAAATGGAGGCTAATGTCTTTGAAACTAGTCTCTCATAAATATAAACAATGCAGCTTAAAAACAAATAGAGCAGATGGGAAGAAAACATGGACTAAAATTGTTTTAAAAGGTGGAACTACTATACTCATAACATTTTACATAATCATAGTCTTAAACTTTTGTATACTGCAGACAGAGTAATAACTTAATCTGTAACCTTCATTAACTGTTGATAGATTAATACAATGTTTTGTTTTTCTAAATTGCAGATTTTGTGATGGATAGACAAGTGCTTAGAAATAGGCTATATTGATAAAAATATTATAGCAGAATTAGGGTTCAAAATGCCTCCGGCTGCTATGACTCTAAAGCAGGTATGTAACTGAAAATGTTTGCCATGCTCCTTTTTTCTGTTTTGTTTAAGTTTTGTGATTATTTTGGTTTAGCCATTAATTTGTCTTATGATCAGCAGTCTGGCTGCTTATTTACAGACTAAAGTACATGTTGATGCACATTTTATACATAAACTCATTTGAGCTCATTCACATTTAGATTTGCAGAGGACACTGCTAGTTTGCTGATGCTGAAATGGTTTATATTGACTTTCTGGAAATTTAGGGTAGAACAAGTAGGATGTATGATATGCATTGCATTATCATCATGCATTTAAAAAAGGTAATAGCTGTATCTTGTCAATAGAATATGCAAATTTGAGTGCTTTGAAACAGTACAAAGCATTCAGCATAAATCGAAGATGGTTGGAATAGTAAAGTTGGCACTGTGAAGTTGCTAAGTATGCAAAGATATTAACAACTACAGTTTATATATATATATAAAACTAAAATAAAAAAGTATATAATACCTATGTGTGCCATACTACACTTTCAACATTTTAAAGTTGGCCATGGTAGCTCAATGGGTTAGAGCGACTGGGCAGAAACCAGGAGATCCATGGTTCAAATCCCGGACATAGCATTGAGTTTTTCATGTTGACCCTATGAAAAATCTTAGCCAATATATGGCTAGTACGAAGAAGTGATTAATTTCCATCAATTTTAAAGCATATTTGCTATGGATGATATTGGATTATAAAACATTTTGCAAGTAATCCAAAGTTGTTTTTTTTTTTTTTTTTTTTAAATTTTATATCTTACTTTTGATAACATCTTTGGGAATTATAGAAATGAATGTTCAGAACATATGGAACATAAGCAATAATATTAAATTTTTATTTCAGTTCATGGTTCGACAGCAGGTTCTTAGACTGTATCGCAATGTTTTGAGAGCGATCAAGCAAGTACCAGATGAACAGACAAGAAAAGAGCTCAGAGATTGGGCTCGTACTGATTTTCGAACTCACAAGAACCAGACAGATGAAGTAAGTAATTTAAATTTTATGCTTGCTTAAAAATCTAGCAGCAATTGCCAAATGATATAAAAGTGTCTCATGTTTAACATTCACATGACTTTCTTATTTATTCTTATGCAGCTTATTCTTTCTTCTTGCCAAGTGACATAAACTTTAATGACATGTTTTGTTGTAGTTATAAGATTACAGTAAGCTAAATAATAATCACATTTTTAAAAGTGGATTATATGTAATGACTGAAATTTCTTTCTTCTTGTAATGACTAAGAAAAGAACACCCTCTCCTAAAAAAAAGAGAGAGAATTTGTATGTTTTAATGAGATCTACTTTTATTTTCCACTAATGTTTTATCTACTCTTATAGTTTTCCAGTTACACAAAAGTGTTTCATGGAGTTAGGAATTCATAGAGCAGGAATCACCATTCCCCTCCATTTTCTGGGCACATGGAAAACCTTGCTCAGTGTTCAGCTGCTCTACTTCCTCATAGCCCATCTTGTGTCAGTGGCTTAGCAGTTGAAATTTTAATTTACTATTGCATTAATTTAATACATAAAATGTAATTGGCAGTATTTACTGAGATCAATACAAGTATCCTTCTCCAAATAAGGTTTTTGTATATTACAAACAGACCTTGGAATTAAGGAGAATTTTTATTTGTTACTAATAACAATGTAACTGAGTTACAGAGATGGTAATTAATGTGGTATTTTATCAATCTACTAAGGTTGCTACTAATCCAGTAAGGTTGGCTGGTAAAAGTTTGTGTAGAATTATGCTATTCGTTATGTTTATTAGTAAGCAATCGTTTGTAGGAGCTAAATTTTAACAGATTAGTTAATTCCATAACTTGCTTCAATTTATAAATTGAGTTTTTCTCTTGAACTGCTGTCGTTCTCTGCGTCTTATTCTATATTGGATGTGAAAGACAGCTTCAGTTTGCTCAGAGGCCTCTTTATAAGACTTTAGGAGCCATCGGCTCTATGTTCCTTCTGAAGGAAGCCACGCTAAGGATTTTTACGCTTGAAAAATCATTCACCATCTGCAAAGTTTCAACTCGCAACTTTAGGACAAGAGGCTACCATGTTATCCCTAAACCATGGAGGACAACCATCACAATTTATAAGTTAGTAATACCTGAAACAGTGGCAGTCGGTGAATAAAACTACTACCATTACCATTGCAACTAATTTTTTCTACAACAAAGCTACTGCTAATAATAATGATAATGATGATAATAATAATAATAATAATAATAATAATAATAATAATAATAATAATAATAATAGATGATCATGATGATCATGATAGATGATGATGATGATGATGATGATGATGATGATGATGACAATAATAATAACTAAGTAGCTTAATCCTGTTTTTAGCTCTTAGTTTTAAAAGAATTCACATTCACAATTTCTTTTACATTTAAAGGTAATTTACTGTGTAATTTCACTCCAAGATACAGATGAAAATCAGATTTCTGTAAGTGAAATTTAGGAGGTACCATATTATTTCTACCCCTAGTATCATAAGCACTTATATCAGAAAAAAGTGTGTCATCTGTCTTTCGAAGAGGAATAATGCTACAGTTAAAATACTAAATTCTTTAAAAATAGGTCCACAATGTTGGCAAGAATCACAAATTTTTGTTCTTCTTCTGGACCAAAAATACTTGGCTGCCTTCATCACTGCTACCCTATAGTAAAATTTCATAATTCAAATGACAATGAAATAAACTATATATAAAAAAAAAAACACTTAATGAAGAACTAGTGGAAACACACATTTTAAGTCTTCTTAAAAGAAATAAAACATTTGACAACTTTTTGCATATAAACTATATTCCTAATATACCTTAGGGTAAAATAGGAATAAAAAGAATTGGATAATAAATAAATTTATACATAACTTTTTGCATATTTCCATTATGTGGAATTTACAATAAAGCTTGTTGTCCAGCAATATTCCAAGTAGTTTAACTCTCTACTCATTACACTGTTTATCTTTTACACTAAATAAAATAGTTTGTTTTTTCTTTGTTAATATGCAAACCATTTGCCCTAAACCAGTCAGACAATTGGTCCAAAGTATTCAACGAATTGAAGATACTTGCAAAAAGAGTATTAAGTTAACTTTAAAGAGAGTCGATTAAAGACACTAAACAACACTTACTTTTAAATTTTTCCGGAACATGTTTCTGAGGCTTTGCCTCTATCATCAGCCGGCTCTCGACTGATGATAGAGGCAAAGCCTCAGAAACATGTTCCGGAAAAATTTAAAAGTAAGTGTTGTTTAGTATAAAAATTATTTGTGGTTGGTTTATTGACACTCGTCACTTACTTTTTCATATATTTATGAGAGACTAGTTTCAAAGGCCCTGGCCTCCATTTTCAATCTCTTCCCAACTAGCATCTGTTGTTATCTGCTCTCTCTGGTGGTGGAACTATGAACTTTTTTGTCAAATTATCTGCTGGCGGGATTTCAAAGTTCATTACGCGATCCTTATTTTTCCAGATGAATATGTTCTCCCATGTTGTCAATCTATTTTGGTTTATCACTCCTTTTAATAATTTTGGATTTGGATCAATGTCATGGTTTTCATTCCAAAAATGAAATGCTACTGCTGACTTGTCTTCTTGTTTCAATCTGATGTTTCTAAAGTGTTCTTTGACTCTGGTTTTTAAATTTCTTTTTGTTTGGCCTATGTAGCATTTTTCACAATTCTTGCAATTTATTTGGTATATTCCAGATTTGTTACCTGAAGGAATTTCATCTTTTGTTTTTGAATTTAGTAATTTTAAAATTGAGTATCTATTAGTAGGTGCCAAGATGATATTTTGTTCCTTGAATATCTTTTTAAATTTATTAAATGTTTTTGGATGATATGTGAATGAACTGTTGTTTAGTGTCTTTAATCGACTCTCTTTAAAGTTAATTTATCATAACAACACTGTTTTCAACACTTCCAAGAAAGGAAGAGTATTAAGTATTGAGGTGTCATCTCCATAAGAAATCACTTTACCAAGAGTAGCTGTCGGCAAATCATTAATAGCTACGAAAAAGAGAAAAGGACCCAAAATAGATCTTGAGGAACTCCTGTAATTACCTACATCTTGAACTGTTGACACTTGGTCATTAATTGCAACCAATTGCACTTAATAATAATAATAATAATAATAATAATAATAATAATAATAATAATAATAATAATAATAATAATAATAATAATAATAATAATAATAATAATAATAATAATAACAACAACAACAATATTTCATTTTGGAATTGTTTTACACTACAATGTTTTCCATCACACACAAGAAATTTTTAGTCTCCAAGTTTCCTGGTCCTCAGCATCCCTGTCTGATGATGATGATGATGATGATGATGAGTTTTTCTGCAGTAAGAATGACTTCGGCAAAGCGCCAAAAAAGAATGTTCGGCACTCGTACTGGACACTGGGATTGTGGAATTCAATGCACACAACTTGAAGAGTTCACAAAAAGTGGACGATGACAAACCACTAGACTTAAAATAAACCATTAGTTTTTGAACTCCAATCAACAGATACTCATTTGAGGTATAAACTACACCAAGTTCACTTCTAAGTTGAGCAAAATCAAAATAATGACCATAACTTTCTTTCAATGAACAGAATGCTGCTTTAGGAAGTTTATTTGTATTATTGTTTTGGTCAATTAACTGTACAAATTTAACTTTTCCTAAACCTTCATGTAATTTGAATTTGATTTTATATATTATCAAATATTTTACAGTAGAGTCAGCGGTAACTTTTTTTTTTTTATCAAAGTTATTTTGAAACTGTCTCTCCTTTGGTAGTTCATAATTCCCATTACTTTTATCCCATATTGCACCAAATTCGTTTCTCTTATGTTGTACAATGGCTTTTGTTTCCCTTGCTTTGACAGTGCAATAATTTATATCCAATATTTTTAACTGCAGAATTTCAAAAAGGGCATCAGTTAAATAAAATATGTATTTAACTGAAAATTAAGAGAAGAAAGTTAAATTGAAAATCAGAAAGAACACTCTTAAAACCTCGAGCTTCGTGATAAGTTACGCTAACCCATCTTTGTTCTCCTGAACAGTTTCAACAAGTTGAAAAAATTATTTGTAGTCGGTTTTTTGACACTTTGTCACTTACATTTTTATGTTTTTGAGGGACTAGTTTCAGAAGCCATTGCCTCAATTATCAATCTCTTTCCAATTGTCAAAAAACTGACTGCAAATAGCTTTTTCAATTAATTTTGACGTCACTGATACTTAATTCCTCCAATCAAGCATAGTTTCAACAAGCCTTCCCGCCTCGGTAGCGTAAATGGTAGCGTGTCTGCCTCACGTTCAAGAGGTCCCGAGTTAGGGTGAGTTACCTGGATAAGGTTTTTCCCGGGGTTTTCCATTATCCTGAAAGACGAATGTCGGGTAACTCTAAGCTCCATGGACCCCGGATACATTTGAGCATCATTTCATTCATTTCATTCGTCTGATATGACTTAACGTTGGAGGATGTAAAATACAAAAAACAAGCCTTCCATTATAATTCCATTGTGTTGGTCATACTTTGGGAAAACTTTTTATCACCTCTGTATCTAATACAGCAGTTCTTTTTGTAGATTTCGACTTCAGGTTCAGAAGAGATCAACTGCATGCACGTGTGAGCTATCTTTATGTCATGCTGTCTAATAAATTTGTTGCGTAACGGCATATTACAATATACGCAACACATGAAATATGTTATCACATTTATAAAACTGATGAAATTTAATTTTAAACTAAATTTATTTCTCCAGATAATAAATAAATAAAAAACAAGTTTTACCATAATAGAAGGGAATGGGTCATTCCCTTCATACCATTGACCGACTGCCTCTCACCTGAAAATATAGCTCCCCACCCCCTCATATTTCTTGGCATGCGTTGTATTGAAGTGACATTTGATTTTAAAATGTGCAACAAAAGAATAGATACAGAGCATAACAGACTGCCCTTTCATTCTGTTGAATACAAAAATAATCCAATTCCCATTCCTTACAAAAAGAATGTTTTCTTATGCTGTGCCCTACCCCTAGCTCTGAAGTACACCACTGATAGTTTCTACATCCCTCTTTTTGCATAACACGAGAGCAAACCAGTTTGAGTAAACCAAGATAATAGGAGGGATAATTGAAGGGAAAGGCTCAATGCACTCAATAAGTACCAGTTCCTGTTCCAAGGTCTTTTAGAATGAAAAGACTTCAAAGAGCTATTTCCAAAAAATTAAGATGCATATTTTATTTGTCATACAAATATCTTTAAATATAACCATTTTTTGAGAAAATAAAAAATAATGAATATTGTTCCCTATAAACTTAAAGGTTGGTTTGAGGTGAATTTTAGTAAAAGTCATGTCATTTTCTTGGAAGATGCTGAACTTCAATACCAAGTATTTTATAGATAAGATTCAACCTGAAAAATTCATTGCCATGACCAGGATTTGAACCACGGATCTCCTGGTTTCCATCCACCAATTACATAAATTAAAAAATAAAATAAATAAATAAATAATAAGAAAAAAGGTTCCAATGTGTAAGGACAATGAAGCACAAAATTAATAACATTTTGAGTCGAACTAATACTCAATGCTCCACTTATTGCTAGTTTTTACCTAGAATGTATTTCATTAGGATCTTCCTAATATATCATCAGCTGTTGTCGACTAATGGATGTTGGTTTGGTGAACTCCTTGGAGGTGATAGGTGCATCTCTATCGGTATCTTGATGAACTTGAAATTTGGGTTTTCTTCAAAGGTAGTGTCGAAATTAAACATGGAAAAAAATCTTCATAAATAAATATGAAAAAAAAAAATGTTTAATTTTGACACTACCTTTGAAGAAAACCCAAACTTTAAGTTCATCAAGATACTGACAGAGAGGCACCTATCGCCTCCAATGAGTTCACCAAACCAACGTCCATTAGTCGACAACAGCTGATGATGTTAGGAAGATCCTAACGAAACGCGTTCTACGTAAATACTAGCAATAAGTGGAGCATTGAGTATTAGTTGAACTCAAAATTATATTAACAAGTATTGTGTTTAACAGATTTTTCATTTTTGAGTTATGCTATCACAGCTATACAGAGAATTTGTTTTAAAAGTTCTTTTTTGGATTTAGGGAGCCTCAAAACATGCAATATTGATGTGGTATAGCTCATCCATTACTATAGGTAACCAGTGGAGAAAGTATTAAAAGTTTGGCAGTAACTTAATTTTGGTTTTCTTCCATCTCACAAAAGTAAAGAATCAGTTTTCAGCAAGCAGCTTTTGACTTCTGTTTGAGAATAAAATTCTTCTTTTTTCTTTTATATTGTTTTGTTCCTTCTGAAATACAAGGGTCATACTGAAAGTTATAAGCAACAATTTTTAAAATTGTTTATTTTTTTAGACAAACTAAATACATCTTTTTATAAACAGCTTTTGCTATCACTTTTCAACTTAGTCTTCATTTCTTTGCACACGTTTCCCATTGTTGAAAATTCTACTTTATGACAGAACTCTCTTCCAGTTGTCTAAAAACTGATGCACTGCTTTTCAAATACTCTCCACTGTCATGTAGCATTGACTTTGGATCATCTTTTTAACAGAGTCAAAAGGATGGTAGTTGTAGGGTGCCAGTTGTAGGAGGATGTGGAAGAGTTTACCATCCAAAGGTGTTTATTTCACAGTAACAATAATGCTTTATGTGTCTGGATACAGAAGAGATTTATGGTTTGTAGGTTCACAAAAATCAACAAGAATACAACCCCATGCATCCCATAAGATAATGTCCATAACTTTTCCAGCAGATTGCACTGTCTTTACTTTCTTCTTCAATGGTGAATCCAAGTGGTGTCATTCTATATTCTGGTGTTTTGTTTCAAAATGGTGATGATTTTTTGACAAGTAATGTGACAGACAATGAAAGCTGGTTTCATTCAAAGCGAAGACCATGGCCATGAAATACACTTAATTTGTTTTCACGTTCATACTCTCTGGCTCTAGAGGGTAGAAAACTATTGTAATTAAAAACAGGAATTAACCTGATGACCTAAGATAGAAGTGCAATACCAATCATTCTTACACACCTCATTACTGATTTAAGCAAACAGGCATAGAAGTGCTAAACTCTATTTTCTCTACCACTTGCCAATGTTGGTAGTGGTTTTCAGAAGCTTCACCAAATCATATTTTGATCTCTTTACATCCACTTTCTAAATGTACACCAAAGAATGTAATGGGCTGACACTTTGACCTGCTTGTAGAGCATCTTATAAATTTAGCTTTCCCGTTTCCTCTGTATTTCAATTTGGAATAGTGGGTCAAGATAAATGTGTATGCCACTATCAATCTTACAAAATCTGTTAAAAACTAATGGCTTAAGTATTTGGCACTTGTATCCAATTGTCTACTGTATATTTTTTCTTGAATATCACGATTATAAAGAACTATATTCAACAAATAATATCCAGAATTTAAATATTTCAAGTATACAACTCCACATCATAGGAGTCATTCCAGTCATGTAAGACTCAATCTTTACTTTTTTGAAAGTTAGATACATAGAATCATAAAAATTGGTTTATTATAATTATACTACACAAACGTGTGGTAAATATTTAAACTAAATTGGTCAAAATTTATAGAAATTAGAAATTTGAGCACCAAGTACTTTTTAAATATGGATACTGAATACAAAATGTAACTGTACCTTATGCGATAAGACAGCTAATTAGATAACGTATAGCATTTATATAGTGCCAATTATGACTGACAAATATTTTTGTTCCAGTATGCAATTAAACTGCTGCTTTATCATGGAGAGCAACAATTAAAGCAGCTTCGGCAGAATATTGCTTTTAGCAGGTGATGGAACAGCCACATCTGATGTGAGTGTCCGATGAATCCATCATTACAAGAATTCTCACTTAGAATGCATTCAGCCACCACATGCTTCTGCTGCATGTTACCCCACATTGAGATCTGGAAAATTAAGCAGAATTTAAGCAGAGAAATATTTTAAAATGTGTTTTTCTTAAATTTATAAATAATAGTTCTTAAATACAAATAGTTACACCAGTATGAAACAGAATGTTGTATATAATTTGATTACTGGAAAATAAAGATGTATGTATACAATGTTCTGATGTGTTGAATTCAATGACTTTCTGTACTCTTCTACAAATATTTTTACTAAAGCTTGTTCTATGACCATGAAAGAGAGAGAAAAAAGAATATGAACAGTAACTCCACTTGAAAAAGATATTAAGCTTAAAAGTTCAAACTAAATAACTTACTATTTTGGAAATAGTTAATGCCAGAAAAATTTGTTTCCTTTAACAAGAGCTTTTACCTTTAGTAATATTAAGAGTTTGTTTGTCTTGAGGTGTACCAAATGTATGAAAGTTTTCAGAATAAGTCTATTCCTAGAAAATACTAAAATATATTTTCAATTGTCAATATGTTAATGTATTAAATTTTAATCACAATTAAGTCATTTTTTAGAAAACATGAATTACACATGGACACATATAACAATATTTTCTAAAAATGCTACTTTTTGCATTCAAAGAATCTTAAAACATATTTCCAATGATACATACCCATCATTTGAAAGAGCACATTAAAATCTGGATATGCTTATACTTGGAGTAAATACAGATCTACTGGTGGCACTGCTAACAGAAGGTCCCTGTTTCCCTGACTCTTCATGAGATTTAACTGTAAGTGTGTTGCGCGGACCTGTGCGCCATACATTGCTCTTCTCATCTACCACAGCAGCTTCCACCACCAGCAGATACTGGCCTCCAGTAGGGAATGCAAGAAGAAATTGTGCTGTGAAGAAATCTTTGTGAGGGGCCACAGTTTGTGTCAAAACTGACCCTCCGTCTCCACTCATCTGTAGAACCAGAGAATCAACAAAAACAATACTTGTCAGCAGGGTTGGCCATTTTATGCATCTTGAAAGTAATGAGTTGGTAATTCAAACACAACATAACTCAAAATATCCTTACTTGGACATGTTTCGGAGAACGGTTTGTCCCCATTTAGCAGTTATCCAACTGGTTGGATCTGTAGTTTCCTGAAGTGAGCTGGTTGTCTGTGGTGGCATCTGTTGACTGTGAGATGAACTTCCAAAGAGAGTTTTCAGCTCACTTCAGGAAACCATGGATCCAACCAGTTGGACGATGGGGACAAACCGTTCTCCGAAACATGTCCAAGTAAGGATATTTTGAGTTATGTTGTGTTTGAATTACCAACTCATTACTTTCAAATGTTAAATACATCACTGTTTCTAACCTTTTGCTTCAAATAATATTTTATGCATAATTTACAGGCAAATAGACAAAGACAGTACAATTTACTGATTTTTGCAACCTAAGTATCAATTGCTTAAATCATTTTAAGTTTAATGCTCTGACATACAACAATCTATGAAGCCTAACTTCCCAACCATGTGATGATTAATCATCTAGCACACACATTTCTAAAACTTCTGTTGAAAGAGTTTTTAAAAATGTAGAAATCATAACATTTATGTTAGCTGTTTATATTTTTTACTTTATATATGTTACTATTAAAGCCTTTATCACTTACTTTGTGCTTTATATCAAATTACTGTCCTTTTTTTCTGTTTTGCTTCTAATACCAGAGAATATTTCTCTTAACATAAAAAGTTCACATAAGGATTGTCCTTCTGCAAGCTTCTAAGAGGGTGCTCCCCCTTAAGAAGGTTCTGGATTACTCAAAAAATAGCTTGGGTTTCTCTTTCTTGTTTCTGAAGAGAAGGGAATGTTTGGCTTAGCATCTGTCAGTGCAATATGACTTAGATTTTGTGAGTATCAATTTCTGTTCAGCATGTTGCATCAATGGTCACCTCACATCACAGTTTCTTTACGTCACAGTTCATAACTTTGTGTGTTAATTAAGTAAGCTTCTAGCTGAAACAGTACAAGATCATCACCACCAGCAGTAAGCAGTATGCCCGCCTCGGTAGTGTAAATGGTAGCATGTCTGCCTCACGTTCAAGAGGTCCCGAGTTCGAATCTTGGTCAGGGTGAGTTACCTGGATAAGGTTTTTTCCGGGGTTTCCCTTATCCTAAAATACGAATGTCGGGTAACTCTAAGCTCCATGGATCCTGGGCCCATTTGAGCATCATTTCACCCATTCCATTCATCGTCCAATATGACTTTAAAAAAGCTAAAGGACATAAATTAAAAAAAAAAAAAAAAAGTAAGCTGTAACTACAGCTATTTTTTTTCAACCTCCAATGTAACACAAACATAAATGTTAATCACAGTATGGTTTTATTACCAGGAGTCAAGCAGCTACAGTTACTTTTTTACATAGTCACCGTGAAGATTAAAGACATTTGTCATATCGATAGATAAGCTTTACAATATGCACTTCATAAAAGTTTGCCACCAGTGTATGGAAATAGATGTTCACGACATCTTGAAATTCTCTGCTGGTGCAAAAGTGCTGTCCACAAAGTCCTTTCTTCAGCTGCCAAAAAAAAGATTAAAGTCACTCAGCCTAGATCTAGGCTGTATGCCGGGTGATTGAACACTTTCCAATAAGACTGAGTAAGCAGTTGCCTGGTTACTGCAGCCTTATACAGTTCTGCATTGTCATGAATCAAAACAATTCCAGATGACAGCATGCCTCTTCTTTTCTTTTGAATGGTTCTCCACAGGTGATGTAATGTCTGGAAGTACACCTTTGCTTTACAAACAACATACCTTTCTTATTCCAGAAAAAATAGCCATGGTCTTCATGTTGCCGAAAATTTGTTTGAACTTTTTGGGCTTTTAGGGGATGTGTGTGCATCCATGTTTCATCCCCTTTCATAATGGAGCTTAAAAACTCTTCCCCATCATCTTGAAATGTTTGGAAAACATTCTCTCTTGAAGTGCTCGATCAATTTGCTAAGTAAGGTCGTCACTAGTGACAGACTTGGGTCCTTGTCTACCTTTGTCATGAACATAGTTCAGCCTTCTTTATATTTCCTGCACCATTCACACGTAACATTCTCTCATAGGGTGTGCACCATAAACATTCCTCATTTTTTCATAATTTCTGCTACATTATTCCCTTCTGCTTGGAGGAAATGAACGGCACTTCACAACTCACACTTGGTAGGAAAAACAATGATGGCAGTCATGTTTAAGTGCCTGTAGCTCAGTTACAACTAACATACTGATCATGGCCATGGTGGATGTTATGGGAGGATAATTGTGCAGTAGCACAGTGAGCAGATCTGCCTCATTATTCTTGTCTGGTCAGGCAGCAGAGCAATTGGAGGTTGCATAAAAAAATAATAAATAAAAAAAAAGCTCTTGTTAAATTCATCACAGGCTCCAGTTCTTGGATACAAAATATGAAGTGTACAAAGAATAAAAGTACATGCAAAATAAATATTTCGTTTGTTAACGATACTATCCATTGACAGGATTATATGTGTCACAATGTGGCAGAATATCACTCGCAGGAGTGATTCACTCAACCTGACAAAGATCTCTCACTTTTAAACATACTTAAAAACCATTAGTTTGGGGCAAGTTTGAACTCATGACCTTGAGATCAGTAGGGAGAAGTCACCTGGTATTGGACAGAATTCAATACTGGACAGTATCAATTTCTGGTTTTCAGTGTGATGAGTCAGCAAATTTAGCTCAGTTAGACCTTCTGGAAGCAAGCCAGAAAGGCATCATTGTGTGACTGAACAATCAAAAGACCATGTGATAAGTTTTCTTATTTCTGAACTATTTTGTGCTGCACAAAGATAATTTTGTGGAACTGATACTACAATACTGGTGAGTCAAATATACTTTTAAGAGCACTAATTGTGCTAATTTGTGCTTCACTGTCCCTATGCTTCTTTCAAGTTTATACTTTGAGGGATACTTTTAAGAGTTGCAAACTATTTACTATATATTCGAGGTTCTCTCAGGCTTCAAGCCAGGTGTAGATGTGGTGAGATACCAATGTTTCGGAAACAATGTATGCAATATATGCTCCCGAAACGGTTGCGACAAGAGTTCAATAGCTCCTTAGCCGTGTTAATGCGATGGTATTTTTGATTGAAATTGAGCAACTTTGGTATGAATTTTATGGCAACCCATCTCATGTTCAAATCATTGATCAAAATCGAATAGCATGAACCAATCAATGTGTTTAGGTCCTCAGCAACTCCTCTAATGGTGATTCAACGATCAGTCCACACTATTTTCTTCACTTCTTCAATGTTTTCATCTGTTGTTGACGAGCTTGGGCATCTGGGACGTCCTTCGTCGTTCACAACTTCTCGATCCTCTGAGAACCTTTTATGCCACTGATAAACATTACTTTGAGCCAAGGTAGCTTCACTATAGGCCATAGTCAACATTCGGAATGCCGCGTACTTAATTTTGTTTTTCACACAAAATTTGATACAGATTCTTTGTTCTATTTTTTCGAATAAATAGGCAAAAATCAAAGATGAGCCAAAACATGTCCAAGTAAAATAGCTGTCAACAATTAACTGAACATTCAAAATGGCCGAGCTTGTCAACATAAGTGAGGAACATGAGTACCAACATAATGCCACAAAAAATGAAAATTGAATATACATAGCCCGCGAAAATTCAAAATTTGTGATACTTTTTGAACAGACCTCGTATATGTTGCTGAATCTGTGGTTCTATATATCGAGATTCAACTGTATTGGCCCAGAATTACCCACACCGCTGGATCTAGCGTCAGTCGCACAAGAGCCGTAGATGCAAGCGAAGATTTGCGAAACATGTCCTCAAAATAGGTACGAAAGTGAAGCAGATGTGTTAAAAAATGCGACTCATCTAAAATTTAATAACTGTGGTTCTATGTTTCTACTGGTCCACAAGATGTTAACCTAAATCACTAAAAATAAAATACAGTTAGAAAAGAAAGAATATCCAAACTAACCATGAATATAATGATCAGATACTAACAAACCCTATATGTAGCAGAAGTTTTTAATACTTAGAAGTGATAGAAACACTAATTGAAAACTCTTCAGTTCAAACTACGATAGAAAAAGAAATCCTGCACCTCTATTCTTTTACAACTACTACAGAAAGTAAAGTAAGGTCAATTAGCTAATATTAATGAAAAATAAAAAATAATTTGTGTACGGTGGTTGCTCATACTTCTTGTTAAAAGAATGCTCAAACCACTTGAAATCACTGAGCATTTTGGTAAATCAAATGAATAACACTTATTTTCCACATAGTTTCAAAATTGCAAAAATGAAACCAATTCATTACCTTATTGTTACTTTTTTTGTAAGTGTGAAGAATATGGTATTATATGCGCAAGATTTCTTGAGTGTTCGGGTCCCAAGTCCTCATTCGGTAGGTTTCGCCTATTTCCGTAAACACAGATGACAACTTTGAAACAGGAAATGCGCTATACACTGTGACATCTAGTGGCTAATATGCTAAGCTTCCACACGTACGCCATTTCATTTTGAGCAATTTTGAGGTTATTAGCTAACCATGTTACAACAAATCTCAAAGTAACACATATGTTGTCGATGTTATGGCTCTCAAAAGGGGACACATTATTATTCGTCTACCTCCGTATAACTGTGATCTGAATGCAACTGAGCTGCCATGGGCAAAAATATAGAATGTTTTCAAAGAGCACAATGTTAATGAGAGCCACAAATCTGCGGAAACTTGCTATAGAAGCAACAGATTGGGAAGCATACTGCAAGAAGGTCGAGGAGCTGGAAAAACAATATTGGAAAAATGGTGTGTTTTTTCTTTTATGTTTTCAGCATTACCAACAGCCGAAGACAAAACAAACCTAAAAACAGAATCAATTGCTGGTATGTCAAAATTCATTACGCAATGTTTATTTTTTAAAATAAATATTTTTTTCCACACTATTAAATCTATGGAACCATTTAATTGTTTTAATAATTTAACTTAGGGATTTATTTTATGGTTAAATGACCAAAAATGATCTGTTTTTGTTTTTAGGTTTGTTTTGTCTTCAAATGTTGGTAATGCTGAAAACATAACATAACAAAAGAAAAAACATGGTAACCGAGATTTCCTTAACAACGGAGTTTGTTTGTAATAAACTGAAAACGAATGCGATGTGTCTTCGAAATTGATCTTAGAAAGAAAGAAGTATTAATATCAACTTCTTAAGATAAGTGGAGATTCATTAACAAATATTTATATTTGTGTAATAATTCTAAGTAAACTGTATCGCCATGTTTCTCAATAAATTGGTATGGTTGCATGCGCCATAAAATAAAAGCCTCCTTCAGCATTTTTATAGTTTTGTTTGTAGAAGCATGTGCCAAATAAAGACTTTCATCTACCAAAATATATGGGACGTCCTCTGCTTGCTATATATAAGTGATAGAGAAATAAAAAACAGGCAGAATAAATAAAATACACTGAGAGAATGGTAGCTCCATGAACTTAGGAAAAGCTATAAATACATAAAAAGACTTAAATGATTAATAATAAATTAGTCAAACAAAACCTAATCACAAAGTATATACATGCTAAAACGAAAATTAAAAAAATGAAATGAAAATTCAAACAGTTAATAATGAAGGAAAGACCTTCTGATACCTGCATTGGATAAAAATACAGATTAATGAGGTTCTGTTTGTAAAATACATCTGAATTCATAAATTATTTAACTGTAGCTTCCCAAGTAAGAAATATGAATGAAATTAAAAATCTTAACCTCAACAGTAAGGAGAAGCTAAATGTTCATAGAAAATAAAATCAGAATTTTGCAGGAAATTAATATAAAAGTTTGTCCTCACATTATATGGTGAGAATCTCAAACTTATTAGTTAAAGGAGGTTGACACTGTAATAAAACTTACTAAAATGTTATCATAAAAACAATTATTTGATGAACTGTGATTCTGTTTTGTAGGTAATTAATACATTCTTCAACTTATTGGGTCTTATAGGGTAATGTACTTTATGAAAAGTTTGATACTGTGAACTGCAACGGAAGCAACAGTTTAGAGACCTACCTTGAGATCATGAATATTGTGACTGGAAGAGCGAGCTTGGAGCTGGGAAGATACTGTGACCACCACACCACTCACTTGTCGGAAGAGACCAGGTCGCTTTCCATGCTGAATTACACCTTCCACTTTCACTGCTAATTGTGAACCGCTCTGTACACTGATAGACTCTCCTAGCACTCGTGGCTGTGGTGATATTGACAGCTGTAACAGCATTAAGTTATATTCTATGTTTGTATATGCAAAAATATTCCATTTCTCCTTCAGTTCCCTCCAGAAGTAACTGAACCACATAAATATCACAAACTTTACATATATATTTCAATAATGCAACTATCTGAGAAGAAAAATCTGGTATCACCCTCTCATTGTTTTAAAAAGACTTAACTTTATAAACACAAAATACGACCCATTGCGAAAATCAACTCATAACATTTAATTTTTTCTATATGGTCTAATATTAACATGCTAACCTCTGCTTCTCGAGGTCATGGGTTCAAATATGGCGGAAGGTGGTGGATCTTTTAGTGTGGACATCATCAAATATGGAAGAATTTTCCATATTTAATCTTCCATAGGAGATCCAATACTTTTTTTTTTTATTTTGATAAGGTTTAATCTTTTAATGCAGAGTATTTAATCACTGTATGACATACAATGTTAAACTTTTTGAAATAAATCTCAAATCATTTATTTTGAATGAGCTACAACTCAACAAATAAAAGCACAAACTGTTGTTCTGACCAGAGCGTGGAAGTTCACAACCCATCGCTAGAGGGCATGCGTACACGTCACATGACTATACAAAGCTAGCAGCAGCATGCATCAATCGTCCAATGCTGCCAGTCGCATTGCAAATAGTGAAATGGAGACATCAAAAGAAGAGCAAAGAGGTGTTCGTTTTCTGACAGTCATTGACGAATGTCAAATATATGTCCCTTGCAAGGGTCAAGGCGTGGCACAAGCGCTTCAGGGGAGGACGGGTGTCGTTAGCCGATGATGCATGGCCTGGAGCACCACACTGCATTACCAATGACATCGTCCAGCTCGTTGATGCATTCATTATCCAGGACCGCCGAAGTGTTCACACCACCATGAAGGAACAATTGCTCTTGTGCAAAGTGTGTGTCCAATGGGTGCCCCAGTCTTCAACCACACCAGGAAGCATGTCGAATGGCCTACTGACTTGGTCATCTGCAGCGCTATGCTAGGGAAGGGAACGAGTTCCTGGCACGAGTGGTGGCTGGAGATGAGTCATGGTGTCATCACTCCGAACCAGAATCAAAACGACAGTCTCCAGTGGAAGCATCCAGAGTCATCACCACCAAAAAAAGCCATGGCCATCCACAAAAGTACAGCAAAGGTTGTGCTGACGTTCTTCTTTGACCAAGATGGCCCCTTTCTGATACACTTCCTGCAGCAAGGGACAACAGTGAATGCCCAGCGTTACTTGCAATCCTTGACCAACCTTCACCAAGCAATCAAATCAAAATGACCAGGCAATCTCATCCGTGAGGTCATTCTGCACCACGACAATGCAAAGCCTCATATGGCCAACACAGTTGCAGCACTCCTGCAGAAATTCAAATGGGAGATTCTCTGCCACCCTCCATACAGTCCAGACCTCTCTTTCGCCATTTTTGGTCGCCTTAAAAAGCTCTGAGGAGCAAACGATTCCCCTCGGATGACTTCCAGCTGTACATGTGGAACTGGCTCACATCACAGCCCCAGGACTTATGAGACAGCCATTTACCGCCTTGTCACAGTGGGGACAAGTGTCTCAACAGCCACAGTCAATACTTCTAATACACAGGTACTGATTTCTTTAATTATGTCTCTGGCTCATTTCTTTTTGAACGCACCTTATATTTTTGCTATAATATACTGCCAACACCATCTCTTTATCAGATGGAGAACTTTCCAAGTTACCAAGCCGTTTTCATAGATATGATAAATAAAGCAGCTCTACTCCAATTGAAAAACAAGGGAAGAAGAATCCACACATGTAATAAATCTGTAATAAATATCTTTCTGGTCATAATATAATGAGTGAAGGTGCAGGGTTTAAGGGTCCATTGGCAACACAGGAGCCTACAGCCGAAACTTAAAATTTTGTCATTAAAAAGGAATCTTGATAAAATAAATTAATAATAATAATAATAATAATAATAATAATAATAATAATAATAATAATAATAATAATAATAATAATAATAATAAAAGAAGAAGTTAAAAGATTACAAAAGAAAAACCTGAATGGCTAAAAATGCTCCTAAAACAAAAATACAAGTTAGACCTGTATCAGGAAGAAATTTTCTCAGCAGCTTTGAAAATAATACAGCGAGGACATTATTAACATACAGGATAATGGGATGATAGGTGATTGTCAATGAGGTAATGATCTCTGACAAACAGGTTGAAAAGCACTGACCAATGAAGGAATGGAATTAATGCCAGGCTGCAGAAAGAAATGTCTAAAATGAAACTTTGCCATATGCAGATGATAAGAAGGTCAAGACATCAGTACTTAAGTGATATGGCACCCACAATCATTGTCACTGTTGGAATTTCAAAGGGTATGTTTGGCGTTAAGATCTTTCAGAAAAAGCAGTGGTGAGGGGAGCTGTGCTAAAAGAGCTTAAATATCCCTCTCTTATACAAGTGAGTGATGGCAAACAAATATTGCAATTTGGTGAAACAGATGCTCTCCAGCTGTATCAGACTTATTGCCTGCAACAGTGTGTTTTGGGTATGCTGGTGGCAGAAAATATTACGTGCCACCAGAGTAACAACGCCATTGTCTTCTTGCACATCTTCAGGCGGCAGAAGCATTCCTGATTAGGCTGTAATCAGGTTTCTTGGAGACAGACAATGAATGGGGACTGCTGAGAAGCTAATCTGTATGACTGGAGCATGTAACTAGTATCCATTAACATTCCACTGGATTGTTTCCTTAGGGAGAAAGAAATTAATGGGTGGTCTTTATTTATTTATTTATTTATATTCAGTCCTAAGGTATACACAAAAACAGTGTTACATAGACCACGTCAGTTTATAATACAAAATAATTACAATATACAATACAACACTATACACATAGAGACAATTGCTCTTAAGACCACATCAGTCATGTGATAAAGAATGCCCTGTCTGACTTTGGATCATTGACTCTAAAATTGCCATCCTCTTGCAACTCCTTTGATGTCTGGGAGAGAGATCACCTACAGCCCATAAATTGAGACCGGATCTTCATAGAGGCTATGTGACTGTGCAGTTCATGTTTAGGTCTGGGACAATTTCTTGCAGGCAACACATGTTTGCTATTGTTTGATAATGGCTTGGGAGCTGATGACTGAATTGTAGTTCATGGAGCAGATTTGGCACATTGCAATGGGGAAATATTCATTGGAAATCTGCCTGAGCATAAGCATCTATAACAGGGGTGTGTACACCAACAGGTAAGACATAGCCGCTAAGACATAGCCTGTAGTATTAGCAGACTTAAGCTGCTCAAAATGTCACCACATCCCAGGAAATGTGAGGCAATGCTCTACTCATAGCTCTTGTATATACTTTTCTTCTTGAACTTTAGGACACTGTCACAAGCTTGATGGATGACTTCCTCCATGTTTGTACAGCACGGAGCTTGAAAGGAGGTTGGATCCTCATTTGCTAACATCCACGACACTCACAAACAACAGCAGTGGCATACAAGCCTTTAGTAGTCCGAACCTCTGCCAGTGAAAACAGTGCATGGGGTTCAGGAATAAGTAACGAGAAGTTGAACTGATATACTGTGAATGGATGAACATATATACTTAATTTGCATATGCCTGGATTAACGAGTTATGATATACGAGTAACAGAAACAGAAACTCACATTTACATGGCTAATCTTAATAAAAAACAAAGCTCAATGAGGAAGATTTGTAGCATTCTTCAACAACCATAAAAAAATAACAACAAAGAATGCTTGTGTTATCCTTGCTGATATATTGCTGGGAAGATTATACTCGCACACATTATAAGAACATTTTCAAGAAGAAGTCATTGCTTATCTCAGCTCTTCGGCTGTTACAGAAATATTACAGATCTCATATCTCAATCACAAATCATCTAAATTCACAGCACTGTATTACAGTAACACCAGGACATAAACTCAGCATATAACATTAAAAAATACTACAGGACTACACTTTTCTTGTTTGTATGTTAGTTTTCACTGCCAAAAATGCTGTGCAGAGTATGTCCTGCTTTTTTATCCTACATTACACAAGATCACGACCAAGAGATTAATCTTTAGTGCTTGCAGACTGCACCTAAGCAGGCAAAGGAAGTTAAAGATCAAACTGATAAACTTGGCACATGGAAATACATGGCACAAATTATAAAATAAAAAAATAAATTATTACAACCCTTTCTCCTCTATGAGGATGTCCATTCCCTTAGAACTCTCACGGATAGCTGTTGATTTAAGAAATGTAACGACAGAAGCTTTTGCAGTCAAATGTAGCATCATATTGCAGTACAACTTATCAGCTTCAGCAGTATTGATCCTCTTGCTATATTTACTGTGTGTGTTGGCATCTCAAAGAAAATAATTATTGGGGTTTGGTTGCCATTTCCAGTTTCTGACAGAAGAAAGTTCTATTCTTGTTGACTTTTATCAAAATGTGATGATACTCTATGACATCATATAGCCAACTAAAAGCCATTGATATAGTGAAGTTCTTCTCCTCAGACTCAAAATGTTTCAATACTTAGATCATACCAACTAGATTTGCCTCAAATTCTGAACCAGAGATCCATTAGTTATTTGAAATCTCATGTGCTTTGAATGTGCTTTATAGCTTTGCATGTGATTCAACATGACAATGTTTATTAACATGCTTTAGAAATAGGTTCAGGGGAACATTAGCTGCCAAATGTATTGAAAGTACCGCAAAAAATTTATACAATCATTTATCTCACTGTATCAAGGCAATAAATAAAGAAGTGAAGAAAATTCCCACAATAAAGACTTATCTAATGAAAAACGCTTTCTACTCAACTGACGAATACAAAAATGGAAGAGTGACTTGGTTTATTAAAATTTGTTATGAATCTATTTTGTATATCTAGAACTGCTAATAATCTGTAAATAGATTTATTTGTTTTTATTTTAGAACTGTAAAAATGTAATTTTAGTGTTATTTTTTGACGATGCATTGCAAAAAATGTTACAAATGGCAGAATAAATCTGAATCTTGTTTCAACAACCTACTCTTGCCCTCCTTGGTAGCGTAAATGGTAGCATGTCTGCCTCACGTTCAAGAGGTCCCGAGTTTGAATCTTGGTCAGGGTGAGTTACCTGGATGAGGTTTTTTCTGAGGTTTTCCCTTATCCTGAAAGATGAATGTCAGGTAACTCTAAGCTCCATGGACCCTGGGCTCATTTGAGCATCATTTCACCCATTTCATTCATCATCCGATATGACTTAACATTGGTGGACGTAAATTACGCAAAAAAAAAAAAAAAAAAAAAAACTACAGCTATGCTAACATATTTATGTTCTAATGGATTCAATGGAATGATTTACAGCACTTCTTCACTAATATTAGTTGATCTTTTTGACTGCACCAATAACAAATCATTTTTGGTTGTACATCGAATTCACCAGAAGCTGTTCTTAAGCCACTTTTTCATTGAAAACTTGACAGCACTTAAAAGAAACTATAAAACTCGGTACACTCTTTTTTAAGTTTTCATACTCATAATGTGTAACAAAAATAAAGACTGTACACATGATAAAGGTTCCTATCAAGCAGTTAGGAAGGTGTTTTATTTTCTTCTAACTGTTCTTCTTCTATGGTTGGTCATAATCTGAAATACTAGAACTGGGTTTTACCATTATCACTCTACTGTTGGCTTGTCAAGGCAATAAGGCAATATCAGAATTAATTGATGATGTACAAAGTTTATCAGTTTACAAAAATTTTCATTTTTAATCTTAAAAATTAAGGGGAGCACTATAAGCAAGGGGATTCTATAGCCAAGTAAATAAGGCAGTTGAAACATACAGTCTCAACTGCACAAAAACCATTCAGCATGTGAAGAGTCAGCACGGTCCAGTCAGAACCAAGCAATTACTGGCAACAAACTGCACCAATGTTCAAAATGTTCAATGTTCTACCAACAACGTCACACATAGCTCATGCATCTTTCCATCCAAATTCCAATCATACTGGGTAACTATGCTCTCTGATCAGAATGATTGACAACCAAATGTTAACTAAGAACAGTTGAACTCTATGAACTGTATAAGCTTTACCATACATAGCTCATGATCAACAGTTAATGAGACAATGAATGAGAAAAATCTGAAGTAACATTACCTTTACACTGGTGGACTGCAGAACTTGGAAGTAATATCTTGGCAGGCAGAGAGAACATTGCGATAGTATCTCTACTTGTCTCAGCAAACAGTCAATATGCTGCAATTCAGAAATGAACTCATATTATGACTGTAGTCCACATTAGGAAAACCCAGTAATATTTTACCAAAGTATACATTTGAAACTAACTTCCTAATGAATGAAAGAATTTAAAAATAAGTTTCATGGGAATTCTGTTGTTATAAACTTTTAAAAACATTACAATAAAATATAATAATTTGTCACAAACTTCACATATCTTTTTAAGAAATTATAAATGTATATACTTTAATTATTAAAATTAACTCATACTGATAATTATCAATTATAATTACATAAAAAACGAAAGATTTATCCTTTTTCACATAAATTTGCAGTTTCTAATAGTTTAACCCTTTCACCGATATGGATGTCATATGACATCCAAGTTAAAATACCCCAAACCAATATGGACATGTATAGACGTCCTGCGCATACATGCATTTAATGCTTATTTAACGCCAATTACTTTAATCTTCTTATTTTACAATAAATTTAAATTAGTTCTATAAGGGATGAAAACATATCCTTAACAGATTCTTTTTGAATTGTACACCTCAAAACCTGGATAAACACATAAGGGCACATCTTCAGATTCACACCAAATAATATTGGTTTTCTTGCTAACTTCTTTTTTGCAACATACTAAGACATTTTTGAAATGGTTGCAACTTTTTTGGTTGTGAGTGGTATCCTTTTAGAAAAGTGTTTTCTCTGAAGTATGAGGGGTGCTGTAGTGGTGGATTTATTACCCGCAGTATGAAGAGGCCTCTTGAGTATTGTGACTTTGTGGTTTCGTAGAATTAAAAGTTCAACTTGCAGAAATTCAAAATGTTCTTTATTTGCGTAGAAATACACTATGTTCAATCCTTACGTAACAGCATTATGTCACATACACAATCACAATCTACCAAGGTCGATGACCTCAACAACAGCATGCTGATTATATCTGTTTACAACATCAACACTTTACAACTGTTTACTCCTGTTTACGACTGACTCGATCACTAGCTATGTGTAACTTAAATTAAGTGCTGACTTGTTACGTTTAGCACCGTGACTAACTCCAAAACATGTTTGAAGATGATTCGTAATAATATAATCTCATGTAAAGTTCCATTCAATATCAATTTTCAAAAAATCAATTTGATTTAAAACAATGCAAAACACTGTTACCTCATGTGTTATTGTTTTAAGGTCTTCTTCTCTTGACATCCGTTGTGCAACATCACTTGCTTTCTGGCAACATTCAATCAGTCGCTGAGTTTCCAAACTGGAATGTTGGGAGCTGAAAAAGATGCAGAATTAAACTATTGTGATTGAATAACTTTGTTGTTAACAAAGGCAGACACAGTTTTGAAAGGCCTGTTCCTGATACAAATTCACCCTCTCTGTAATCTGTGGTAATATTGTCACAACTGTAAGGGTTATGACTGTGGGACATAGCTGGTTGGGAGAACCAAAATGGTAGAGACAACTCAGAGTAATTTGAGGGTCTGTTTATTAGATATTTCTATCATTTAAGATCTTTAAGGTTCACAATAGAGGGTCCAGTCTTAAAGAGACTGGACATCAAATAAGCTATCAATTACATAATAATCAGTTCCCCCTTTCTGGTTCTTACCTTGGAGATGTGTTGCATAACTGCTGAGGGTTGCATGCAGCAAAACTCTGGGCAGCAATGAGCATGACTGCCCTGTTCAACTATTCTGCTTTTATAAGGATCTATGCATGTCCAGCAAGTTATCGACCAATTTCACTAGTACCAATTTTCTCCAAAGTGTTGGAACAGATTATGTATATTCAATTAGTTAATTACCTTGAGCAAGCGAAGATGATCAACAATGCACAGTTTGGTTTTAGAAAAGGTAGGTCAACCATGGATGCAATAATTTTGCTGGTTAGAAATGTAATAAATGTTTTTGAAAACAAAAGCTAGGCTATGGCTCATTTAAGTAAAGCGTTTGACTGCATTGACCACTCATATTTACTAAGGAAGTTAACCTGTTATAGCACAGGATATACTGCCTTTAAATTACGCATAATGAATTTTGAAATACCTGCAGTCGATTCTGTTTTTAAATTTGTTTTATTTTCAGATTTTGGTAGCACTAACAAGAACATATTAACATCAAGCATTCGTAACAATGGCAACAGTTTTGTTTCCGGCTGAGGATGTGTAAAAGTTTTACCATGAAATCGCGATCCCGAACAATTTATAAGAAAAATATCATAATTTCTATTAAGATAAGTGAAGTTTTAAGTTACAAATTGTTATATTTGTATATATGAAAGTATTCATCTTCCAATCCAACAAGATTTTTGCAGTGTGCGGTGCAAAATTTCATGGCAGAAAAAGAACTCTGCTGTATGCAAATACGCCTGAATACCAAAATGGGATCTCAGGGAAGAAAGATTGCTCTGGTGATAAGACTGGTGTGCAGCTCATTCATAGCTCATTCCTACTTAACATAAATGTGATCTTTTTACTGCCAAACTGCACCACCATATGCAGTCTTTTAATTGGGAATCATTCACTCTATTAAAGTAAAATATTAGAAAACCTTGTGCAATGGGCTATTTCTTTCTTATAAACAAAGCAAAATATACATTTGAATATACTTTGCTTTGGGAAAGCTGGGTGTGGTTCTTGCACCTGTATCAACGAGGACAATGATGCCAAAGAAATTTGTATGCAGGAAGAGTGGGAGATACTACACAGGGGCATAAGCATTACCTCTGAAGAGTTTGTATGTAACTTGTGATGGCAGTGTCCTAACCTAGGAGTATTTGGGAACATTGGTGAGCTATGCCATGAGACAATGAAGCAACCAGAAGAAGAGAATGAAGAGGAATTTGCAGTACCAACATTTGTGGCAGCAGTGGAAGTATTGAATGCATAAGACAATACCTATAGTCCTTCCCTATTGATGAGGGCTACTCAGCAGCAATCGTCACAATGAACACAGGATCCTAAGTGCCAGAAACTAAATTGAGTAAATATGAAAAGTGGAAGAAGGGAGAAGCTGAATACAAAGTAGTGCGTGACTGTACTTACTTAGGATTAAAATTGGATGCAGGAGGCAAATGGGAAAAACAAAAGAAATCAGCACTGGCAAAAGGGAGAGCAGCAATGATGGCTGTGAGAGGGTGTCTATATAAAATGCCAGAGATGGAGATGAAATGGTTGGAAAGAGTATATAGTTCTGTAGTCGAGGCCAGAATGCTATATGGCATTGAAATATGGGGGCTTGAGAATGGGTGGGAAGTTGTGGATCAGATACACAGGATGTTCTGTAAGGAAGTTTTGGGGCTGCCAATGGCAACAGCAAACGAAGTTGCTCAAATTGAAATGGGGAGAGTAACAAGGAAAGGGTTAATAATGGAAAGAGCCTTGAAATACTGGCATAGGATCTTGAATTTAGATGAAGGACTTTTATTGCAACAATGTTTAAAATATCAAGAAGCAAGTCTGCAAAGCTCGGGCTGGGCAAGCACTCTACGAAACAATTTAGAAAATAATGGCTTAGGGGATATTTGGAGAAAAAGAGAGAGAAATTATAAAGGTTTCTGGAAGGGTGTTAGAAAAAGATTTGAAGATATAGAGATTCAAAAACTGTTCAGCCAGTTAGGTGAAAAGAGGTCATTGGTATATTATGTTGAGTTAAAAAGTGGCTGGGGAAGGGAGCAGTATATAGATAAAACCATTAATGAAGAAAGGAAGGGGATAGCATGGCTGAGAGCAGGAGTGTGGAGGCTAAAAGGGCAGCAGAATGGGTTTGTGAAAGACAAGTGCCCATTGTGTGGGGGTAAGGAAGATGTGGAACATATCCTTTTCGAATGCAGGGAAACAGAGATTTGGCGAAAAGAATACATCTGGAGAAAAATTAAGCGAAGTCCTGATATATGTAAAATTATAGATAAAAATCTCAAGAATGTAGGTCAGTTCTTAGATAAAGTGAAAAATAAATGGAAGTGGACTGTGAAAAAAGGAAATGAACAATAGTGTGTAAGCAATAGTAGTAATGGTAGTAGTAATAGAAATGTAAGTAGTGTACGACACATTTTGTAATTCAATGGGCTGCTCACCAATTAATGGCCTGGGCCAAATACTGGTGATCAGCTCAACAGTTGTAATAGCTTAGTACACAAATAAATAAATAAAAAAAAAAAATAAAGTGCCAGAAAGGAGAAAGTAGACTAGTCTACTTGATTTCTTTAAGAAATGAAAATGAGTAAATGGTTACGTCAACTTCCACGGCCTTTGGAGGAAATCTGCAGTTGCCCAATGAAGAAGCCTAACATATTAATTTTTAGATGAGTCGTATTTATTACACATCTGCTTCACTTTCGTACCTATTTTGAGGACATGAGTCGCATAAGAGCCGTAGATGCAAACGATGATTTGCGAAACATGTCCTCAAAATAGGTACGAAAGTGAAGCAGATGTGTAATAAATACGACTCATCTAAAAATTAATAATTTTTCGCTTCACTGTGGAGTTCCAATACAGTTAAATCTCGAAGCCTAACATAGTTTACGACGAAATGCTGGCAAGATTTTGAAAGCCAACAGGACGTGGACCAGAAGCCAAGAAAATTACTATCTTTACTATCTTGTTTCTTTACTGGGTAATAGTGAAGAATCAGCCTGCATTCATACCTAATGATAAATGCGTAAATGTGATATTCACTTTCATTTTGTTTGTTACAGATTAAGCACAAATGGCTGATGGGAGGTGTTAATATCAATGTTTTCCGTTTTTGAAACTGGTATAAATTTATAGCTATTGTAAGCATTTTAATTCTTTAATTTCCTGCGCTTTGTTCATTAATTTTTAAATTGCTTTCTTAGTATTACATGTGTTCATATTGATTTAAAATTTCTTAAAATAATGTTTTGCTATTAAAATACTTATAAACAAATTTGCATATTACTTCTGGCAATTGCATTCTCAATCTTATGGTAATCCTCTTTTAAGAAAAACCCCCAAGGAAAAATTTTAATTCACCCTGAGATTTTATAAAACAGTGTTCTACTGCAATAGTTTTTAGTTTATCAAAATTGGTACTAAGTATTTTGATTAAAATACCATACTTCTAAAATATTTACATGAGGAATACATGTACATCTTGAATTTTCTAGGTATAGCCTATAAAGTCCTTTTCATTTGGAAGGCATTTTATTATATAAAAATACAGATCACTATAAAAGTCCAAATTTATTTAAAACAGCTTTTAGTGATATTCAGTTATTTGACAGATTTTTATGGTTTGAATTGTTCAATACTTAGGCATTTTATATTTTGGAGTACTGCCAACCATCCCAATAAGAAGGACCTGCAACTTTTTTGAAGGAAACAGGTATAACTAGGTGGGGATGAAGGAAAGTACATGGTAGCAAAAGATCTTTGAAGTCATCGCTAATACAAACTTTCATAGTAAAGAGACCCCATGAAGAAGAAGAAGAATGCCAACCATCAGCTTTTTTTTTGTATCACAGAGTGTAGAATTTCAGAACCAATACAGTGACCAAAGTTTAAAGCTTTGACTATTAATATTTCCTCTGTCCTTGAGGCAAATGATAGATATCTACCAAAGGGAAACAGGAGCAAAAATCTTTTGTATAACATGGAATAGAATAACCAAGAAATAAGAGGACACCATTAAAGGACATTGCAAAGAGGATACTACCTAAAATAAAGGTGGGTAGTACACACTGAGACAGCTCCATAATACATGAACTGATGGACCCCGGGATTGGTCAGAGGAACTTCAGCAACCCACTCGATGGATGACCCAAAGAGTACCTTTGGCAACTGGTGGATTGTGATAACCAAAGAGAGAGAAACGTTGGAAAACTATTGGATATGGAGTAGGACAAAAAACTATTTTGATCTTTCTGAGTAGCTAACTGAGACTACAAAATCTAGCTCCTTTTCTTTTCAAGAATGTCTTTGCCCAAAAAGGGACATGCCAAACTCTTGTTAATTCGGCCCTCAGTTGTCCAGCCTCTCCGTAATCCAGCCCACATCTGGCCACTTGTAGCTTGCATAATGTTAAAAGCAGAAATGATGTGCAGCAATGAGTCAACAATGTTTCAACAATTTTATTGTTATTGCATACTATTGCTGTTCCTGTTATTGAATTTTTGGATTCCTTTACAATGTCTTCTAAAAGAAAACATGTTATGCTAGTAAAAAACTGAAGCTGCTGACAGTGAAGTAAACTAGGTTATTAATAACAACTAAACACTAGTAACACAACTTCACTTATCTTATATAAATCCTGGGGACCGGTTTCAAAGCAAACATCTGCTTTATCTTCAGCCACTCAGTGGGTGGATGTTAAGCTGAGTGGCTGAAGATAAAGCAGATGTTTGCTTTGAAACCGGTCCCCAGGATTTATATAAGATAAGTGAAGTTGTGTTACTAGTGTTTAGTTGTTATTAATAAAATGTTATGCTAGACTTCAAACAAAAACTCGAAATTCTGGATAAGCTGAACCAACCAGGTGAATGCAATACCATGATAAAGCATGCTGCCATCACGTATCAAAAATTAAAAAACCAAAAATTCAAGATGTTTCACAGTGAGTAATACTGTAGCAAATGTATAAGTTTTGTATACAAATTAATTACAATGTGCAGCCAAACATTATCAAATCAATAATCCGACACCATATCTGCAAGGAATGGCCGGTTTAGTGAGAGTATATATACGTATATGGACTAATATGAATTTCAATTGAAGTGGTCAGAAGCAGAAGTTGCTAAGTCACTGTTTCAAAACTATGCAGGAGAGCTGCTTAAAGTTTTCAAAAGTAATTTTAAATACCCAAATAGTAATACAAATGAAAGGATTTTATGTGATGGGTCCGTTTGGAGGTACAAAGTACTGTGTTGAAGTGTTTCTCACGGTTTGACATATGTAGCATGTGTGACAGAATATTTTATTATTAGGACTTAACAACTTTTAATTTAAAATGGATGAAAAGTTGTTAAGTCCATTGACTTAACAGCTTCTGATTCTTAATGTAAGAGTTTTTCCATTATACATTATAATATGTAGCCATGGATAAGCTGTTACTTTATTTACACCAATACATCTCTACTATGGACTAATCCAGTATGCACTTCATGGATTGGCATACAACATTGTTATGAAAACATCACTTCCATATGTCATTGTGTCATAAAATGTAGTACCTTCTGGTGGAGTGACATGTTCCAGTAATGAACAAACATTGTAATATTTTGTCTTCTTAATCTTCCGAAGCCTATCTGGTGTGTTTTTCACACTATCACATGCCTTGTGTAAGACTTGCAACCTCACTACTCTCCTCAAAAGAGACTGGGGAAGACATTGTGTGACGAACTTCTGCTACACATCCTGTTTGGAAATACACACCCGCATTAAAGTGAATTCAGGAACACTTCTTACAAGGACACAGTTGAGGGCATCTTTGAAGTCAAAAACTTCAACAACTGGAGTGCCATCATGTTCCCCATTATCGGTCAGCGGACGTTTGACAGACAACATCAATCTGTAGTGAATATTTTATCAGTTTAACCCATGTGGAAGGGACTAAGACTTCATCCACTGATCGTTTCTTCTTCTCAATATTGCCAAAAATTCTGTCAATAGGCATAAAAGAGTGCCCTGGTATTGGGAAGTACAGATAAACTTTCTAAAAGCGCATTTGGTAAATGTCTAAAAATGTCTAATGTCTAAATGTCTAATCTAAGCTGATATCAAATAGCTTGGGTGGTAGTTGCACCAGTGTAGTTGCACCACCAAACGGCTAATGCGGCAACTGCTTGACTTAACATCTGTCTTGAAAAGGCTGACTTAACAACTTTTATTTCTGAAATTGATGCCCATTCAACATGCCAGGGTCGTAATATGTCCAATCTAACATCTTCTGATCCGCAAATCTTTTAGCACTATTACAGAATTGGTATTCAGACTGCTTATCGTGTGTTTTACAAGATTTCTCATGTGTAATAAAATTATTTGTATGTATCATTTCAATTAATTTGAACAACAAAGAAGAATAACTATTGCAAGAATAGTTTGTAGAAGCTATATCAAACAAACATTAGTGGACAAAAAAAAGTCATGTGAATGTAACAAATCAGATTTTTTTTCTAACTTGGAGACATTTTCTGGAGTCACTTTATACATTATCTTCCTTCACCAGGTAGAAAACAACTGGAAATTTACACACTTCAAGCAGTTGCAGTTCTATGGAACTTGAATATAAAAGGTGTATGGTCATTTGTGTCCATTGTACAGTAGAAAACTTCAACAAATTTATAAATTCCAATGCTAGTTGTAGTTACTACATAGTGTATATCAGCATACATTTATGATATAGTAATCAGAAGTTGCTTAACATTTAAGAAAGTTTGGAATACATACCTGAAATCAAGAGAAGCTTCATCTTGGCAGTTTGATTGTGCAATTCTTTCTATACTATGTGCCATTAAAATGCACATCTGCTGTAAACTGAATATCATAGTTCAGGACAATTTGTTGGGAAACTTTTCACAAGGTTTTATATATGACAGCAATAAAAGAACTGCAAAATAAGCTCCAGATTTTTTAAAATAAACAAATAATGAAAGAAGTGCAAAATTGCAAACATAAGAAAACACATAAATCACAATTCGTGTGTAGGCCAAGATTTCGATAGGCAGAGTCAGACTGAAAAGTGCAAAATAGCTGGGATTTGAACCACGGGTTTCCCGATATCTAAATGGTTGCATTTAACCATTGAGCTGTTATGGCCTACATGCCAGCATGACATTAAATTCTTAAACTGACTCATACTTTTCCCGATAAACCACCAAGGGTTAATCTAGTAATTTACAAAAATGGAGATAAAATCCAGCATATGATATATAAAAAAAAATATAACTGCTGCATGCTGAGGAGATGATAAAACACATCTGTTTCAGCCCAAGATAATTTTTGAAGAAAAGATAAGCTGTGATTGAAATTATGTAGTGTTTGAGATCTAGTCCACTCTATAATTGTGAGATGTGGGGTTCCACAGGGTTCTATCCTGGGACCACTGCTTTTTCTAGTATATATTAATGACCTTCCACTTAATATTCCCCATGCAGAAACTATTCTATATGCTGACGACACTAATATAATTATCAAAGGCTGCAATAATTCTGAATTGCAACATTATGCTAATACTGTGATGACAAATATGATGCATTGGCTAACTAATAATAAATTACTACTTAATATTAAAAAGACACAAAGTATGCATATTTCACTATCAAATAGAAATGAAGCTAATATAGCTCCTGTAATCACTTTTGGCAATGAGGTAATACAATATACCAATGAAACAAAATTTTTGGGGGTAATTATTGACAAATTTTTAACCTGGAAGCCGCATATTCAGTATATTACTGCAAAAATTAATAAAGCCCACTACATAATATCAGTGCTAAGGAAAATTTGTAATACACAAACATTAATGCTGATTTACTATTCATATGTGCAGTCTTATCTTGCATATGGTATCTTTATCTGGGGATCAGCTACCGAAATAAAAGATTTATTTGTAACACAAAAGAAAATAATAAGAAGAATGTTTAATCTAAGCAAAAGGACTCATTGTATGAAATATTTTAAGGAAAATAATATACTAACTCTGCCATGTCTGTATATCTTAGAAACCGTATGCTTTATAAACAACAACATACAATATTTTCAAACAAATAACACTATTCATGAACATTATACTAGGAATGGTGCTAAATTACATATACTGGGATCAAGATCAAATAAAAAACTTAACTCAGTACTTCATAAAGGGGTTCACATGTATAACTTAATCTTAAAGAAAATCGAAAACAATGATAAGAAAAGATTCAGAAGAGATGTGAAATCATTTTTAATAAATCAGTGCTTCTATAGTACTCAAGAGTTCTTTGAATATTTTAGGTACCAGATTAAGTAGAGTAAATGATTACATAAGAATAATTTTATGATACTAATGGTTGACAATTCATGTAAGTTTTCTGTATTTGTTGACATTGATACAATTTAATCTGATTATTGCATGTAGAATTAATTCTGTATTTTCTGAATTTCTAGTTTGTATTGTTTGTACTGTATCTTGAAAAAGCAAATATTTCTGTACAGAAATTAAATGCTAAATAAATAAAATAAAAATAAAATAATCTCAACTTTCTTAAATTTGGACAAACATAAAGCATCAACTTTTACTTTCTCTAGCATCTATTTAAGTGGGTAGAGGAAGTACTAAATGAATGTCTTCCAACAATGCAGCATCATAATTTCACCACAAATATATGTTTTGAGGTACCTAGAATATAAAACAAGAACTTTTTTTAAATATTTTGTATGCATACAAAGCAAAATAACAAATATGTTTTGGATAGGTAGTCAGATTGAAAAATTCAATGCCATACCTAATAAATCCATAAATTTATCATCAATTTGATGGATAGAGTCAACATGAAAAATTCAATGCCATGGCCGGGATTTGAACCACGGATCTCCTGGTTTCCACTCCATCCAGTCGCTCTAACCCATTGAGCTACCATGGTCAACGTGCCGTCCTGACATTAAATTCTCCATTTGACTCGTATATTTTCCCGGTATACCACTAGGGGCTCTCGCATCCGAGATACACTGTTTGTGGCGACTTACTATCGTAAGTACTTGAGTCCCAGGCTTCATCATTTAACTCTTATTATTTTAGTTAATTGATGGAAATTAATCATTTCTTCACACTAGCCGTATATAGGCTAAGGTTTCTGATGGATAGAGTCAACATGAAAAATTCAATGCCATGGCCGGGATTTGAAACACGGATCTCCTGGTTTCCGCCCAGTCGCTCTAACCCATTGAGCTACCATGGTCAACATGCCGTCCTGACATTAAATTCTCCATTTGACCTGTATATTGTCCCGGTAGACCACTAGGGGCTCTCACATTTGGTCTGAAAGCATTGAACACAGAGACATTTGAAGCAGCACAATTTGTTGCATGCAACAGGGATATAAAAGAACATTAGACTGATATGCTTACTCTGTGTATTTCTACAAAAAGAAAGTGATTTTGGGATAAGATTATAATGACAGATAAAGTGAGTTTGATACAACTTCATGTAGTCATTTCAACACAGTATTTAAGTTCAAGAACTTCCGAAGATACCACACAAACATATCGAGATTTAAATGTATTGGAACACCACAGTGAACCGAAATAATTATTAAATTAATAATACCACACAAAGTTTTCTGAGAAAATTTCCATAACCTAGGCTATCCATTAAACGAAAAAATGTTCCCTGTTTTTCCATTTCTTCAAAGGTCTTTTACAATTTTGATTAAAATATGTTTTAAATATTTTCATAATGTATATCTAGAATTTTCTGTAAATAGCCTGCCAAGTCCCCTTGTTCCAAAATGAATTTTGTACATATACAAAACTTGCTATATGAAAAACAAAGACTTCTTTACAACACACAAATTAACTTAAAGTTTTGTGGTTTAGCCATTTCCAAGATAATTGCTGTTATTGGTATGAAATGTTCACTACTTTTGTCATTTTAAGTAACCCTGCTTCTTGTAATGTCAGAAAGGAATAGGAATTTAATGGGCAGCATATAAATATTTGACTCTTGCTTCAATCCCCTGCATTCTCTTTGTGGCTACAATGAAATGTGTACGATACTTATCAGCAAACATTTAACTCAACATGAAGAAGCTAGGAAACTACACTTTTGCAATAGTTTGTAAAACTTTCATAAAAAATATGGTAAGTAGAGAGTCATGTGAATGTAACAAAACAGAAAGTTTTACCTTTAATTTCCTTGAATCTAGGAATTGTTGCTTGAACATCTTTCTATAAAGAATATACGAGGATGGTGTGATAAGTTCTCGGAATGGAATAGAAAAAAGTACTTAAGACACTGGAACTTTTTTTATTTTTCAATATAGTCTCCTTGTAGATTAATGCACTTGGTCCAGCAATGCTCCAATGCCTTGATCCCATTTCGAAAATGAGATTCCTCCAGGCCTGCAAAATAGTTGTCAACTCTGGTTATCAATTCTACATCTGAAGCGAATCTTTGTTCACCAAGGAAAATTTCCAGCTTTGAGAAGAGATGAAGTCTGAAGGAGCCATATCAAGTGAAAAGGTGGGTGTGACAACAATTCATACTTTAGTTCATGTAATTTTGTTATGGTGATGGCACATGTGTGTGGGCATGCATTGTTTTGATAGAAAATGACTTTCTTACTTGCTAAACCAGGCCTTTCTTCGTGTATATTTTGTTGTAATTGGTCCAAGAGCTTAGCATAGTCTCTCCAGTAATGGTTTGCTCATGGGGAGATAATCACAATCTCCTTTACATCCCAGAAAACTGATGCCATTCACTTTTCCGACCGAAAGAGTTGTCTCTGCTTTCTTTGGAGATGGAGAATGAGCATGCCTTCACTGTTCTGACTCTGGGGTACAGCAGGGCAAACTCAGCGAATTTCAAGTGTACTAAGCTTATGACCATTTGAAAGCTTTTGGAAATAGAATATGAAGTGTAAAATCACTTTGTATCATTATTTGGTATTATAACTACAAAACTAAAACACATTTAATATTTGAACTCAATATAATTAGCCATCAGGTGGAAAGTAAATAAGATCACAAATTTGACATCTCAGAACCACTAAGGGTAATTTCGTGGTACACTAGGTCTAATTTCATGGTAACAGTTGCTATTACGAATCTGAAGTGCAGCCAAAGCACTTGAAGTTATATTTATAAGCGGAAAGTTCCTGGCACTTTTCCTGAAACCAATCATAGCATTCTCTGCACTGAATCCATGTTTCACCATTATTATAGGAGCCAGAGCATGATGAAAACACATCACCATTTCTTTTCATCACTTTCCATGGCTTCCACTAATTGAAGCCTTGCTGTCACTAGCTTTGGTGGATTTCGTTGACTTCTTAGGCCAAAATCTGTGACAGGTTTTTGGGGATCCTGTAAAAGTTGGCTGGAGTGTCCACTTTGCACATGGCTGGCAGGAAGATACGTGGTTTTTGAGCAGCGTTTGGCCTTTTTCTGACCCCAACAATGGGATTGAGAGGCACCAGAGGAGGCTTTTCCACATTCTTGATGTTAATAGTTCCATTTTCTTTCAAGGCATTTTGTACTGTAATTGAAGCATGAACATCAGAAACTTTCAGTGCCTCATCTGTAATTGCTCGTCTGTCAAGTGGGAAAATTCCAGGTTTTGAGAAGGCATGTGTAATGTTCTTTCCGTTAAGGCATCGTGGTATACTTCTTTCAAGATGGGAAGAAAATCTGCTCTTGTGGATTTGCACCCTTTTCTTTTCAGATGATCAAGGACCCTTAAATGGAATGTCTTCATTGGACCATAAATACCAATGTCCAAAGGCTGCAGCATATGTGTAGTGTGGCTCAGAATGGTTTGAAAGATGATTCCATTCTCCTTCCTAAACTTCAGAACATAAGGACCTATATGACTGGTATGACAATACATCAATATCATGATAGGTCTCTAGACAGGAATATATTTCAGGAAATGTTTAAGAAAGTTAAAAAATATGTCTAAGTTCACCCAACCATTTGTAGACACTGTAACCAAACATTTCACAGGAGCAGCCCGTCAAACATCTTCTGACAAACACTGACCCATGAAGATAAGGGATAGTCCAGCATCATCAGCAGCATTGATTGTCACCATCACTATTGTCATTTCTCCTCTTTCCGCTGCCATTTGTTGGAAGATGTGCTTGGATCCCTTTGAGTTCACAACTTTCTGTGGTTTGGTGCCGAATCTAAAGTCACTTTCATCGAGGTTCTGGATCCACTCTGGATGATCAAAAAGAGCAGTTCTTCAAAGTCCAAGTTCCAAGCTGTCATAAAAGCTATCTAGAATCTCTCTCTTGGAAGACAAGGTCCTGCTCCTGGAGATATTCTCCGGTTACCTCATTACCAAATTATAATTTGTGGAAAATGCAGCCCACCAGTCTCCAATCCTGTGATTTCTTTTCCTGAACTGAAGGACAATTTATCGTTCCCAGCTGAGAGCTTGTAGGCCTCACAACGATCAGTAGCAGAATGTCCAAAATCCAACTACTGCATCAGTACAGCATAGCTAACAAGCTCGATTTCTTGTTTAGCTGCCAGGCAGAGTGGTCTTTTCATTTTTACATTGGGCATCTTGTATACGGAAGGAATAACCTTCAGTCTGCCCCAAAGTGTATCTTAGGAATTTTATATTCCTTAGCAGCCTTGTAAGCAGTCCATCCCCTCTCAAGTATGCATGCCAAAGCTGCTTTCAAATCATTAGATGAATACTTTGATCCACACTTGCCCCTAGACATCTTCAACACACAACATTCTGCTTGAGAAAAGAAACCTCTCCACCTCTGTTTTAAAGGAGAACATAGATAACTTGCATTCTTAGCACCAATGGCGCTCTTACGAAAGCTTCACAAAATGGTATCTCTTGTTCGGTTAAAAAAAATGGGAAAATGCTAAGGAAAATACTCCACAACTTAAGCATTATAAGCTACATAGTATGCAAATTAATTATTATATGCTAATTAATACTTTGAAACTATACTAATCTCTTACATTAGCAAAACACTAGAAACCAACAGAAAAGCAGCAAAAGGACACCATCGGTTCACACACTGCTCTTTTCTTACAAACAAACCTTTGTCGACTGCTGGGTTTTCCTTTAAGTGTCTAATACAGCCACTGAAAGCACTAGAATTGCCTACAAGGAAGAACTCTGTAAGCCAGAAGATGCTTCTATCTGTTGGACACTTAAACAACTTTGATGTGTATCAGTCCAATATCATTTTAAGCGAATAGAAGAATACAGCGAAATTACCCATGCTGTGAAGTTAGTCGAGTTTACCCTAGATGGCCCAAGTTTCATCTGTGGTCACAAACTGATGGAAAAAAATCTTGATCGTTGTTCCTAAAACAGGACAAACATTGTTCCAATACTTCTATCCTCATGTGTTTTTTAATCCAGCATCAAAAGTCGCAGCACCCATCCTGCAGATACTGTTTTCATATTTAATTCTTCAGTCAAAATGTGATACACCCTTACAGATGACATCTAGCAAGCTTGAGTAATTTCACACACTTTCAATGGAGGACCATTACCATTTTGTGCACTTTTGCAATATTTTCTGGGATAGTGACACACCCTGGCTGGACATTGCGCACATCATCATCTAAGCTCTCCTGGCCAAATTTAAGTTTGTTTGTCCTCTTGGTAACATTTGAATATGAATGAGCAGATTTCCCTAGGATATTTAGAAAATCAGCATGAATGTCCTTTACTTTCATACTTTTCTTTACAAAATACTTTTATCACTGCTCAAATCTTGATTCTTTTCATCTTCGCAAATCAGTACACGGGAGCAACAATAGAGCCATGTCACCACTACAGCTATCTTCCAAGAACACTGATATGACATTTGTTTACAGGCAACAGTCTAATATCATGTGGATAATTTTTTGCGCTATGGCTGACCTCTCGTGGTGATTCCGAGAACTTATCAAACCACCCTCGTATGAGAATCCCATTTGTTGCTTGTTAATTTAAATCTCACTAAATACATTTTAAAGAAAAGGAGAGAAAAAATACATAATATCAAAGCTTTTTAAAAGGATACATTTGAATGTTTGCAAGTGATGCTGGATCTGCATCAAAGGCACTTTGATATAATTTCCAATACAGCTCCCCGCAACTTCGGATTTCCTTCACAGATTTTCGTAACTGTAAATAAAGAAAATGGATGTATATATACCTAGAAAGTAGACCAACATTTTAAATATTCAATGTTTTTATGATAGCAATCAGTGATAAGGTTTGCATATTTGTGACAAAAGGTTGCAGCTACTAAAATTAATACCTTCTAAGAATACATTTGATTTCCTATGGAAATAAGTGATAGTATAATATCTTCAACAAATGTGACAAGAAGTACTGATTCCCCAAATACAAGACAATTTTTCTCTCTAAAATATTCCTGTTGAAACCCACAGGCCATTTTGCACTCATCATGTACGAGGGCTATCCAGAAAGTAGATTACGTTTTGGAATAAAAAGTAAACAAAGTATAGGAAACAAATTTTATTATATACAGATGAAAGCCACACTCAAATACTACTTTTCGACATAGTCACCATTCAAATTAAGGCATTTATCGTAGCGATGTACGAGCTTGGAAATTCCTTCGTCGAAAAATTCGGCCGCCTGCGCCTTCAACCACTTCGTTACCTCTTCTTGCAACAAACTTCGCGAAATTTGTGGAAAACTCAAAGAAAGTTCCGTTATTGTGAACCTTCGATTTTTACGGACTTTAGCATCAACTTTTTCGACAAGTTCGGCAGTCACTATGCTGGGTCTCCCACTTCGATCTTCGTCGTGAACATTGGTTCGGCCATTTTTAAATCTGATGACCCACTGACGCACTCCACCTTCAGTGATAATGTTGTCCCCATACACTTCACAAAGCTGCCGATAGATTTCTATCGGTTTACAGTTTTTTGCAGTCAGAAACCTTATTACTGCACGCACCTCGCAGCTCGCGGGATTTTCAATTAACGCAGACATTTCAAACCGTCACAGTATCTGAACGGAGCACAGCACGAACCTCTCACTAGCACGGCTAGATGCCGACTGAGCTGCGCAACGCTCTGACCCCAAGATGGCCGCGGTAGCCCCGCCCCTAGCGGAAACAGACGAAAACGTAATCTACTTTCTGGATAGCCGTCGTATATTTGTATATAGTAAAGCAAAGAAAATAAGATTTACACTTATTTGGTTTGGACTATGGAGACTGAAACGCAAATTAGAAATGCTGAAGGTTACTGTCAAGTTAACATACAAGAAGCATTAGAACAAAACACACTAATTTCATTTGTAGACAAAATGCTTTATGATGTGGATTCCTTCTCTTTTTACTGTGCTAAAGCACTCTACGAAGGATTGTCCGTGATCTATGGTAACAACTTTAGATGTCCACAGTGGCTCCTTAAACATGCCTATGGAAGTGAGCATACTACAGCAGTCTCACTGAGTATTGATTAGCATTATGGAAGTGTTGACTCACTCCTGTTACAAAAAATGGGGCCATTCTGGGAGCCCTTTCCGATCCAAAATATTTTTTAAAGATTATTAAACAAGTAAAAGGTAACACTAGAAGAAACTTTATTCCAGAGAGCAAGAAACATGCAAATCCACAACCGCCTACCAGCTTTACTTCAGAGGTAGTCAAAAGGATATGAATCTTGTCTCAGTCCCAAACCCAGCAATGCAGAGAGCAATTGGATTGAAATTGGAAATCTCCAAGACAACTATGAACATTATTATCAACTGGAATTTAAACCTAAAAAAGCTGCATAAAAGCAGAGTCCATAAGCTGTTGCTCCTGCAGGCCACGCCGTGGCTCAGTGGTTAGACCGCTTGGCTCTCACCAAGGCGGCCCGGGTTCGATCCCAGGCGACCGCAAAGTGAGATTTGTGGTGGACAACACGGCGTTGGGGCGGGTTTTCTCCGGGACCTCCGGTTTCCCCCGCCATCTCATTCCACCGGTGCTCCATCTTGATCTCATGCATCATCAGTGTCACCGCCTGCGGTGCCGTATGTAGTAAAAGCGGGCGTTAAACACTACACTACACTGTTGCTCCTGCACATTGCAAAACATGCCACTAACTGCAGCAAGTTATATGAACACTAGCTGGTAGGTGACAAGTGGATGTTTGTGGTCACATCAAATGAAGCACATGCTCACTTAAGTGACTGCAACAAAACCCTGGCCTTGTATTATCATCCAAGGGGAGACATTTTTTTTTAAAAGATGGTTTAGGGAATTTATGGAAATTAATCATTTCTTCATACTAGCCATATATAGGCTAAGGTTTTTGATAGATAAGGTCAACATTCAATGCCAGGAGATCCGTGGTGCAGATTCCGACCGTGGCATTGAATTTTTCATGTTGATTCTATCTATGGTATAGGGAAGCTAAGGAAAGTTTTCCCAGTGATTTTATGGTCACAATGGAATATAGCTATAGATAGTTAATGGGAAGTTAACTATCTGCCAGGTGGATAAAAATGTTTAACTCATCATATTATCAGACTAATGTCCTAAACCCCATAGTTTTTAGTCTGCCTTGGTAGCATAGATGCTAGCATGTCTGCCTCACATTCAAGAGGTCTCGAGTTCAAATCTTGGTTAGGGTGAGTTAACTGGATAAGGTTTTCTTTTGCGGTTTTCCCTTATCCTGAAAGACAAATGTCAGGTAGCTCTAAGCTCCATGGACCCTGGACTCATTTGAGCACTATTTCACCCATTTCATTCATCGTCCGATATGATTTAACGTTGGAGGACATGAATTAAAAAAAACTGCACAGAAATCCCTGTTCTCCATGGTGTAGATGCAATTAAGGTCTGGTTGCACCAAGATAAGGCATCAAATCATATCTCTGCTTCAACCTGCCAGTTTTTGGAGAAAATGGGAAGAGAAAAGGGAATTCATTCCATCCTATTTAGCGACATTCCTTACAAATCTCCTGACGCCTTGCCAATGGATTTTTGTGCTTTTGGGTTATTGAAAAGAGCCCTTGAAAGTAGAACACGTACATTGAATGGGCTCTGGAAAGTCTTCCAGGAAGAGTGGGACAAATTGGACACTTCACTTCAACTTCCTTCTACTATATAGAATAAAAAGAAGTATTTCAGAAAGTGGAGTGCCATTGTTACTAAAATTAGGCAAGTGAGTCAACCTTGTATATACAAAATTCCTTCTACTATGCGACAGGAACAAGTCAACACTTCCACATGCTTCCTCACGCAGACTGCTGTAGTTCACTCACTTCCATTGGTGTGTTTGAGTAGCAACTGTGCACATTTAAAGTTGTTACCATAGATTGCGCACAATGCTCCATATGCAATCCATTTCTTTCAAATGTTACTCCTACCTAGGTAAAATGGCTTCAAAATACAGCATTTGGTTCAGAAAGCACTTAGCTCACCGAGAACCAATGGAACAATTTGTACCACTTTAAAGAAGCAAGGAATTGCTTGTGCAATACTGTAAATCTAAGACAAAATAGAGGAGCAACAGCCAGAAGGAAATCGATTTAGAAAACTTAAAAATTGTTAATGCTGCATTCACTATACACAATATAGGGGAACAACATAGTCCGCCTCCACGTGGTGTTCCCTGGATAACGCTAAATGGACTACAATGCAGGCATGCTTTCCAATACAAAACCTTTATAAAATACACTGTATACCTACACTCAAATGTACTATCTGTAAAGAGGATGTCATCATGAACAAACACCATTTGGACAAATGTAATGGTCTCAAAAGTGGGAACCTACAGGCTTTATATTGGGAAGCTAGGGAGAAAATGATGCAAATCAACTAATCCCCAGTGCCATTAGTCAACAACAACTATATACAATATAATACCATCTGCATTCATTCAAAGCTATTTAAAAATATGAATCTACCTTTTGGTCTAATTATACCTATAGTATACAAGTAGTGAGACACACATGTACCATAACTGAAACAACCTGGGTTCAAATTCTTTGTGTACATGCTTTCTTTTATTAGTTAAATTTTAATTTGTTAAATATATGGAAATACTGTATGTTTTTCCATGAATAAGGTATCCAATCATTTTAAGACAAAAAAAGTTACATTTTGTTTTGAAAATAAAATGTCATATTAGTAACAATAGAATATCTAATTGCCTTAATACTGAATGTGCAAACTCTCTGGCACATTCTTCAGTTATGAATTGTACTGGGATGATCGTGTGTGTGGCAATAAAGCCTTGGAGTTCTGTACAATATGTTAGCAAGCAAGAAGACTTTTGCTATGGCTGAGTGCACATATAAAGATAAAGCTACAATTAAATACTGGTTAGAAGTGGATATTTCTTATTTTCTGCTGAACAAATATGAATGAAATATATAACCATAAACTCGGGACAGTTTCTGAGCTATGTCTTAGTAAAACTCAGATTTAGATAAGTACTCAAATAAAAGGAAACTGATTCAGGAAGAAGCTTATTTCATTTCTTTTTATTAAATTGTTTCAGACAAAAGTGTCCTTAAAACACCAAAATAACACTGTATTGGCCCAAATATAAGACAACTTTTTAAATGTGATGTTTGAAGGGATGTTTGAAGTGATGTCCAAATTAATCAATAAAACATTTGTAAATTATTACAATACTGTTTTCAACACTTCCATGAAAAGAAATTATAAAACATTTGTACGTCACTTTTAAATTTTTGAGTGACTAGTTTGGGAGCCGTAGCTTCCATTTTCAACCTTGAAGCTCCAACTGTCATTGGTTGTAGTTTCCTGGAGTTTTCTCTCTGGTGGTGGAACAATGAACTTCATTACATTGCTGACTGGTGCAATTTCAAAGTTGCAAAATAGGTCTTTTGTAATATGGGGATACAAAGAAAGTATTGTTACTTAGCTTGATGCTTTTGAGTAAATACTTTCAGTTTTGGTCAGTATTCCAGTAGTGGTGGATAATATAAAAAGAATAGCATTCTTGTTCCATCAATCGAATAGAGATAGGAGTTTAATACGAACCTTAAATTACATATTTTGCATGAGGGAAAGCTTAAATAATGAAAGTACTAATAATTATAGGCTGCAATTAAGTTTTGTGTTTCTGAGTGTAGTGCACTACGTTGGCAGAAAGATGAACACACCTTATGAATACTTGCACATCAGGAAAAGTTTTCAGAGTATCAAAGACAGTTAAATTTAATGAATGTGATGTGCTTGTCACTCAATTTGTGCAGAGAAATAAAACCAGGGTTTTCCAATCTGTTAATATTTAAATTAACTTTAAAGAGAGTCGATTAAAGACACTAGACAACACTTACTTTTAAACTTTTCCGGAACATGTTTCAGAGGCTTTGCCTCTATCATCGGCCGGCTCTCGACTGGTTCTCGTTGGTGTAGCTGACGATACCTTGTCACAGGTCTCCTCTGGTGGCGGCTCAAGGAACTTGCTGAACAAATCCTTCTGGGGGATGTCGAAATTGAATACTTTGTTCCTATTTTTTGAAATGAAGATTTGTTCCCATGTGGATAGTTCTTGTTTTCCTGATGTATGTTTCAGTAGTTTTGGTTCTGGATTTATGTTGTGGTTTTTTTCCCAAAAATGTGTGGCAACTGCTGATTTTTCTAATTGTTTATATTTTATGTTTCTCTGAAACATGTTCCGGAAAAGTTTAAAAGTAAGTGTTGTCTAGTGTCTTTAATCGACTCTCTTTAAAGTTAATTTATCATAACAACACTGTTTTCAACACTTCCAAGAAAGGAACTGTTAATATTTTCTAATTCCATTCAATATTTAGCTAATTTCTCTTGGAAAATCCTTCCAAACGTCCAGGCTGTCTTACATTTCTCTTCTAAGTTTATCAAACCAGAGTGAAATGATAATTCATTCATATGCAAGAACAGTTTTAGTGCAAATAAAGGCATTTTTATATGGTTTCCATTCACTGTGTAATATTAGAGCAGTAGCATGGTGATGTTACCTGATTGGTGATGTGACCATATCGCTGAAGCTGATCACGTGTTGCCTCTGCAATGGCTGATGCTACCGCTGGAGGTGGTGTTAAACAGAAGCTGTAACATGTATGGACTAACTGTGTAAGACATTGCAGGAACTCCACTCGTAATCGTGTATATTCTGATTGGAACTGTAAACTCTGGTGCGGAGTGCTGGCTGCCTGAAATATCATTAAACATCAGATTATATGTGCAATCCCTAAAATAATTGTGATGAATACTCTTAAATATTGCAAAAACTTATCCTCTGTCAATAAGATCCAATTTTGCACATCAATTTGACTTTTCATTTGCAACTTATGCTGTTCAGTGCACACATACCCCCACAACTTCTCTCTCTCTCTTACAAACCCTTTTTTATAAATGCATTTCTTGGCTTCAAGGAGTCATAAAACATGTAAAATCAGTAAATATTTATAACAAATTATTTAGTGGAACACTATATGACTTACTATAGACAAGGGGACAGGGAAGGGAATGAAAAATGGAACATCCAGTTTTACAGTAAAATACTTTTACTATATAAATTACCAAATCTTATCTGGGATTCTGTACTAATGCTGTTTATCCAAAGTGTTTTTCTTATTTATACATCATCTAAGACTATGTAATCTTAATTAATATTTATGTTTTGTGACAGTGAATGCAAGCTAATGCAGTTACTTAAACATTATGGGTCAATAAATACGTAAAATATGAAGCTATTAACAGTGAAGCAAACAAATATATACAAATATAATAATTTGTAAACTTGAAAACTTCACTTATCTTATAAGAAATGATGTTGCTTTTCTTGTAAATTGAACAGGATCATGATTTCGTGAAACTTCTTCCACATCATCAGCTAGAATCACACGACGAGCTTGTTTGTGATTCTAGCTGATGATGTGGAAGAATTGGGTAGAGTTATCAGTAAAGGGAAGATTATGGAAAGGGCATTGAAACCCTGATATAGAATTTTGAATCTGAAAGAAAGGAATTTGTTAAAACAAAGTTTAATTTATCAAGAGAAAAGTTTAAAGAACAAGGGATGGATAGAATGTCTTAGAAATAACATAGAGAGTGGTGGATTAGGGCAAAAGTGGAGAAAAAGGGAAAGTTATGTAAAAAATTTCTGGAAATCTGCAAGAAAAAGATTCGAAGACATAGAATGTAGAAAATATTTAGTGAAATAGCTGAGAAGAGGTCTTTAGTTTTTTATATACCAATGAAGGCGGCTTGGGGAAGGGAAAAGTACACAGACGTGACAAATAAAGAGGAGAGAAGGTATTGCATGGGTGAGAGCAGGAGTATGGCGACTGAAAGGTATACGGAAGGGTATTCCACAAAATTACTGTCCCATATGTGGGGGAAATGAGAACTAACAACATATATTTTTTTAGTGTAAAAGGACAATAATTTGGAGGAAAGAGCTTATTAATAAGAAATAGTTTAAGTTAGATAGGAATATAGCTATAGCTGAAATGTCTGTTAAAGATAGTAAGAAGATTGGGTAATTCTTGGATAAAGTTCAAAAAAGTGGTTATGCACAGTGAACAGAATAAGGAACCTGCATTGGTATAATTGTTTAAAAATAAGGATCTACCGTAAAAGTGAGTGTGACTGGTACAGAGCCAGGGCTGAACACTGGTCACACTCAATTGTACCGGCTTAGCCAAAATAAAATTAATAAATAAACACCTATAGAGTCAACATGAAAAATTCAATGCCATGGCCAGGATTTGAACCACGGATCTCCTGGTTTCCGTCCAGTCATTCTTACCCATTGAGCTACCATGGCCAATGTGCCGTCCTGACATTAAATTCAATTGACTTGTGTATATATATTTCCCGGTAAACAACTAGGGGCTTTCGTATCCAAGATACACGTAAGTACTTGCATCCCAGACTTCATCATTGAACTCTTACTATTTAAGTTAATTGATGGAAATTAATCATTTCTTCACACTAGCTATATATAGGCTATGGTTTTTGATAAGAGTCAACATGAAAATTTCAATGCCATGGCCAGGATTTCAACCACGGATCTCCTGGTTTCCATCCAGGATGATGAAGCCTGGGATTCAAGTACTTACGATAGTAAGTCACCACAAATGGTGTATCTCGGATATGAGAGCCCCTAGTGGTTTATCAGGAAATATATATGCGAGTTAATTGAAGAATTTAATGTCAGAACGGCATGTTGGCCATGGTATCTCAATGGGTAACAGCGACTGGACGGAAACCAGGAAATCCGTGGTTCAAATTCCGGCCATGGCACTGAATTTTTCATGTTGACTCTATCTATCAAAAACCTTAGCCTATATACGGCTGTGTGAAGAAATGATTAATTTCCATCAATTAACTTAAATAAAAGTATGTTATAAAAATTACACAAAATTCCTTGCAAACGAAGAGAACTTCACAATCCATTTCCAGAAAATTTGAAATATACAATTTACTAAATATCTTATATATAAATATATTTTAATGAAAATCATAGAAACATTTTTGAGCAAATAAAGAATATTAAAAAGAATATCCATGTAAAGGGTAGTTTAAATATGCAAGTCTTCTTGAAAGTCTTTGTGCCACATCTCAGATGATAATGAACTTTAACACCAAGTTTGGTTTGTATAATTTTGAGTCAAACTAGTATTCCATAAATTTGTAAAATATGAAGCTATTAACAGTGAGGCAAACAAATATCTACAAATATAACAATTTTTAACTTAAAACTTCATTTATCTTATAAGAAAAGGTGATATTTTTCCTATAAATTGTCCGGGATTGCGATTTCATGTAAAACCTTTATATTGTGACTTTGTGGGTTCGTGAAATGAAAAGTCCAATTACACCACTCAACAATGTTCTTTATTTCCACCGACTCACAGTTTAACACTTGCCAATTACACAAAATTACTTGCTGCACACAATTACAATTTACCAGTTCGTCCGTTACAACTTCACTTGTACTCGCAATTACATAATTCTTACACCAAGAACTGTCCTCACTCACACACACTAACCAACTGATTGACCAACAACTCAACTCCGTCTGTCTGTAACCTTCTTTATATAGGAATATCGCCGGTTTCTAGTGACCAGGAGAATGTTCCAGATTACGTAATTTCTGGAACCAGGTGGACAGAAACAGACGGCACACTGATGTTTTTCCTCCCAACCACTGCCTGTCGCCACTACAAGACAAACGAGGGGGAGGTGTGGCTAACGCGGTCCTCCCCCTGCCTTCCGTTCCCAGCTGGTTCACAGGGTGTTCCAGCGCTCCCGTTACAATATGTCTTTAGCCGGAAACAACTAACTATAACTATACTTGTTTCCGGCTGAAGATATGTAAAAGTTTTACATGAAATGGCGATTCCGGACAATTTATAGGAAAAATATCACCTTTTCTTATAAGATAAGTGAAATTTTAAGTTAAAAATTCTTATATTTGTAGATAGTATTCCATGCTTCATATATTGCTAGTGTTTACCTAGAATGTGTTTCCTTAGGACCTTCCTAACATCCTCAGCTAATGTAAACTGTTGAAATGAAATGTGTAGTGTTTAACGCCCGCTTTTACTACATACGGCACCGCAGGCAGTGACACTGATGATACATGAGATGAAGATGGAGCACCAGTGGAATGAGATGGCGGGGGAAACCGGAGGTCCCAGAGAAAACCCGCCCCAGTGCCGTGTTGTCCACCACAAATCTCACTTTGCGGTCCCCTGAGATCGAACCCGGGCCGCCTTGGTGAGAGCCAAGTGGTCTAACCACTGAGCCACAGCGCGGTCATAAACTGTTGAATTTTGACTGGGTGAACTTCTTGGATGAACCTTCTACAAAGTTTTTGTATAGATTCAGGAGCCTCAAAAAAGTATTTTCGATCTTTTAACATTAATTTTTTGGGAGGAATATGATACTTCCTCTACTTACTGTATATACCAGAAAAGTAATAAAAAATAGAAAGGTATAAAGCTTACCTTAAGTGCTGCAACAGCCTTGCTGTAGTGTGAAGTGGCCTGAGTAAGCCTCTGCACTAAGATATGCTGTTTTGAGTAATCCATAAGTTCCGTCTCTCCACGACTCAGTTCTTCCAGAGCAACCAGCCAGAAATGAAAGTGTTCTGAAGACACTTGTTCCCTCAGCTGACTCAAGATACCTGCTGCCACAGCATGATGACCATATCTGAAAATGGAAGTAATCATTAAGGATATGATTTATGTAATTTTAACAAGGTTTGCATATACCTATCAAAACCATGTGCAAAACTTCTCTCAAAGGGAAAGATATTCTGACACCAGTAAAGGAGGACTTGATCTTTAAGGGAAACTAAAAGCTCTATTCTGTCAATATTAAATTTGCTGATTTCATGACCCATTATCTCCAAAACCATTTAAGATATTACATTGATATTTATAAAAAATGCAGACACATTCCTTGTTAGATAGCTGATTTGTTTTCATACAATGTGGTTTGTTATGGAAGTTAGTACTGTTTTCTTAATTACTTATTCTTTTTCTGCACCAGTCGCAGCATGTGGAATAGAGATTATATGGGAATACCTTCAGATCAGTGACCTTAACGCTTTCTAAGGAGGTAGGAAATATGCTTCCCACTTACTTTATCATGTTAGAAGGGCCACAGGAAACCTACAAGCCAACTCCAGTCTATGCTGACATCTGGCAGAAAGTTCAATAATGCCGGAAAAGATTGAGCACATCCCAGTGTTACACCTACGAGGTAATAGAGCGAAAAGAAATGGCAGAACCTTGAAGGGGTCTGGCTGTTACTGCTAGTTCCACAAGCAAAGTAATTTATATCACATTTATAGTTGGTTTTAGTGCTTTCATTCAGTTATAATACTTCATAATATAGAGGTAAATCATGTTAATAGTTTTCATTATTATTATTAATTATTATTATGATGATGATTATTATTATTGTTGTTGTTATTATTATTATTATTATTATTATTATTATTATTTATGGAACTAGTTATAAAAATTATGTATGATTCTAAATATGTCTTATCAAATTTGGGGTAGCTTTTAGGATTTCTCTGACCTTTTAGAATAATCAGAGGCAGGAATATTGCCTATAATGTAGCAAACATTATTAATTTCCTTCATTTTAGGTTATTTTACTAAATTATGCAGACAAGGCAATAAAAGTACTAGTATGACTCCAAAACTTTTTTGAAAATATTGAAAATAAAAATCATTAATTGACTCCCTTTAAATTTAATCTAAAACTTGTTTATGTTAACTATATCCATAAACTATTATGATGCATACAATTGCAACCATGCCACATTCACCAGAAAAAAGGCCCATGAAAGCGTTAAAGATATAGAAAAAGTTAAAACACGGTTTTTGAAATGGATAATAAGAGTAGGAAAAAACAGCATCATCCCACTCTGTATATGAACTCATATACAAATGAGTCTGTTCAAAAACCTCTGGAACATTCGTAATTTTGCACCAATGGAGTGTTGTAGTGAAATGCGATTGGCATCCCTACGCATGCCTGTGTTTAGTGCATAACTGCTGGAAGTTTCCTTACTGTATGTCTGTTAGTTATTGTTCAGTACTGTATTGAGTAGAACGTTGTGTCGTACAGAATGCAAATTTTGAAATGGCAGAGTTAGAGCAGCAACAAGTCTGCATTCAATTTTGCATGAAGTTCAAAGAAACCTTTATAGAGACACACCAAATGATGTAGAAAGCCTACAGTGATGAGTGCTTACGTCATACTCAGCGTTATAATGGTTCAAGCAGTTTAAAAATTGCCAGATGGAAGTTAAAGGTGACTCTTGTTCAACACATCCTTCAAGATCTACCAACGATGCTCATGTCAGAAATGTCAACGAACCTGTGAGTACCAATCAAAGATTGACTTTCTGAGAGATTGCAGAAGAATGTAACATATTAGTTGGATCATGTTATGATATCCTGACACAGCATCTTGGAACATTGCTAATGTTTCAATTATACAACAACATAGTAAGTGAAGCTGAGTGTAAACATAGTGACTCATAAATCAAACTCAAAATTGTAACAAAATGTTTATGAATAAATATCTCATATACATTTGATCTTAAACCACATTTTTGGGATCATTTTAATCCTTTATGTTCCTCTATTGGATGTGTTCAAAACTCATATTCCAACCTGTCACTCATGTGAGAATTTGATTTACTCAGAAAAATGTGAAAAATGGTCAGCAATTATAATTTATTGAATTATTTTCTTATGTATGGTTTGTATGTCTGACTTTAAGATGCAGTATTGCAAGTGACATGAGAATCTATAAAATAGTTTTTGCAAGATATAAAGTACAGAAGATCCAATTGGTCTGTAGCTCTAGATAGGCCGTTTAGATTGACTGCAAACATTGTGCAGAACACATGTTTAGAACCATGGTTTGCATGCTGACTATGGCACTAAGTTTTTCAAGATTGATTTGACTTTCCAACTGACTGCTACACATTGTAGAGAGAGAGACAGAGAGCCTACAAGACTTACACATCCCAATAATATCTAATTTAAATTAGTTTTGTTAATATTCAACATGAATGAAAAGAAATATGTAACAATAATAAGCTTATGGTATGAAAATAAATGATATGAATAGAGAATGTTATGTAGTCATATGAACATAATACTGATCACATACCTTGCTGCAGAACGAGCTATTCTGTAATTTGCCCAAAGATTGCTCTTCTCAATTATACCTTCCACTGTTCGTTTAGCTTCTATGCTCCACTCATAACCAGTCATCGTTTGAAACACCAGAGTGCATAGCATTACCTAAAAAAAATAACATTAAATGTCAAATGAACCTATCTAAACACATTTATAATTCTGGGTAAACTATTATAAATGATTCCTTCAGGGCAGCTCGTCCTTACGTACTGCAGTATGCTCTTTTCTGTTTTATAAATCACATTGTAGAAATTTTAAAAGAGCCAGTAAATAACAATGCATTATTGTAAATATAAGAAATCGAGTAAGAACAATAATGAACTCTTGATGCATGGAAAACACCTGCATAACTAATGGAACGTATCCTTGAGTTCGACGTGATGAGAGCCAGCAAGCTCGGTAATCAATATTGCGCATGCATACAACCTTCCCCTCTTGCCAACCTGGTATCCTAAGTTGCCTAGATTTTCGCACAAATGTGTGCTGCATCTGGGTGTTGTGCGATGATCATTTGCTGCTCGGTGAAGCAGGGTCACCAACACTCAGAGTTACAGCTGTAGAACTTGAATATGCATTGAAAATCATTTAACAATCTATCATTGATTACATAGAAAATGAAGCTAGCTACAGTGAAGCAATAAATATTACACAAATATAAATATTTGATACAAAGGCTTCACTTATCTTGTGGACTGAACAATCTGTTTGTGAAATCGATCTCCATTAGAAAGAAGTATTAACACCAATTTCTTAAGATAAGTGAAGCCTTTGTATCAAATATTTATATTTGTGTAAAAACTATCATTGCTTTGTATTTTAGTTCTATAAACTAATGCCATCCTCAAAAACTATTTGTAGTTGGTTTATTGATACTCGTCACTTACATCACTGTTACTAAATTCCTCCAAACACATATAATTCCATCCTTCTTACGTAAACAGATCCAATTCCTAATGGTTATTAAATCGCAGGGCAGACTGCTTGTGATGTACCTATCATGTTGACACGATACTCCATTCCCACGAGCATAACAAGAATCCCTCATAACAAGTGAATGTGGTTTGCATGCTCACACTGTATCCAAGTATTTCTTTGTGTAACATTATTTAGTGGCTGATATCAGTTCTTTATTTTGTGTGTGAGTGTGAAACATATTATTAATTCATTTTATTCAATGTATGAGTAACGAAAACTTTAACCAATAAATAATGAACATGGTTAATGAACTTCTGAAAACTCCCTTTTCAAGAAGAGCATTAGAAGAAAGGATTGGTATAAAAATTTTAGGGTGACCAATATCCAATCTAAAAATTGAGCAAAAAGCAAAAGTAGAAATTCTGTGTATACCATGAAGAAACATCGGCGCATGGACTTCATTTTTCGAAACTAGGTGAGTTGCATGGCAGCAAGCTGTCATTTTTCGGCATGAGCCACCACTGGATTGCTTTCCAATTTTTGCCAACAGATGCATCCTATGGCATGCTACACTTCTTTATACCTCTTCTTCACAGCTGCCAATATATGACTAACATACTGACATGCTGAGTTGAAAATGTAATGTAAATATCTTCAATGACTGATTCACTGCAATCAAATGATTGAGAATCCTAAGCCAAAAAGCATAGCTCAGCATGCTTTTTATAAGAGCCTTCAACAACAAACAGATGGATGGAAATATAGTAATAGCATTGCGTGACACAAAACTGCTAGGTCATCAGTGCGAGTATTATATGTCACACACTGCAGTGGAAAAGACAATTGCACTTCTTATTACTACCTTTAAAACAAATTATTTTATTATTTCTTTATTGTTTTCTTCCTCTAACATGTCCGAGAGACCACACAAAAATTAAAATTTGATGATCTAATGGATTTTGCTTATACCTTTAAGCTGACAGATCCCAACATGAATGGTAGCAGGATAGTTGCTCTGTTTGTCGTCACTTCACCGTTACTTTCCAATAAATTATAACATGCTAAAACGAGAGTGTGATTGGGATACAGATCTTCAGAGTGACAATAGCAACTCCAAACTACTTACAGCATAGTAAGTTGCCATTAAGGTAGTGTGTTTATGAGAACTCCTACTGGTTTACCGGGAAACACATGAGTCAGTTGGAGAACTTAATGTCATGTTGGCCATAGTAGCTCAATGGTTTAGAGTGGCTGGATGGAGACCAGAAGATCTGTGGTTCAAATCCCAGTTCTGGCATTGAATTTTTCAGTCTGGCTCTACCCTTTCATAGTGCGTCCTACACACAGCTAGTGTGAAAAAACAATTAATTTCCATTAATTGTACCTAATAGTGGTCCGAACTATAAAAGCCCGGGCCTTAAAGTACTTACAGCATAGTAAGTCGCCATTAAGGTAGTTGTCTCATGTGCTTATGAGAACTCCTACTGGTTTACCAGGAAAAACACGAATCAGTTGGACAATTTAATATCATGTTGGCATGTTGGCCATAGTAGCTCAATGGTTTAGAGCGGCTGGATGGAGACCAGAAGATCCGTGGTTCAAATTCCCGCTATGGCACTGAATTTTCAATCTGGCTCATACCTTTCATATTTTACTTCAATTTTACTTTTTACTATTTTGCTGTTTTATTTTCTTCAGTCATTTATTCGAGGAGTCACTTATAATAGTTTAGCCGTAATTTTGTAATCAGATATTTTAGTAGCTATGATTTAGTAGTTAAAATCATGCACAGATGTTAATTCATGTTACATGTTCCTAATTTAATGTTCCTCTTTAAGCCTTATGTTCAAATTCCTTTTTGTTTTGCTAATGTAAAAGTTGTCACAGCATTTGCAATTTATCTGGTACACACCTGTGTTTTTATCTGTGGGTTTCTCTTTTGTATTATGTGATTTCAAAAAGTGTTGTACACTGAATTTGTGTTGTGGAGCCAAAGTAATGTCGTGTTCTTCGAAGACCTTTTGGAAAGGGTATGTAGCTCTGGGGTGGTATGTAAATTTTCTGTATGAAGGTTTATTACTGATCAGGTTTATTACTGATTAGTTATTTGTCTGCATCTGTTGTCTTTTGAATTTATCAATTTTCTTTTTGACCAATTCAGCACTGAATCCATTGTATTTTGCAATGTGAACTATATGGTTATACTCTTTGATATATTCTATCTTGTGTATGGGAACATTGAGCAGCCTGTATGTTAAACTGTTGATCACAGCATGTTGTATTGTCTTGAGCTGTATCCATCTAATTTTATGAAATTTTGAGAGGGTTTCTTTCCTATGCATATCAAATTCTAGTTTTTTGTATTTCCTGATTAGTTTCAAGTCTAGTTTTTTGTATTTCCTGATTAGTTTCAAGTCTAAGAAAGGGATTTCTTGATAATGCCTTCAAGTGGAGGCCAAACACATTGAAAGAGAATTGAGGTATGTGAGGTACAGTGTCTAGTCGACTTATTGTAAAATTTTTAATTATTGCATTACTTCACAGTGTTAATTCCAATTTGCATTTTCAAATTGTTTTATACTTGTTTGGCATTGTTTAGAAACAGCCTTTTATCAGATACATTGGGTATTTCTAATGGATAAGGGAAGTAACATGGGCCTGGCATATCACATTTTCCTCTCTTCTATTCAATAGCTTTACATAAATTTTGTATTGTGTTATGTAAAATACTTTTCAGTTTATGTTATTGCAAGAAGATTGTAATATTTTATGGCTAACAAGGAAATAAATTTTCTCCATGATACAACTTTAAAAAAACCATTTATATAGCAATCACTCAATTTTATCTACTAGTTATTATTTACTATTACTACTGTTCTATAAACTACAGGTAGACAAACTGCGGTCAGTGTGCGCATGCGCGACGAGAGCCTTCTTTCCATCTCGCCATCCAAGCATCACGTGACTCCCACCCCTCCCTTGCTGCATATGACAGAGCGCAAACCACACGAAACGAGTGTATTTTAATACTGTTTTGATTTTCAAAGTTAACAGAAAAAAATTACCTTAGACATGACCTCACAATCGACCAACAAATGGAATCATTGTTTCTTTAAACCCTGAGGAATAATGCAGTGATTCGGCAGAAAATGCAAAGAGTGAATGTAAGAGTGAATGAAACATGACCAGTGCAGCTTGCGTGATGGAGGTGCAATCTAAAATGACGGTAGAGGAGGAAAGCTAGAGGACTCCAGGATTGGTAAGCCACACCTCCAACGCATTTTGTTTACGGTATAGTTATATTATCTTTTTTTATGTTCTTCCTGTTAATGATAAAGATTTCCAAGAAATGCTCCATGCACACAGACAGGTACTTAGAGGTGGCTGTAGTGGAGTCTACTTACAATATCTCCAACACATAAGCCTTTATATGCTCTTGGAAGGCTATGAGAAAGATATGAATAAACAAAATATTTCCATAAATATTATCTAAAATATTTAAACATTCTAACAAAAAGTAGGAAATATTCTGTAAACAGCCAATGCTATAAAATACAAATCATATCAAAGTATAAACTTGAAAGAAGCGTAGGGACAGTGAAGCACAAACTAGTACAAAATTGAATCGAGAATATATTGACACATTGCTTCACTCACCTGTTTATTCACAGGACATGTTTCAAGAGCTCTTGCTCTTATCCTCAGCTGATACTCGACTAGTGCAAGTTGTAGTGGTTTCTTCTTTCTCCGTATTGTCAATAGATGGCGTGATGTACTTGTCAAAGATGTCCGGTGGTGGAGTTTCAAAATTCATGACTCTATGACGATTTTTGTTAATGAAGATTTTTTCCCATACGGAAAGGTCTATGGGGTGATTAACGTATTTTATTAGAGATGTTTCCAAATTGATGTCATGTCTAGTATTCAAAAAATGAAAAGCCACTGCTGATTTTTCTGTTTCACCATTTTTAATGTTTCTCATATGTTCTTTAGTTCTGATGTTAATATTTCTTTTTGTTTTTCCTATATAAATTTTAGGGCAAGTTTCACATTTGATCTCATAGATTCCTGGTTTTTCTTTGGTAGTGATTGAATTTTTGGAAGGGCCTTTTAACAAATTTCTGATATTAAACCTATTTTGAGGTGCAAGAGTTATGTTGTGTTTTGAGAAGATTTTTTGGAATTTGTTATAGGCTGATTTAGTAGACAAAACTGTTAACAGACTCAACAAAGCTAAGAAAATAAAAGAAACCACCACCCTAGAACCTACAGGAGAAAAAGAGAAAAAACTTTTTAAAAAATTCACCTTCCACCCATCAGCCTATAACAAATTCCAAAAAATCTTCTCAAAACACAACATAACTCTTGCACCTCAAAATAGGTTTAATATCAGAAATTTGTTAAAAGGCCCTTCCAAAAATTCAATCACTACCAAAGAAAAACCAGGAATCTATGAGATCAAATGTGAAACTTGCCCTAAAATTTATATAGGAAAAACAAAAAGAAATATTAACATCAGAACTAAAGAACATATGAGAAACATTAAAAATGGTGAAACAGAAAAATCAGCAGTGGCTTTTCATTTTTTGAATACTAGACATGACATCAATTTGGAAACATCTCTAATAAAATACGTTAATCACCCCATAGACCTTTCCGTATGGGAAAAAATCTTCATTAACAAAAATCGTCATAGAGTCATGAATTTTGAAACTCCACCACCGGACATCTTTGACAAGTACATCACGCCAACTATTGACAATACGGAGAAAGAAGAAACCACTACAACTTGCACTAGTCGAGTATCAGCTGAGGATAAGAGCAAGAGCTCTTGAAACATGTCCTGTGAATAAACAGGTGAGTGAAGCAATGTGTCAATATATTCTCGATTCAATTTTGTACTACAAATCATATATTTAAAAAATGCCATATTTTTACTTTCTCTTGCATCTAAAAGTAGCATATCAGCGCTTCACCAAAAATACATGTTTTGAATGCAAGAAGAAGTATTTTTAGAAAATAATCCATGTGCATCTATGAAAAGCAAACTATAAATGAAAGGTCAGTTTAGTGTTTTCCCACAATGCTATACAAACATTTTCAAGAAAACAGTGCCCCTAACTTCCCTTTAAGTAGGAAAATATTTGTCATTTTGAATTTTCTCAAATATCTCGAAAACTGTTTAATTAATATAGCAAAGGTTTAACATATATATGTATATACAAAATAAAATGTGTCTTAAGATTTCTGTGAATAGCCTATCAAGTCCCTTTCATTCTAACTAAATGTTGATAGCTTAGAACAACTGGTAATAATAAAATAGACTTACCACATGAAAATATAGAAGTTTAAACAAACAATTTATGTCAAGTAATTATTTTCTGGCATTAACTATTTCTAAGACATTTATGTTATTGGTCTGAACTTTCCAATACTTGCATAATTTTGTATGTGCTGTCATAATTAATTGTTTGTCGTGATATCAGGACACAATATGGAATATCAAAAGCCAACAATCTGCTTTTAAATATTTTAAAATCACTTCAAACTTCCTTACACCACCTTTAATAAAATATGTAGTGAAACTACTTTCGTAATAATGTATTTCTATTTAACTTGAAGTAGATAGAAAAAAGTCTGATATGTTGCATTCATATAGCCTTCTCTAATCTTGTACAAAGAGTATTTCTATCTCGCTTTCTCTATCTGAAAGGCGCAACCAGAAAGTAAGTTCCCCGATTTTGTTTAGCTTAAAGTAAATGTACTAGGCTGGTAACATTACACAAGCATAACAGATCTATGACATAACAAGCATATACTACCCAGACAATCCCGCCTTGTGCCAGTAGCATGGCAGCTGTGCCCCGAAATGGTGTCTCTTATTAGTTCTCCTGCTGCTTGCGAGCTGCGGTCAGTGATAAAGTTCTTTAAGGCACAAAACATAGTGCCCATTGAAATTCATCGTCAGCTTATCAGATCTATGGGCCAAACTTCATGAGCAAACAGATGGTGCATCACTGGTGTAGGCTTTTCTCTAAAGGTTGTCAAAGTGCCCATGATGAAGAAAGCAGTAGGCAACCGTCCCTCATCAGTAATCACCTCGTTGAGCTGGTGCGACAGAGCACCATGGAGAACCGTCACTTCACATTATATAGCTCAGCAGCAATTTTCTAAAGATAGTCTGATTATTATTGCATTAAAATATCACTAAACACCTGCTGTTCAAGAAATTACATGGTAGGTGCATGCCAAAAAATCTGACAAACTGAACACAAAACGAAACAATTGGAAGCAGCACTGACATCTCTGCAGTGGTATCATAATGGTAACAAGTTCCTCAACAGGTGATGAGTTGCAGATTTTGCACTTTACCCTGGAAACCAAGCAGTAGTTAATGCATTGGCATCACAGTGGATCTCCAGTCAAGATGAAATTCAAACAGACTGTGTCAGAGCAGAAAGTGATGTGCACAGCATTCTGGGACAGCAAGGGCAATCTGCTCATTGACTTCCTACCCAGAGGTGAAACAGTGAACGCTGACTATTACTGTGAAACAATGTGGAAATTGCGGGATGCCATTCAGAACAAGAAGCATGGAATGATTACTTTGTGCTGCTCCATAACAAAGCTCATCCATAAACAGGTCGGCACACAGCAATTGTTTTGCACAAATTTGGGTGGGAGCTGTTTGATCTTCCATCATACAGTCCTGATCTTTCTCCCAGCGATTTCCATATTTTCTTGCACCTCAAGAAATTCCTGTCCTCCGACCAATGTTTTGACAGCAACAAAGAACTGAAATTGACTGTCACATGCTGGTTCCATTCAGACCGGCAGCAGACTTCTATGACACAGGAATACAAAAGTGGATCCCAAGATACAATAAGTGTCTGAATTCTTTTGATGACTATATCAAAAAATAGCCCAAGCATTGCTGTACCTGATGCCAATAAAATTTTTCATGTGAATACATTGTCTGTTTTAAAAAAATAGGAAAATTTACTTTCTGGTATTTGAGATAACACTGGCACAAATTATCTATTTACTAATTTTCTCACCATTCACACATTCCTTTTTCTAAGAATGCTTTCTTTACATTATACGTACTTTCTGTAAATCTTGCCACTTAATTTTTGGATAGAATGTAACACTTTTCCTACTTATTATGCAAATGTAGAAAATGTGAAAATAAGCCATTGGGAAGAATAGATTGTGGGAGATATAAATGACATGGGTATAGAAAATAATGTGAACACATCAGATTCTTAAAAATGGAATCTCTATATGTTAAACAATTAAATTACAGAAAGATGAAAGGATTAAATGGTAAACACAGATGAAGACATTACCTTTGTATGTTCTTCTGGGCTTGGATCTCGGAGCTTTTCCAGTATATCAGGCAAAAGGCTGAGAAGTGCCCCTGCCTGCAAACCTCCAATAGCTCCTAAGGCCTCACAAAGCAGGACACTACACATGCCTATATACAAAATAGTAAAACACTTTAATTACTTATGCTCTACAACACTAAAACTGCAATTCTGGATGAATAACTATATTAATGTATAATATAAACAAACACAAACATAAAAATAACATGTGTGTTACCTTGCCAGCAAAGAATGGGCCAACTCAACTGCTATGAATAATGGTACAATACATATCTTATGTTCAAATCACAGAGGAGCTCTATGACATCTGAATTGTATTCTCAAAGGTGAAAGGGTTCCAATGGGATAAAACATTAGTAAAAATAGTTTCATTTTACTTTTGTTGTGGATACACAAGGGATAGGGAGGCTAGAGTGATAGTCCAATCTTTATATGCTGGCATTAAAATTGCATACTCTGATATTGAAAGAAACAATGATGATTACTTTAAAACAGGACAAAGTACAAAAAAAATGAATAGTAGTGAAAAATATATGCTACATTTTTTAGTGTTTACAAACAGTGAGACTTAACATACTGAAATTATACTAAAATTCACAATTTCAATATATGAAACAGTGAATGTCTCAGAAACGCTGATGGCAAAAAAGAAATGATATGAACTAAATTGTATATTCTAAACAAATCTACATTTTTTGTACAACAGAATTATTCTAAATGAAATGAACTTAACAGGTTATCCCCCCCCCCCCCCAATTTAAGATATACACTTTGTATTTAATTATTCATGTAAATCTCTTAAACATATAGTATTTTATAAATCCTTTTATGGAAGTGTTGAAAACAGTGTTGTTGTATAAATTAAGTTAATTAGGAGTCGATTGTTTTGTGTTATTAATCGACTCCTAATTAACTTAATATAGTATTTTAATAAAAATTGATTTTGTCAAAATCCAATAAGACAATAACACATAACATTAAACAGAGTAGTTTACAGAAAGCATATTTTATTGAAAATTTTCAAATTCCATTCTTTGGTGAGGCTGAACTCAAACACTAAGTTTGATAAAACTACCATATTTAAGTTATTGGCTGTGAAGCAAATATAATTAAATTATAACAAATAATAATTATTAATATTTTACTTATCTTTGATAGAATTATTAACTATTGCTAACCAAGTTTGGTATTTATCCCTTACCCTTACTTACTGTAAGTTCTGGAACCTTCTTCAGGTATTCTGAACAAGTCATCAATAAATATGCACACTATTATGCAGAACAGATGCTTTCTTGTGCTAAGGATTTCATTCTACAGTTTATGCTCTATTTGCTGATTGCAAAACGGGTTCCCTATTCCTCATAATTAGCACTAGTGTAACACTAAAACATTTTTATAATGGTTAGAAGCAACACCAACCTGAAGTATCCATAAGTCGAGTACCTATTAGATCAACAAAACGAGGACAAAGATCGGGTTGGACTTGACAAAGAGAAACAGCACATCGCAAGCAAACTTTAAGTTCGTATGTGTGATCTTCGTCCAAGTCACTTGTGACTAACAGGAACAAGAATTCCACAGTATCCACTGCCTCATTCACTCCATGATATGGTAACTTTTCCATATAACTGTAACATTTGAATCAATATTTTACTCCGAAGTTCAGAAAAAATTAGTAACAATCAATTTAGTTAATTATTGAACTGATTTTGACACTATATCACCTATATACAAATATAACAATTTGTATGAGGGCTGTTCAATAAAGAATAATCACAATTTTTTTTTTGACCATGTACCTTTACTCATCCTCATAATTTTGATGGTCCTTCTCAAAATAGTCTCCCCTGAATGCGATGCACTTGTCCCAGCATTTCTGCCAGTCTTCAAAGACAAGCTGGAAACAATTTTTTGAGAGATCCTTCAAAATCGCCTCTGCAGCCTTCACCACTGCTTCTGATGATGGATAATGCCTCCCATGAAGGCGTTTCTTCAAGTTAGGGAATAGAAAAAAGTCACATGGGGCTAAATCCGGACTATAGGGAGGGTGAGGGATACACTTCATGTTGATTTTTGCAAGATATTCAGCAACAACATTGGCAATATGCGGCTGCGCATTATCGTGGTGCAACATCCAGCTTGCTTCATGGAAATGTGGTCTTCTGCGCCTGATATGGACTTGAAATGTTTTCAAGACATCCCTGTAGTATTGTACAGTTACTGACGTGTGTACAGGTACAACATGCTGGTAAACCATTCCATGAATATCAAAGAATGAGATGACCATAACTTCCCCAGCAGAAGCAACCACTTTTGCTTTTTTGGGGGTTGGTGATGAAGGAGATTTCCACACTGAGCTTTGCTGTTTGCTCTCAGGTTCAAAATGATGTAGCCAAGTTTCATCAGCAGTGATTACATTTGAAAGAAACTCCAGATCTTCCTCTAACATCACCTGCATGCGAATGTCCTTTTGTTCGGGAATCAACAGTCTTGGAACCCATCGCGCACAAACACATCTCATGTGTAATGTTTCTGTCACCAACGTCTGGGTGGCACCCAAAGAAATGTTCAGTATTTCAAAAAGTGATCTTAAGGTAATTTGTCGATCCTCTCCTACAATGGCAGCAGCAGTGTTGATATTTTCTTCCGTAAGAGCAGTAAGTGGAGCACCGGGTCCACCTTCCTTTGAAATTGTCTACCCTCTTTAAACATTTTAAACCACCTTTAAGCTGTGTTGTAGGGAAGAAAAGATTCTCCATAGGCCTCCTGTAACACTGGATAGGCCTCAACTGAAGATTTGTTGAGACGAAAGCAGAATTTCAAAGTCACATAGTGTTCCTCGCATATTATGATCATTCTTTATTGAACAGCCCTCGTATATATTTGTTTGCTTCACTGTTAATAGCTTCATATTTTACGTATTTATTACATCACCTACTTATTAAAAGGAGTCAATGGTGTTTCAGGAGTTAATTTACTTCCTGCTCAGTTCCTAGACGACTGCCTGCATCAATCATGGTGGTTGGCTTTGTGCTTGGTGGTAGTTATGCAAATCTCACTTGACAGGATTTCAAAACTGAAAATGCATTTTAGTGTCAAAAATCAGCAAATGTTTTCAATTTTGAAATCCAGCCAAGCAACATACTTAAGCAGAAGTTTATTCAACCCCACGAGGGTTAAGAACAACCAACATGATAAGAGAGGCAGTGAACTACAAACTGAGGATGGATGCGCTTAGCTCCTGAAACATGTTTTTCTTAATAAGTAGTAATTGATGTAGTGTACAGATCTACTCAATAATTCACTAAATTGTTAGTGCACATCACTGTCATAGTTCAACACACACAATTTTAACTGAACAATCAAATAGTTCTAAGGGTTGAATAACACTATTTACTTTTAACTGAGCTAATAGAATTAACAATAATGATAATGATGATGATAATAATAATAGTATTAATAATAATAATAATAATAATAATAATAATAATAATAATAATAATGATGATGATGATGATGATAATAATAATAATAAGCTAATAGGACCTTTTGAGTCCTTTGAGAATGCTCAACGCAGTCTTGAGTGAAATGTCAAGCAAAATTCGCACTGTTAGACCACGGCCAATGAGCCCAGAAGAACATTTACTACAAATGGACGCCAACAGTGAAAGTCTAAGTATATACATAGTTTCAGAAATGCTTGAACAACGAAAGGAGGAACTTTCAACACCTATTTCTTAATATATGAGTAAAATCAGTTGGAGAAATAAGTATCATGCTGGCATGTTGCCATGGTAGTTCAATGGTTAAGAACTGGATGGAGACTGGGAGATCCATGGTTCTAATCTCAGGTATGGCATTACATTTTTCAGTCTGACTACCCTTCAAAAATGTGTGAGTAATTTAATTTAATTTTTAACTATTTATGTTATAACTTATGCAACAAATCACTATATTTACTGCAGACTTTGTCAACCATACCACCGACAAAGCAGCCAGCTCAGCAGCCTGCCACATACCACAGAACGGTTGCATGAAGGATTGTTTACCCCATATTTATACAGGGTGTATATAAATGAATATCAGAATTTTAACTCTTTATAATATTTATTACATTAAACTTACAGTTATAAATGATATGTCAAATGAAAAAGCAACTCAAACAGTTTTGTTTGTTGGCACCAGTGTGCATGTGTGTGCAATGTTTCTGCCGCAATCCGCTAGACAGCGGTAGTGGCAAAGATGGCGACTAGTAAACAGAAAGCGTTTTGTGTTTTGCAGTTTGCAAAGACTGAATCTGTAGTTACTGTGCAACGTGCGTTCCGCATTAAGTTCGGTTGTGATCCTCCTAGTGATAGTAACATTCGCAGATGGTATCATCAATTTGAAGATACCGGCTGCCTTTGTAAAGGGAACAGCACGGGATGACCAAGAGTAAGTGAAGAGACTGTTGAGCGAGTGAGAGAGTCGTTCACTCGTAGCCTAAAGAAATCAGTCCAGAAGGCTAGTCGTGAATTACAAGTTCCTGTGTCAACTGTTTGGAAAGTTGTAAGAAAATGCTTATGGTTACGTCCTTACCGTTTACAGTTATTACAGGCTCTAAAGCCGAAAGACCATGGATTACGTGCCAACTTTGCAAACGACATGTTGTTTCATGACGATGACGATTTTATGGATTGTGTTGTCTTCAGTGATGAATCAACCTTTCACCTTAGTGGACATGTTAATATGCATAATGTGCACATCTGGGGCTCAGAAAATCCTCACGAGATGGTACAAATGCAACGAGATTCCCCTAAAGTGAATGTTTTTTGTGCCGTATCCCGACAAAAAGTATATGGGCCTTTCTTTTTTGGTGAACCTACTGTAACTGGCACTTTTTACCTTGATACACTAGAGCAATGGCTCTTCCTTCAGCTGGAAGAAAATGAGCCAGAGAACTTCATTTTCCAGCAAGATGGTGCGCCACCTCACTGGCATAGCAAAATATGCAATTGGTTGAACGTCACTGTACTTGAGCGCTGGATAGGCCACAAGGACCCCAATGACAGGGCTTGCTATGCATGGCCTCTACATTCTCCTGACCTAATGCCATGCGATTTTTACCTTTGGGGCTTCATCAAAGATCATGTGTATGTGCCTCCGTTACCAGCGAACCTCCCTGAATTAAGAAACCGGATTGAAGCAACTGTTGCTACAATTACTGAATACACACTTATCAACGTTTGGGAAGAACTTGGCTATAGACCTGATGTGTGCCGTATGTCAAAGGGTAGTCACATTTATAAGGTTCTTGGTAAAACTGCTTGAGTTACTTTTTCATTTGACTTATCATTTATAACTGTATTTGCATGTAATAAATATTATAAAGAGTTAAAACCCCAATATTCATTTATATACACCCTGTATAAATACTGCATGTGTGATACTAATATTAGGTTAATCAAAAAAATAATTTGAATAATTAGTTTTTACAAAGGCATTGCCTAATTAATAAAAGCTTATATTAGAGAAACACAGTAACAGTACTAAAATGTTTAGCCCTGCTAAGAGGTGGACTCTTGCAAAGGAAAGACAAAAGGAGAATCATAGACTTACAAACATGTCTATTAGATAAACATAAAGTGTAAGGATGCAACATAGAATATTTCTAAATAATTCTAACTCTACCAAAAAACTGCACACACATTGTACATTTTAACGAGTTTTCTAGATCGCTTCTCTATTTCTTATGGTTTTCTAGTTTATAAAAAAAATTGGAATGAAGGGGATTTTATTATATACGTATAAAAATTTAAATTTAATTATCTTCCTCAATTCATAAGTCAAACATTTAAAAATAAAATAAAGCAACAAAGCTCACCAGTAGCAAACAATTCTTGTCATCACTTCAACTGCTTTTGCTGCTATTACAGGATTATATGAGAAGCAGCTTCGACTGCACAGCTGCATCAGTGGTGAATCTGAAGGGGGAAAAAAAACAAAAAAAAAAAAAAACAAGTGCTTTAACTATCATTATGCTTATTCTTATACATGAAACCTTCACTGCAAAAGTCTCAAATAAAAATATCACTTGAACAACCTACACAGGCATGCAGGCAGAAAAGAGGCTCATAAATTTAAATAGTACAGGTCATTAAAAACATAGGCAATCAAAGTTTCAACATAAACTTGTTTTTTAAATGGGCCATGTATTATTTTTTATATAGTTGATAACATTGAAAATAATATTAAGAATACCATTTATTTTATTACAATAGGTCAACTATTTACATACCAAGGAAGCTTAACATAAAGTTGAAGCTTGAGAAACAACAAAACAGATAATCCTTAACAACACAATAAACATTTATATTGCTTCATTTTTTGTGTATTATTACGTAATTTCTTGTGACTGAAAACCCTGTATTATTTCCAGTACAATTGAAAACAGCAAAAAAAATATTAACAAAAGCTGTTACATTGTAGTGTCATTCATACAATTGTAATGTTAAGTTACACTTGAGTCTCAATGGGCAGATAAACTTCAGAATATGAAAGTAATGTGGATGACACAGTTACACTTCAGAATACTGTTGTGTATTTGAGTCGTGTAGTGATATCATAGCTGCATTGAGGAGGGGAGTTGAAGACTTTTGTTTGCTCGCAATGTGAGTGTGACCATCAAAAGAAACAGGGGTCTCGCCCGGGCTCCCAGGTATGAGGCCCATTGGGCCATGTTTGTAATTAGGTATATAGTTTCATAAGCAAAACTTTCTTTTAATCATGTTATAGCTTATGTGTGTTTGGAAGAATTTAGTAACAGTGACATCAAAATTAATCATAAAAACTATTTGTAATCGGTGTATTGACACTTGTCACTTATTTTTTTTATATTATTGAGGGACTAGTTCCAAAGGCCATTGCACCCGCCTCGGTACCGTAGATGGTAGTGTGTCTACCTCACGTTCAAGAGGTCCCGAGTTCGAATCTTGGTCAGTGGGAGTTACCTGGGTATGGTTTTTTCTAGGGTTTTTCCTTATCCTGAAAAATGAATGTCGGGTAACTCTAGTTCTATGGCTCCTGGGCTCATTTAAGCATCATTTCTCCCATTCCATTCATTGACCAATATGACTTAACGTTGCAGGACGTAAATTACAAAAAAACAAAAACAAAGGCCATTGCCTCCATTTTCAATCTCTCTTCAACTAGCTCAATAATATGAAATAACATAAAAAAGTATATAAACATAATATATAATATAAAAAAAAGTAAGTGACGAGTGTCAATAAACAGACTACAAATAGTTTTTACGATATATCAAGATTTAACTGTATTGGAACACCACAGTGAAGCGAAAAATTAATCGTTTTTACGATGTTATAACTTATTTATATAAACATCCTTTTCATAGAGAAGACCTAGATTCGTTACCTCTCAATGTTGTTATTACTCTGCTGCTCAAACCGTTACCATGGCTTTATCTTTGTTAACAGAAACCTCTCAGATAACGCACTGATTATCCTTTTAAGAGTCAGAGGGAAACTACCGCACCTCTCGATTGTGCAATAAGCACCAATGAATACATTACTTCAGATAATGGAATGCACAGGAATCACGAATGACAGATACATGTTATATCCACATGGAGTAATCACTGCGTTATCTGAGAAGTTTCTATTACCAAAGATAAATCCATGGTAACCATTCGAGCAGCACAATTATACCATCTTAGCTATTTCCCACATCTAATTGTTATGGCCGCCTTTGGTAGAAACTCCTGAATCCATTGGCATCCCATACCAAAATGTGACAATATGAAAATGATGTGCATTATTTTGAATCTCAAGTTCAACTTCACATTTCAATTTATTCCAATGTAACTAACCTATTCCAAGACAAAAAATTGCAATTCTTAATGTTATTTTCTATGTTACCTGTTGCAAAACATGTGCATGCACATGCAAACACATGCACATATGCACGCACATACACATACGTGAGCACATACATACACACAAAATTTAAGTTGAAATTAATATAGGATTATATTTTCAAATGACCTATCATCTATTGATAGAGTTGACATGAAAAATTCAATGCCATGGCCGAGATTTGAACCACGGGGAAATATACGAGTTAATTGGAGAATTTAATGTCATGACGGCAAATTGGCCATGGTAGCTCAATGGGTAAGAGCGACTGGACGGAAACCACTACAGTCTGATTTTTAAAAGAAGATACGTGAAGGTCATTAAGCACAGGATGCGAAGGGTAAGAGGGGAAGGTTGTTGCTATGCAAATGTAAACAGAGGTTGCCAGATTGGTTACACTGGAGAATCATACTCCGATAGCTTGAACCCTTGTTTATGTTTCAAGTGTTGAGAGAATAAAGAAAGGGGATATCTGCAATACTTCCTGTCTGCTGTTGGGCGACAGTGTGGAACCTCATGTGGAGAAACAGATGACCTTCACGTATCTTCTTTTAAAAATCAGACTATAGAGCTGTTAATCTCAGAAACTATTTGCAGTTGGTTTATTAATACTCATCACTTACTTGTTTATATTTATGAGAGACTAGTTTCAAAGGCATTCGCCTCCATTTTCAATCTCTTTCCAAATGGCATGTGTTGTCTGCTCTCTCTCTCTGGTGGTGGAACTATGAACTTCTTTGTCAAATTAACTACTGATGGGATTTCAAAGTTCATTACACGATCCTTATTTTTCCATATGAATATGTTCTCCCATGTTGTCAATTTATTTTGGTTTATCACTCCTTTTAATAATTTTGGATTTGGATCAATATCATGGTTTTCATTCCAAAAGTGAAATGCTACTACTGACTTATCTTCTTGTTTCAATCTGATGTTTCTAAAGTGCTCTTTGACTCTGGTTTTTAGATTTCTTTTAGTTTGACCTATGTAGCATTTTTCACAATTCTTACAACTTATCTGGTATATTCCGGATCTGTTAACTGATGGGATTTCATCTTTTGTTTTTGATTTTAGCAATTTTAAAATTGAGTGTCTATTAGTAGGTGCCAAGGTGATATTTTGTTCCTTATAAATATATAGACTGTTGTTCAAATCCCGGCCATGGCATTGAATTTTTCAAGTCGACTCTATCAATCCAAAATCTTAGCCCGTATACGGCTAGTGTGAAATGATTAACTTCCATCAATTAACTTAGACCTATCATCTACTTAAATTAGCCTCTCCTCTGTCTTCTATCTGTTAGTCACTTTTCTATTCATATTTTTATTTCACTTAATTGTGGTGCAAGTTTAAAACAATTTATCAAGTATAGTAAATGCAATGATCATACTGTCCTTCAAACTAAATACAAGAAACCTGTATTTCAAGAGTTAAAGAAAAAAAATATATATAAATTTTGAAGAAAAAAAGAGAAAAACAGTATTTTGGAATTTTCTGTGTATTAATAAAACATTCCCTGTATATATAAATTAATTTAAAAAAAATTGAAATACTAATGCATAATGCTTATACAACTTACGTCCACTACAAATTCCATGTAACCCTTATGGGCTACCTTGTCATAAAATGTAATTTTTCTATCCACATTACATTTTTCATGATAAATCATATTCCAGGGATTTTCCAGCTACTGAAATGTGAATTAATACCTTCATCTGAAGTAATAATTGTATATAAGTTATGTAAGCAAGTAAGCTAGAGAAAGTGCAGTCAAATGTTGAGAAATGTGTTATATATTCTCAGAATCAAAGGAGATGCAAAATATAAAAATCAAACCACACTCTTTTAAGGAGTAGAAAGAATAGATGACAAAGCCAGGTCTAGCATTCAACAAGAAAGCATTCACTCTGCTTTCAGCTAGTAATGAAATGACAAGAACAGTAACCAATACAATTTACAATGCATTCTGACCATGGTTATCTAACTGGAAACCTTTACCAAATTCTATATCTGTTTCCGATTTGTTTAAATTACTCGTGGAAATTAATTGTTCTTTCACACTGACCATGTGTAAGCTAAAGTATGGAAAGATAGAGTCAGACTGAAAAATTCAATGCCATAGCCAGGATTTGAAACACAGATCTTCCGGTTGCCGTCCAGCCGCTCTAATCCTTTAGCTACTATGGCCAATGTGCCGACATGCAAGTGTGAAAGAACAATTAATTTCCATTAATTGACCTAATAATGGTTAACTATAAAGCCCGGGCCTTAAAGTACTTACACATTGTAAGTCGCCATTAAGGTAGTTGTCTCATGTGTTTATGAGAACTGCTAGTGGTTTCCGGGAAAAACATGAGTCAGTTGTAGAATTTAATGTCATGTCGGCACGTTGCCCATAGTAGCTCAAGGGTTAGAGCAGCTGGACGGCAACCAGAAGATCCGTGGTTCAAATCCCAGCTATAGCATTGAATTTTTCAGTCTGACTAAATTACTCGTGTCTTATGCTTAGAATCATGAAAATAAGCAACACAATACACGGCCGTATCCAAAGAATATCTATTTATAGAGTAATAGATCATTCACTGGATATTTAAAAATTTAGCCTGGAATGGTGAAAAAGTACAGTTCAACAAAATTCTGCCTACCTGGCTGAAGCTGAGAATTACATGTTGCAGTAGACTTGGCTAACATCTGCAGAACATCCAGAGCCCACTTGAGAACTTTCTCATGTCGTGTATTAAGAGCTAAATCTACAATCTCATCAACTGCCCCAGTGGGCCACAGATGTGCTCCCTGTGCAGCTAACAAGTGTAGACCCTGTAAAACTTGAGTCTTTACAGCCCATCGAGGATCAGTTCGCAAATAATGCAGCAGTAAATTGACCTGTAACATACAAATTTAAACTCTAATGATGATGTATGGGAGAGAATATACATAGAAAAACATAAAAACCAACTAATTAACTTCGAAATCCCGCCAGAAGACAACCCCACATTTAAATTCATCACAAAATCAACAGATGACAGCAGCAACTCCAGAACTACCCACACCACTGGATCAAGCTTTAGTCGCATTAGAACCAATGATGCGAACGATAGTTCGCGAAACATGTCCTCAATATAGGTACGTAAGTGAAGCTGATGTGTAATAAATACGACTCATCTATAACTCAATAATCTAAACAAATGTTTACGAAATCGATCTTATCAATAAGAAAAATTGACATAATTTTCTTAAGATAAATGAAGTTTTGTTGCAAATAGTTATATTTGTGTAATATTTATTGCTTCACTGTAGTTAGCTTCATTTTTTATGTAATTTGACTCTCTTCTTTGTTCCTGAATTGTGGGTTTCACTAGCAAACCTGCTGCTAAATTGAATAACAAAATGCCTTAAGGATTTGAAAAATCTGATGTCAAAAGTCAGTTGGTTATGTGAACACACATCTTACCTGGTTAGGAATGTCAACAAGCGTTGCTGAAGCAAGTTGTGTCAACGAGTTGAGAGTGACAAGCACAAACTCTTGGGCAGGATAGCTTGGCAGTAAATCTGTACATAACTGACGCACCATAGCTGCTGTTGAAGTGTCATGATGCATGTGCTGCAAGATAGGTATTAGTTGTAGCTTCATATGTGCAGGAGTTGAAAGGCCCTGGATCATATCCGATATTTTGTTGCACATGCTCACTGCAAATGTCCTGCAACAAATTAATATTTCTCAAGCTGGTGAAGAATGGGAAAGCAGTTCTTAAGCCTAAGCTGGAAATAAATGACATATTCCTACATCTTTTTCCATTTTAGTGAAATTTCCATAGTATTTAGAAAATTTTCCTATTTAGGATTAATCACAAACACAATGTGATTAACTGCAAATCACTCACCCAGTGCATATGAAGTTCTACATCCACTGCATAATCCAGTACATTTATGTATGTGTGTTTGGAGGGATTTAGTAACAGTGATGTCAAAATTAATTGTGTAAACTATTTGTAGTCAGTTTATGGACACCTGTCACTTTTTTATATTATTGAGGGACTAGTTTCAAAGGCTTGCCTCCATTTTCAACCTCTCCAATTGGCATCTGTAGTTGTCTGCTCTCCTCTCTCTGGTGGTGGAACTATGAACTTCTTTGTCAAATTATCTACTGGTGGAATTTCAAAGTTCATTATGCGGTCCTTATTTTTTCCATATATGTTCTCCCATGTTGTTAGTTTATTTTGGTTTATCACTCCTTTTAATAATTTTGGATTTGGATCAATGTCATAATGTTGGTTCCAAAAAATGAAATGCTACTGCTGACCTTTCTTCTTGTTTCAATCTGATGTTTCTAAAGCGCTCTTTGACTCTGGTTCTTAGATTTCTTTTAGTTTGACCTATGTAAGTTTGTAAGAATTGTGAAAAATGCTAACATTGGTTAGAGCAATCGGATGGAGACCAGGAGATTTGTGCTTCAAATCCCAGCTATGACATTGAATTTTTCAGTGAGAGTCTACCTTTCCAATTAATAGATGTTTTACACAAAGAAAACATATGTATGAGAGATAAGAAATCAAATCCTGCTATAGCTCAAGACAAAGTACTCTTGGCTAAAAGATTAGTCACAAATTCTCCATGTGACTGTAGTGAAGTACTTTTGTCATCGTCATATTTATTTGTACTTCCATATCTTACAATCTCAATTACAAGTTTTACAATTCTAATCTAGTCCGCTGCTTGTATTACGGGCTGATAGTGGTATTGGCTCTTTGGCCGTTAACCTCTATGCTAGCCCTTATATGACTTTGACCTAATGTTCTGATTGTGTCTTCCATTTCTCTACCTCTTACTTCTTTGCCCTTCTCAACCATTTCTCTTTGATTTTGTCAGGAAATTTCCCTACCTCCCTTATTCTTTTCTCTCTTTTCAACGTAAGCATTTTTATTGTTACTACGAAGCCCCTTTATTATCCCAGTTTTTATCCCATATCACTTTCCTTCAGTTTTCAATTTCTTTACACTCCACTACATAATTTCTAAGCTTATTTTCTTTCCACATAGAATGCACTCCTTTGGTGAACTTCCTCTCAATATGGCCCCTGTCCTTAACCAAGCCAAACCCTCCCTCTCATATCTATCACATATGTCTATATATGTTTCCCTTACCCATTCTGTCTTTATTTTCACGTATACATTTAGTGATTTCTTACTTATCAGATTTCCCCACGTCACTTGTCTGTCAATGTCCTCTATCCTATTCTTAATAGTGGAGTACTTACTTTGATTGAGCAGCAAACTGCATGGCAGCATATATTGCTGCCTCCACCTCCACAGTATCATGAGAGTCAAGGCTGCGTCGAATGCTGTGGTGTACTTGCTGTCGCTCAGGTATAATTCCAGCAACACTGCCGAGAGTTCGCAGTGTAAGAGCTCTTGCAACCTAAAAAATAATATATACCATTTCCTTTCCTGGGAGTGTTGAAAACAGTGTTGTTATGATAAATTAAATTTAAAGGGAGTCGATTAGTGTTGTTTAGTGTCATTAATTGACTCCCTTTAAATTTAATGTACCATTTGTTTTTTTTCTATATGTTAACAATATTTCACAAGGGCAGTTCAGAAATTTTTCAACCAGATACAGAGATGCTGCTGCAGTAACAAATAGCAAGGGTAGTTCTAAAGTATAATCCTTAAGGTGGTGCAACATGCAATTTTATTTCTTTGGCAAAATAAACAAGTTGAGGTTTCCTCCAAAATGCATAAAATTAAATACCCATCCATGTAACAAATCCACTTCAAAGTGCTTCTAGATCCATTCTCTCTTGACCCAGGGGTCAACCAGCAGCATCGGAAAGTTACTGAGTGAGTCAGTCAAGGGAGTCATTTTGTGAGAATGAACAAGTTACAAAGCAGTGAGTGAGTGTTGTATATGCAATAAAGGCTTAATTAAATGTTAGTAATATGATATCATCTACAGACCTATCATGTTTGCTCTGAACGTTAACAAAAGTGAAATCAGAGCTTAGAGTTACCCGATACTCATCTTTCAGGATAAGGGAAAACCCTGGACAAAACCTTATCTGGATAACTCACCATGATTAAGATTTGAACTTGGGACCTCTTGAATGTAAAGCAGACATGCTACCACCTATGCTACAAAGGCGGATAGGAATTGAAAATGGAAAGTGTGATGGAGAAAATGAAGAGTGAAACAAAATCCAAGATGAAGGTGATGACAAAAATAGTAGATAAAGGAGATAATGAAAATGAAATCCACAATTGGCAAACAAATGGCCGGCATGTAAAAGGATGTGGAAGCGCTTAGTGAAAAGGAGGAGGAGCTAACAGTACCTGCAGTTGGACTGAATACAGTAGGCCTAAGGAGGGTGCATAGCTAGTGGCCAAGGTGATGGCTGCCACATTTTTAAGATCAGGAGTATTCAGCATGTCTGGCACAGAGATCATCCCGAGGACTTCAACGAAACCCCAGAGACATATGTTGAGGATGTGCCACCTGAGACATCTGGTGCGAAACAGGCATTAAGTAGTGGATGCTGATGTGGCCTATCAGGACATGTGAAGAACTGCTGATGGCCTAGTCAACAAGCCGGTATGAAACGAGTAATGTCTGGCAAGGTGAGAGCTACCTCTAAACTGTCACAGCCATCTCCTCAACTAACCTATACTTTGGACACAAGAATAGAGGACAACCTCACTACAAATAACAGATTATAAAGAAGGCAGTACCAGATACTGGACATGGGTGCAAGCAGTAACCATAATCAGACTGATGTGGCAGAGAGCTTACGATCAAGAAAATCAGATCAGCCCTACCAAATAGTGATGGCATCATGCGACACCTTGCTTGTGGAGAAGCAGGCTTTGCTGGAGTTGACATTTAGAGTGGCATGAGGCAATAGTCCGTATTGGCAGAAAGATCCAGCAAATCGGACAACACAAAGTAATGCTCCAAAGCCAAAAAAAACTTCTTGAGGTTGCAGGGTGATCCTGGCAAAGATTATGGTTGGGCCTGCCAGAAGCAAATTGGCTGTGGAGGTGCGCCAAGAGGACCAGCAGTCAGGAACCCCGTGGAGCATTGTCACAAAGTGCACAAGTTGGTCCATAAACACATCTGGGTAGCAAGATACTGGATGAGAATACAGAACAACCAGCAAGCCTATGGCAGAGGTTTTATGTAAAATGGCATTATCATATGTAACCTGGGGCACTGCTCCAGGTTCCAACCAGCAAATCAAGAACAGCATTACATGGAGAAGAGAATCAGTGATGAAGTCTACCATGCCCAGGGGTTGCCCTGAGCAAATAGTACAAGGCTGATCGGCATGACCAGTTCTGAGGAGGGAGTAGTGAGTTGGTAATAAGAAAAAAGGCATCAGTGCACATGAGACAGCCGCTGCTGTCGTTGCTGCCTTACGAACAATAGCTAAGGAAATACATAACCATGTTCTGCTGTATGCCAAACTTCAAAGATCCTTTGTTTTGTTTTACCAGAAAAATCCACTTTGAGGTGCTTCTACGAGGGCTGTTCAAAAAGAATGATCACAATTTTTTTTTGACAACGTACCTTTACTCATCCTCATAATTTTGATGGTCCTTCTCAAAATAGTCTCCTCTGAAAGTGATGCACTTGTCCCAGCGTTTCTACCAGTCTTCAAAGATGCTGGAAACAATTTTTTGATAGATCCTTCAAAATCGCCTACACAGCCTTCACCACTGCTTTTGATGATGGATAATGCCTCCCACGAAGGCGTTTCTTCAAGTTGGGGAATAGAAAAAAGTCACATGGGGCTAAATCCGGACTATATGGAGAGTGAGGGATGCACTTCATGTTGATTTTTGCAAGATATTCAGCAACATTGGCAATACGCGGCCGCACATTATCGTGGTGCAGCATCCAGCCTGCTTCATGGAGATGTGGTCTTTTGCGCCTGACATAGACTTGCAATGTTTTTAGGACAGCCCTGTAGTATTGTCCAGTTACTGATGTGTGTGCAGGTACAGCATGCTGATAAACCATTCCATGAATATCAAAGAATGAGATGACCATAACTTTCCCAGCAGCAGCAGCCACTTTTGCTTCTTTGGGGGTTGGTGATGAAGGAGATTTCCACACCGAGCTTTGCTGTTTGCTCTCAGCATCAAAATGATGTAGCCAAGTTTCATCAGCAGTGATTACGTTTGAAAGAAACTCCGGATCTTCCTCTAACATCAACTTTAACTGCATGTTACCTCCATTGCAGCGGTAGGCGATACTGAACATGTCTGAACTTGCCTGGTTCTCACAGGCGGGAACCAGGAGTACTAACAATGAAACTACTACGGCATGTTTGTTTCACATTAAGCTAATATAATAAGATTGAATTTTAGTGTGGAAAATTATGACCGTAAAAAAATTATGATCATTCTTTATTGAACTGCCCTCGTAGAACTATTCTACCTTGAATCAGGAACTGTCTAAAGCCAGCCAGGGAGTCAATCAGTCAAGAGAGTCAGTTTGTCTAGTGTATCATTATATGAGAATCAAGAAGTTACAAAACAACGACAGTTCCATGTGCAACAGAAGCTTAAGTAAAAATTAGCACTAGAGTAAACTCTACAAACCAGAATATTAATAAAACTGAAACTGTTAGTGTTAACAGTTGAAAATCCCACCTCTGTGGCATAGAGGTTAGCATATCTGCCCCTCATTTAAGAGGTCCCGAGTTTGAATCTCAGTCAGTGTGAGTTATTTGGATGAAGTTTTTTCTAGGGTTTTCCCTTATCCTAAAAAAAGAATATCTGGTAACTCTATGCTCCATGGACTCATTTGAGCATCATTTCACCCATTTCATTCATCATCCGATATAACTTAATGGAGGACATAGATTTCAACAACAAAAAAGAGTTGAAAATATATAAAGTGAGTTCAGCACAACTTGGTTGTCATTTCATCATATCTTGATATAGGTACCAGAAACTAAACCATAATTTAAATCCAAATATATTTAGCAAATGGAAAAAACTGGTAAAAGCTTAAGAATCTGTGCTGGCTAAAACCTCAAATTTACCTATATTTTCAACACACTTGCAGAAATTGTACCAACAGAGCTGAGTAAACAAAACATACTATTTTTAAAAAGTGATGGTTATGTGAAAGAACTTACTGGATCATTTGAATGTATCACACTAAATATTCTTCTCACGAATTCGTCAACATTGAGAATTTTATCCAGATGTTTCTCACTTTGCTGACACACTCGCAGAATCCATACTCTAAGAAAATTGTTCCTAGAAAGTAATGAAATAAATTTAGCCACACATTAAAAATTTAAAATCACAAACAGTATAACAATTATACACTTCATTAACAGAGAAATACTTTAAAAACATAAATATAGAAGAAAATTTCAGGAGTGAGTATTGAAAGACCTAAGGCAACAGCCATTACCTTACTGTACAATCATATGAAATTACATTATCAGCTTACGCTGACATGTCCTTCAAACGACATATATAAAGAGGAGAAGGGAAGAGAAAATGAATCAGGTACAACAATGAATCCTGCTGAAGTGTTATTGTAACTATAGGAGAACAGATGCAAACATATTTTTTAATTTTGCCTTGAAATCATTACAAAAAAAAAATGTTTGAATTACATTCTTATATGAGACAGGTCCAATAATAAATTTAAATTATGAACGATAAGCATTATATTGAAAAGTCTTAGAGCAGCATTTAACATTTAAAGAACATTTTTATTCCTTGTCCTTTTTCACTGATTATCTAAGGCAACTCTCTTACCTGGCATCATCTCAATTTCTCTAAATAGAGGGGAAACAATGTAATAGATGAGTCATGTTTATTACACAACAGCTTCATTTACATACCTATATTGAGAACATGTTTTGTGAACTATTGTTTGCATCATCGGATCTAATGTGACTAAAGCATGATCCAGTGGTGTGGGTAGTTCTGGAGTTGCTGCTGCCATCTGTTGATTTTGTGATGAATTTAAATGTGGGGTTGTCTTCTGGCGGGATTTCAAAGTTCATTAGTTGGTTTTTATGCTTTTCTATGTTTTTCTCTCTATTCATGGTTTTATTTGGATTTACATTAAGTTTCACTTCTACTTATAACTGGAGACCTTAGTATAGAGTCTCGCTTTTGGAGAGCATTCAAGTCCTCAGCATGTGTTGTTTCTTTGTCATTTTACTCTTTTCTTCTTTGTATTTTACCTAATATACTCAGAACATTATAGTCTATGTTTGATTTCAGTAACCTTTACCTCCATCCTGGGCTGATTCCCTTCCCCCCTTTGATGAAGAGTGCACCATCTTCCTGCAAGTCCTCCCTTGAAGGATTAATGACAGGCAAAAGATCTTCTGTAAGATAATGGTGTATAATGAGTACCATCGCTTCTGTAAGATCTGTTCTTTCGATATATTAGGAGTTCAATGCACCCCTGCCCAAGAATCACTAAATGCCCGATTTCACCAACAGATGTTAATACTTAACACAGTTGTTAGTCTGTTTAGCAATAGTTATAATAAAAATTGCATTTCACCAACAAGTGTTAGCTTAACACTCATGTTAAATCTCTTGTTAAACTAAGAAGCCATATTTCTGTTGTTAAGTCATTAACAATTATAAAATTGTCAAGATGGTGGCCTTGAATACAGCTTTTGATGTCAATTTGCTATATTTAGACCATCTAAATGGCAATCGTAATACAATACGGCCTATGAGGAGAAATGATTTTAAGGAGCTATCAGAAGAAAATTTTCTATGGAGGTATAGACTGTTGAAACAAGTTTTATGAAGGTTATTGCAGAAGTACAAGACAGGTTAGAACATGCATCAAAAGGAATATGTCAATCTCGTCTTTGCTTCAAGTATTAATAACTTCGTGATTTTATAATTCACTGAATTCTGTGGATAATACACTATCCATCTCCCATCCTGAAACGTTCAAGTCACTCTCACTTCTGTTCTTCGCACCTTGTTTTAAATTTACGTAATTCTGACAAAGTTGCTTTGTATTTCTGGTTGTGACATTTGCATTCAAATTAAACTCATTTCCAATCTTTTCCCACATCAGAACTTTCTCTTTCACATTTACCGCATCCGTCCTCTTATTTTCCACAATATCCTTATATTTAGTTACTAATTCAACTAACAATTCTTTTGATAAATAGAGTCAAACTGAAAAATTCAATGCCATGGCTGGGATTTGAACCATGGATCTCCTGGTTTCCATCCAGTTGCTCTTATCCATTGAGCTACCATGGCCAACGTGCCATCATTACATTAAATTCTCCAACTGACTCATATATTTTCCCAGTAAACCACTAGAGGCTATCGTATTCAAGATACACAGCTTGTGGCGACTTACTATTGTAAGTACTGAGTCCCAGACTTCATCGTTAAACTCTTATTATTTAAGTTTTACTACTAACTCTTGGCGAGTCGGCACTTCCTTAAATACGAGGGCTATCCAGAAAGTAGATTACGTTTTCGTCTGTTTCCGCTAGGGGCGGGGCTAGCGCGGCCATCTTGGGGTCAGAGCGTTGCGCAGCTCAGTCGGCATCTAGCCGTGCTAGTGAGAGGTTCGTGCTGTGCTCCGTTCAGATACTGTGACGGTTTGAAATGTCTGCGTTAATTGAAAATCCCGCGAGCTGCGAGGTGCGTGCAGTAATAAGGTTTCTGACTGCAAAAAACTGTAAACCGATAGAAATCTATCGGCAGCTTTGTGAAGTGTATGGGGACAACATTATCACTGAAGGTGGAGTGCGTCAGTGGGTCATCAGATTTAAAAATGGCCGAACCAATGTTCACGACGAAGATCGAAGTGGGAGACCCAGCATAGTGACTGCCGAACTTGTTGAAAAAGTCGATGCTAAAGTCCGTGAAAATCGAAGGTTCACAATAACGGAACTTTCTTTGAGTTTTCCACAAATTTCGCGAAGTTTGTTGCACGAAATCATCAGCGAAAAGCTTGGTTACCACAAGTTTTGTGCAAGATGGATTCCAAAAATCTTGACAGAGGACCACAAGAATCAGCGAATGGCTGCAGCATTGAACTTTTTGGATGTTTACCATAAGGATGGTGACTCTTTACTCGATCGCATCGTTACTGGTGACGAAACATGGGTGAAACACGTGAACTGTGTAACGAAGTGGTTGAAGGCGCAGGCGGCCGAATTTTTCGACGAAGGAATTTCCAAGCTCGTACATCGCTACGATAAATGCCTTAATTTTAATGGTGACTATGTCGAAAAGTAGTATTTGAGTGTGGCTTTCATCTGTATATAATAAAATTTGTTTCCTATACTTTGTTTACTTTTTATTCCAAAACGTAATCTACTTTCTGGATAGCCCTCGTAACTCATCCCTAAGTTCAAGATATTTCCGGAACAATAAAGAAAAACAACTTTTCTCTGTCAATCGAGATATCACTAGAATGTTCCAGTTACGTCACTTATCTGCGTCAATAAGTCTTGTCTCAGTGATACACAATCCGACTGTTATCTTTATCTGCAGGTTCTTGGTTTTCACACTGCCCGCCTATCAATTCCTTTTGTGTAAACAAGCCACGCGATCGTAGATACGGGTTCGCGACAGTATATGTTCCCTATTGTACATTGATATTACTGAAGTAAAACGCAACAAAATAGCATAATGTGTATACAAACAATGCTGTAGCTTACCCTACTCTGAACACATCTGCAAGCTTCAGAAGAGAAGAATTTATGAGGATCGGAAAAGGGTACTTTTCAAAGAGCCTTGGAAACCTCACAATTGCCTCACATTGCTCTCCTACACGTCCTGATCTCAGTCCTGTAAAAGAAAAACAACAAACACTTAGCTTTTTGTGTTACAGATTCCTTTGCATAATTCATATAACAATAATAGTGCAGGAAAAAATCTGATGTCAATTTCAAATGCCTATCTCTATTTTACTTTCTACAAATTACTCCTACAAAAGCTTGTTCTATTTACTCCAGTTTATTGAGATAAACTTTTATTACACATATCATTGTTGGCATAGGAAAACTGCCATAGGCTAAAGTAATAGTCAATTTTTAATAGTAATTTTGTTGGCAATGAAATGTCCAAGCTCTTTGTAGTGCATAAGATAAAATGAAGAGTACTTCACATTTAAAATAAGTGTTTAAAAATTCAAACCAATAACAAAAAAATATCAAGAACATGGTCAGGTCATAAACAATTTAAGATTAATAGTTAGTTTTAATCAGATCTTTTTTTTTCTTTTCTTTTTTTTTGCACAGTAAGAATTTATAACACTCTTACAGTTAACCATTTAAGTATAAGTTATTCAGAATGAAGAAAGTTATCTTATAAATTGATTAGGATCGCGATTTCACCATTTCTTATAAGATAAGTGAAGTTTTTATGTTACAAATTATTACATTTGTATATACAATATAATATGTTTCACATTGTGTTTATATCTCTACAATTATTTACATTTTCTTTGAGTATTTACAACCACGATTATGGGAGATACTGAAGTTGTTTACTCCAAATAAAAGGAGGAATATTGAGAAAACTGCTAATCTAGCAACATTATTGAATTGATATGAGGAACTCAGTTAATCATCGTAAGGTGAAGAAGATAATACAGTGCTCAGTGAGCACCATATCTTCTGAGCAAGAGATGTCAGAGGATAAAGAAGAGGATGCTTTAAGTTATGATGTAAATGAAAGGTATTTCTTAGGGAAAGATAAAACATAAAATGGCTGAAACAGAAACCACCAAGTAACGTACACACTCGCACATGTAACATTATCACACATGAATGAACGAATGAATCTGCCTGGACCGCGAAACAGAACCCAAAAAACAAATTCTGAAGGCAACCTATTTCATCTTTTCTTTGACGAGAATGTTATTAGAATAATAACCAGTTGTAAAAATATTTACACGACATGGTCAAGTCACATTTCAGTAAGAACCGTTATGCTCGTAATATAGATGAGACAGAAATCACAGCAGCATTGTTATCTTACTTATCAATGTATCTTACTGGTTCAATGAGATCAACTAAAAAAAAAAAAAAAAAAAAAAAACATTCATCAAATATGACACGATTCAAAAGGAAATGGTTTAGATCATGTTACTTATCAATGAGTGAACAAAGATTCGCTTTCTCTTACAATGCTTACGTTATGACAATGTAAGGGACAGGAACTTGAGTTTCAAATAATAGTACATAATTTCCAGAAATACTTCTCACCAAGTATTTGATGAACAACTATTAGCATTTAGGGGTAACTGCCCTAAAGACCAGGAAAGAAAGGGAAAATGAGGAGAGTATTATGTATGAGTGTGGTAGATCACGATACAGATCAACTAGGAAGTGGTGTGTTAGGTGCAATAACTGGATGTGCCCGGTCATTTCAAAGAAGTTTGTATTAGTTGTATGGACAGTATAGACTAAAATTACACTCTAATCAAAGAGGCTTTTTGAAATTAGTGTTTCAGTTTCTGTATTAGTGAGCCTCAAATACGATTATTATAGTGTATGACCAACAATCTATTTATTTTTTATCAAATATAAGTTCACTTTAGTTTTATTTTAGTCAAAACAGGTTATGTATCAATATGATCACAAATACAGTGCATTAAAATGTGGAGTTGAGCGATTAGTTAAATCCTAGATGTTATGCAATTATACATTCCATTTTGTTTCTCTGTTGTTAAAATAGTGAAAGCAATGGTAGGTGATACCTGTCACCCAAGCGACCAATGATATCCACGCGACTACTGCAGGATTAATGGGTACTGTACTATTACAACAAAACAAATCAGTATCCCACCTTTGTCTAATTCTGTTAGTGCTGAATTAGCATCCTGTTCAGGTTCTCCAAGACCATTTTCATTAAAAGTGTTTACCCTAACACCAAGCATTTTTAACAAATGTATTTTATACACTGAAAATAATACACCAATGCTCCAAATATCAAAGTAGATAGAAGTTCATGCTCCCAGCTTCCATATTCTTCCTTGCATATTACGCTGCTCACAGAACACCAAACTCTGTCCGAAACTCTTCACAAGAGCTGTTCTTAACCCTATTTTGGATATTTTCATTTACCGGCACCGCCATAGAACATTAAACTTATATAGTGTAAAATGATTTGAATACAAATTCGATGTATTAGATTCCTGGATGATGTTGTTGTTGCGGTTGTCGTCGTCGTGGTTGTGGTTGTGGTTCTTCTTCTTCTTCTTCTTCTTCTTCTTCTTCTTCTTCTTCTTCTTCTTCTTCTTCTTCTTCTTCTTCTTCTTCTTCTTCTTCTTCTTCTTCTTCTTCTTCTTCTTCTTCTTCTTCTTCTTCTTCTTCTTCTTCTTCTTCTTCTTCTTCTTCTTCTTCTTCTTCTTCTTCTTCTTCTTCTTCTTCTTCTTCTTCTTCTTCTTCTTCTTCTTCTTCTTCTTCTTCTTCTTCTTCTTCTTCTTCTTCTTCTTCTTCTTCTTCTTCTTCTTCTTCTTCTTCTTCTTCTTCTTCTTCTTCTTCTTCTTCTTCTTCTTCTTCTTCTTCTTCTTCTTCTTCTTCTTCTTCTTCTTCTTCTTCTTCTTCTTCTTCTTCTTCTTCTTCTTCTTCTTCTTCTTCTTCTTCTTCTTCTTCTTCTTCTTCTTCTTCTTCTTCTTCTTCTTCTTCTTCTTCTTCTTCTTCTTCTTCTTCTTCTTCTTCTTCTTCTTCTTCTTCTTCTTCTTCTTCTTCTTCTTCTTCTTCTTCTTCTTCTTCTTCTTCTTCTTCTTCTTCTTCTTCTTCTTCTTCTTCTTCTTCTTCTTCTTCTTCTTCTTCTTCTTCTTCTTCTTCTTCTTCTTCTTCTTCTTCTTCTTCTTCTTCTTCTTCTTCTTCTTCTTCTTCTTCTTCTTCTTCTTCTTCTGGCTGTCCGCCTATGTAATTTAGTTGGTAGAGAAGCAATTAAACACCTATGCACTAGCAGAAGAGCTTTTCTTAGCCACTTTAAGGTCAATCTGAATGCCATTGAAGCATTGCAGTTGGAAGTGTCACTGTATGAGTTAAATCATTTCGCGGTGTTTTTAGAAAGTTAGAAGGGGTACACTCCAACACCAGAAGGGATTAGGTGTCATCAAAGTAGCAAAAAATTTATAGAATTACTAAGAATTCTTAGAAAAACTGTGTTATGCCTTATAATTAATAAAAATCCTTCATACCTATTAGCTTAAAACGCAGTTGAGGTTAAACTAATTACATCAACATTTAAGCACATTTATATAACAGGGAGTAATATATGTGAATTGTATAAGACGACTAATCCATTTTATAAATCTAGAAAATTTAAGGAATTCAAACTTGTACAGAAAATTGTGTTCATAAAGCGTAATCAGCTTTGTTTCAGTTGTCTAGCCAGTGGACATATTACTACAGATTGCCCATCGGAATACAAATGCCGATTAAGATGTACCAGTTGAAACTAATGGCGCAAAGCAATTTATCCAGTTGGGGTCCTCACAAGCTTTAGCTCAAGGACGCGGTAGGGTACCTTTGGACTCTGCTTTGCGAACAAACTTCGTCACAGAAGTATCAACTCTCCCATATTTCCCATACTGTCCCATATTTGAGTGCATTTTTTCACAATATCCCGGCTCATGTATTTTCAGACTTGTTGTACGTCTTTTCTCCGTTTTCAATTTTTTTCTTTTCATCGTATGTACAAATACTTTTTCCAGGATTTAAATTTCGCACGCTCAGCCAGAATGCCCTGAAACGTTGGATAGCAGAAATCTGCGCTTCTAGTCTGCAAACCAATGAACGCAATGACCGCTTGCTCCACGCATCTACTTCCTTTTTTTAAGTTAGTTCTAAGTTAGTGTATAGTTCTTTCCGGTTCTTTCCTTAATTCCTTTCTTTGAGCTGGTAGCGGTCAGACGTGGCTTCATTTCAGTGCCAGTGCTTACGCCCTAATATGTTCAAGATGGGCAGCAAGGACGAAGCTAAAGTGGCATCCAAAAGAAAACAAAGTATATGTGTACAATCTTTTGAAGCAGGAAGCTTTATATTCCTGGATTGGAACAGCACAGTCTAATTCTTATAAAGCAAACTGCTCAATCTGTAAACGTGAATTCAGCATCGCACATATAAAGAAAGATTGCACATGAATACTCCAGGTAAAAAGCAGTATATATATATATTACTGTTCAGCGCGTAGTACTTAGTAATTGGCAATTTTACGAGTTAACTCCTTGCATTTGTCTGTAGGTCTCAAAAGCAAAGCAAATGATGTGACTAATTCATCCAAGATAACTACTTTCTTCAGCTCACCAAACCTGAGCAAACTAGCAAACTGAAATAACACCAGTACTAGATGGATTGACATCAACCAGGAGAAAACCACGCCGTTATCTATACCAAGCGCTTCTTTTCCGCAAACATCACACTCACTTATCTCAGGAGCAACACTTAATGACCACCAACTGTTTAGAAGTGAAGCTAAGCAACATCTAAGTTTCGAGAAGTACGTGAGGGACCCATCACTTTGGGGAACAGCCTCTTTGAACCTCATATTAAGGTGTGCGATGTCATGGGGGTTGAAATCCATTCAGCATTAGTAGTGTAATTTTTAGTTGTGACAGTATTTAATACACTAATATTTTCCCTAACAAATATTGACATTGAATAAACGATTAAGGGGTGCACCATATGAAAACTTTATTGTGGAACATTCTTAAAAGAGGAATTTTGGGTTTTTGTACGTTAATAAAGAGTGGTGGTTGTGAATACATAGGCCGAACGTAAATTCATCTTTCCCGTTTGTAGCGTCACCATCTGGCAGTGTTAAAGGTAAACGTGATACCTCAAATTTTAAAGTAATTTGTCTCATAATATATAATATTGCCTTATAAGTAATGTCATTTTTAAGAAAAGCAATTATTGGAAATGTGTTCTGACAAGCAATTAACTGAAATTAACTGTTCTTTCACACTGACCGTGTGTAGGCTAAATTGTGGAAACGTAGAGTCAGACGAAAAATTCAATGTTATAGCTGGTATCTGAACCACGGATCTTCTGGTTTCCGCCAGTCGCTTTACAATTGAGCTACTATGGCCAACGTGCCGATATGACATTCAATTCTCCAGCTGACTCGTAGCACGTAGAAGTTCTCATAAACACATGAGACAACAACCGTAATGGTGACTTACAACATGTAAGTACTTTAAGGCCCGGGCTTTATAGTTAACCAATATTAGGTCAATTAATCGGTTCAGCCTGTTTATGTTCAGTTAATGAGGTGCAGATCTACAGCTTCTGTATGATTTTTCAAGTGTCTTAATGTGGCGATATATGCTATCTTTTGATTCACCAAGTTCTTCTAAAAGACAATGGGTACTTTTTTGCGGATTTTCTCGCAAATCTTGGCGTTGTCCTCAATATTCCATAGCTTAGGCCTTCCAGGGCATGGTAATTCTTTAGTGTTTTCGTCTCCATTGTTGAATTGTTAGAATTATCGTTGTGCCACACGCTCACTAATGATCGCTCCTTCCAATTCACATATTCTTCGAGCTGTGGCAGCAGCTTTATAATCTAGTTTCCAATAGTGCTTTAGACGTTTCCCTCTTTTTTGTAATTTACGTCCTCCAACGTTATGTCATATCGGAATATGAATGAAATGGGTGAAATGACGCTCAAATGAGCCCAGGGTCCATAGAGCTTAGAGTTACCCGACATTCGTCTTTCAGGATAAGGAAAAATCCCGGAAAAACCTTATCCAAGTAACTCATCCTGACTGAGATTCGAACTCGGGACCTATTGAACGTGAGTTAGACATGCTACCGCCACGCTACCGAGTCGGGCGTGCTTTAGAAGGATTCCAAGTTCAAACTTTGTTATCTCCATTTTTTGATTGTTTATTAAAAACTGAAGAGTGATACACGCTCGCAATGTATGCAACACTAGCCATGACATCATGTAAATAGCATTGTCAAACCAAAGAATCCCAATAAATTTTCCAAAACACCAAAATCAGAAAATCTACTTTATTTATGAGACCACCTTTGCCAATTCATACACATTTTCAAAATCCGACTTGTGATTCTTTTCCAAATATATGTTTGGATTTTGTATATTAATTCCTTAACAGTATAATAAATACACATTTTCAAAAATTGTTGGTATTTGTACAAGTTAAATTGAATGTACATATGCGAGCTCAACAAAATTATTGTTACACTATATACGTACACTAATGATGAGTGACTGGTTCAATTTTTTCTACAATAATCATAATAGATATAAATCTCATGTGACATTTATTATAGACCAAACTGCAATAAGATGTGCGTATGCAACGCAGTTAATGCTTTCTGAAAACTTTTTCGTGTATTTGTTTAAAAATATGGTAAATAATTATATCTAATGTTAGTAAAGTGTGCGCCAAAATATAACAGTACTGGAAATTAGGTTACTCTTATTGTCATTATCTTAAGTATCGAGATGGTAGCGTAAATGTTCAAAATATGCTCCAGTTCACTGTACGTAGTGTTCCTAACGAACACGCAGATTTTCCAACATATTCTGGAATGCAGGTTGCTGCAGAGTCCCGAAGAACAAGACGATCTTCTGACGCATTGCACAGTTTTGGTTGGATCTGGACAATTGAACACTCTCTCCGTTTACATTCCCCACACGTAAGCATCCGGTGGTGTGAGATCGGGGCAATGCGGTGGGTAGGGGAACTCAGCCCCAGGGGAAATTACTCATCCTGGAAAAGTTTCTTGCAGCATAGCCATAGACTGTCTAGCGGTGTGGTGGGTCGCCTCGTCTTGTTGGAACCACTGTTTATTCATCTGCATATTCCTGGCACGAAAAAAAAAAAATCTTAGATCCTGAATAAATGACCCAATCACCATGTTCCTATAGCGTTCCTGGTTAACAATAAGAGGTGCACCATCATCATTCTGTATGAAATACGGACCTAGTACACCATTTCCTGACACTGCACACCAAAAGTCACACGCACACTATGTAGCGGTTTCTGGACTATAGTGCCTGGCCTCTCGGAACCAAGAAAGTGAGTTGTTTGGCGATTGACAAAACCGTCCAAGTGAATGTAACTTTCGTCGGAGAACCCCAAGTTGAACAAGAAATCTGGATCCTCCTACACCATGGCCAAAAATCGTGCAAAATATTCCACCCTGACATGCCTATCGTGCTTCGTCAGTCGTTTTTCAACTTATATTCGTTACGGAATTCCACCAATGTCTTTAAATAATCGGCGAAGTGACGTATTGCTGATGTTTAATTTCAGGGATGTTCGCCGAAGAATTCGCTTTGGAGACTGCAGCATATGATTGAGGACACGTCCATGATTTTCATTTGTGGACACCGTTACTGGCCTACCAGACCTTTCCTTGCGTTGACACAATACACTACCCATACTACGAATTTTTTCAACAACGGATAGCATCACTGTGGTGCTAGGTGCTGGCTTATTGAAGTGTTCACGATGTTGTTCCGCTACTAGCTTTAAACTCGGCCCGCCTTAATAACCGTTTCCATACGAGCGAAAATAATACTGCACTATAAAAATTGTTTCCTCCGTCGCGAGACCCATTGTCACTTCCAATCACAGATCACAAAGTTGTTTACACAACCAACTATACATCATGGCGATTTCGTTTTGTTTTGTTTTTTGTAATTTACGTCCTCCAACGTTAAGTCATATCGAACGATGAATGGAATGGGTGAAATGATGCTCAAAGGAGCCAGGGGTCCATAGAGCTTAGAGTTACCCGACATTCGTCTTCCAGGATAAGGGGAAACCCCTGAAAAAACCTTATCCAGGTAACTCACCCTGACCGAGATTCGAACTCGCGACCTCTTGAATGTGAGGCAGACATGCTACCACCACGCTACCGAGGTGGGCGATGTAACAACACGCAGACGCTCAGGCGTGCGCCTGCACACTGCGCGAAAATGAATACTGGGTATTTTGGCACACTCCGTAGTATTTAGTAAAAAAGAAATTAAGGAACAAGAAGAAGCTTATTCTTTAAGAAACAGGGTTTAAAGGACTGAAATTTAATGAACATTTTCAAAAAATCACATTTTCCTCTTTTTAGTCTATAAAATTGTGTAAGCATTCCTGAATCCGAAGATCGCTTAAGTAGCCTCCACGTTCCTTTATTAAATACTCTAATCGAGTTTGAATGTTACGTTAATGCTAGTGTTTAGATATGAATTCTGACTCTTTATACTTGTTTTCTGGCTATTGAAATTTTCAGCTTTTTCCTTCATTTAAAATGCTCCTTGCGTCGCAATTTTGGTGTTAGGCTAATGAAACGTACTACACGCGTTCACAAAGACTCGGTGAACAGAAATTACTCTGGGTTTTGTTGTGAGAGATGCTTTTAAGCACATTTTCTTTACTTCAAAACACAAAAATCTCAACCTATTGGACAAAAGAGCCATTTTAAGAGCTTTAAAAATTTATGGAGCCTAAAGTTATTGAGATATAGAGAAACCTAGTAATTTCAAAAAGTGAATGTATTGTGAATATATTGTTAAAATATTGGACCAAAATTTAAGTTATTTTGAGGCAAGGGTCTTTTTTTGGTGATGTAACCAAAAATAAATACATTTGACCATAAATCCAAACTATGAAAGTGAAATAGATAAGATGTGGGCTGTGTATATTTGTACTATGTTACTTCTATGGTATAAACCATAAAAAGCTAGCCTAATTAATTTAGGATTTCAAATTTTAAGTCATACATATCCTTAAATTTTGATTATTTAATAGAAGTATCGTTGCAGAGCAACGTTTAGTTTGTTATTCTATGAGAAGTTTGAACGAAGGCTATGAGTTACGAGCATACGAGTTTCTCAGCGTTTTGTGTGATTGAGAAATGTTGAAAATTTAATTCATACAATTTTCTCCACATTGATAATTCCGCAAATAATGGCTGATGCTGTGACGGTTGTAACAGGGGACTTTATTAGCCTCTCAATAACCAATTCCAAGGATGATGCATGTTGTTTGGATAAACGCTTTCTGAAAAGTTTGACAGTCGCTGATTTGAAGGTTAGAATTTATCAAAATAAAATAAATGCATAAACAGTAACGTTTATTTTAGCCAAGTTAGTGCGTTTAGTTAAAGCTGAAGGTTAGAATTTATATCGAAAGAAAAAATCATTTTACTGTAATGTCTTCTTTAGGCAAGTCATGCCTTTTTATTAGCCTGAACATTACCAAGACCCAATATATAATCTTTTTTTTTTCAGTTACATTAAGTGTGGACAGCTGAGGAAAATTTTTATATTTGTAAAGTGGGTTTATCGTTCTAGTTGGCCCATTTGGTTTAAGTGCTGGCCTAATGATCCCAAGATGCGGGCCCAAACTGCTTGAAAGTGACAGGCTTATGTCAGTAGGTTTAGGATGTAAAGAAACTTCAAGACATTTTGAACCAAGCTCAACTGGCTTTTATATACACCCACATTATTTTCCACCTCTAAAAATAAAATTGTCAATCAAAACTGACGTATTTCTCCAAGGAACAGAAAACCATAAAAACGCTTTTTGCAGCTGGTGATTGAGCTTGGCTGTACATCTCTTATACGTCTTTCCTGCACTGTACAAGGGGGAGTTAATACTCATGTGTTAAATAAGCTGTTGTACAATCCCAATAAATAAAAACAGTAATGTCAAATATACTACCAAAATATGTTTATGTTTTGTTGGGGCCCCACTTGAGCAAAGCTCAGGGTCATTGAACATGTCATACATTTATGGCAAAGCTTCACTACCACTAATACACCCACCACTATTAGTGCTCTTGCCTCCCCCTTTATTTTTTATCTGACACTACGTATAACATATGAAAAGTTTTAAACCATCAGTATTCAAGTATTAACATCAGAGCATGCATTGCAATAGGTTAACGATAATGTAAATCATCAAATCACCTTCACATCCAATCTGCTCCAAGTATTGAAAATTTACCTGTTGAATGGGATATCAAAGAATTACTCCATAAATTACATGGGAGTAAACATATAAACATGACTTCAAACATTTCTTGAAGATCTTATATTGTTAGGATAACCTAATAGTTTCAAGTGACATGGAAGGTTATTGTAAATTTTTATTGCAAAATAGTAACATGTCCTTTCTGGAACATTTTGAAGCTATTTGCCGGTCTGTGCAGATTGTGTGCATTCTTCATATTTTGGTCATGCAGGCAAAGTTTGTTGTAAAGTTACCATAATTATCTAAGGTAGCTTAACAGAGAATACATGTATTTACCAACCAACAAGAGTAAAAACTTGTTGGTTTTCAATAAGAGCCAATGGAAATGACAGGCCCAACACCACAGATAATATATCATTTTCTATTTTTTTTTTTTTTTTTTTTTTGTGTAATATGAAAACTGACTGCTGTGTGCTGCATTACCCAAGAAGATAATTCAATAATGTAACGGGAGTGAAAATACGTAAAATATGCTACTCTTAGGGCATTTGGGATTGGTGAGAAAAGGGTGCTTCACATTTCCATCGGCATAAGTTACATCCCTATCACATCTTTCTCCATCAAGAGCTGCATTGAAATGATTTTGAAAATCCTGTTAACTTTTGTACATGAGCTTTAAGATATGATACTCCAGATTTATCATGTATCTTATTTTGTGATGAAGCAACATTTTCTGATCACAGTCAGGTAAACCGCAGAATCATGCACTATTGGTCTGTTAACAATCCCTTTTGGCTTTGTCATTTGGAATGTCAGCATCCATGGAGTTTAAACAAATGGTGTGGGATAGTAAACCATAACCTCAAAAGCCCTTTTTCATAGAAAGAACATTGAATTTTCAAAAGTATGACAGCCTTTTAACAGACCATCTTCCACAGATGCTTGAAAATGTTCCTCTGCAGACTAGAGAGAACCTGTGGTACCAACATTATGGTTATCCAGCCTATAGTGCACAAGGTACTACAGCTTGTCTTAATGGATTGTTTCCAAATTGTTGGATTGAACAAAAGGGACCTGTACCTTGGCCAACCTGTTCACCAGATTTGATCCTGTAGACTTTTTCTGTGGGGAATGCTGAAAGACTATCCATAAGGACATAAACTAAACCAGATGATATGAAAGAACATATAAGTGCTGCCTGCTCCTTAATTTCCACTGAAATGCAAGAACGTGTGCAGCAGTCTTTTCATAGTAGACTGGAAACTAGTATTAAAGCTGTGGACATTTTGAACACAACTTTTAAAGGTCAATGTTCTCTTTACTTGTCAGAATCTAGAGAAGTAATATAATTCGCTTTTGTTTCTCTCTCTCTCTCTCTCTCTCTTTTTCCCCCCCTTTTTTTAATTGGTCTGTGCAACCACATGTTTTACAGCATTGGTATGTAAAAATATCAAAATAAGATTTATAATACATATTTTCACTAGAATCCTGTAACAAACACCACTGAAATGTATTTATTCTAGTTTTATTTGTTGGTGTAACTAGGCATTGTCCCATTTAAAAAATTGTGTTTGCTCAATAAATACACTTTCTTGGTATTATTAAAATCTGTAGACTAAAAGTGTAAGCCCCTGACTACCAATCATTGCTGAAGAAACCATACATCAATATCATTTTTCATTTCTGACATATTTGCAATGAAGTTTTAGATGATTCATTCATCTGCAGATTGATTTTTGGAACACTGACATCATCCACTTTCTGGATATCTTTGTGATGAATTTCTTGAGTTTGCATAAGGTGGGCTTCTTAAAATTCATTACTATTTCAAGGTTTTTTTGTTATAAAACTTTTTTCCTAGTTGGAAAATTACACTTTGCTTTATAGGGTTTTCAACAATTTTCCTTCTTTTTGATCTTATAGTGCATGTCCAAATCTTTCCAACTGCTTAAACTTTAAATTTAAGGGTGAGTCGATTAATGACACTAAACAACACTTACTTTTAAATTTCCTGGAACATGTTTCGGAGACTACTTTCCTCCATTGTCGAACAGACATCAGACATTGACATTGGAGGAAAGTAGCCTGCAAAACGTATTCCAGGAAATTAACAAGTAAGTATTGTTTAGTATCATTAATCAACTCACCCTTAAATTTAATTTATTACAACACTGTTTTCATCACTTCCATGAAAGGAAATTATTTGCTTAAACTTTGTTTTAAAATAGTGTCTCAGCTGTAATATCCAAATTCCTTTTGGTTTTTGTATAAATTGTTTAAGTCTTAGCTATGCAGTTTCGGACAGTCTTGAGATCAAAACAAAGGCAAAACTGTAGAAATTTCTACAAAATGAAACAGAAGTTTCCATCTGAAATAATAAAAAGTGAGTTTTTGGGATACCCCTAAGCAAACTGACAAAGTCCACTAGGTGACTCCCAACAAAGCAAATGAACAATGCCAGTGTTCGTAGCAGTTGATTCACAGCTGATAGTGAGAATGAAGTGTTTTAACAAGTGAAGTAGCGTCTCTAAATTTTAATGTTTGATCCATATCCTTACTTATCTTGTTTTCAGGGTAAATTAGAACTTCTAACTGCAGGTAATCCAGCAACAATGAAGTTAGAGGTGTACAGCAAAGAGAACAACCTTATTGCCAAGCTAGATGATGACACTGCAAAGCTTGGGTCCTATCCATTGGAGGATGGTATGCGACTGCATGTTAGTATTCATTTTTAATGCACTATGAATCTGACTACTTAAAAGAAATAATGTTATTATAGACTTGAAGTTTTTTAAAGTTTTTCACAGTCTATACAGCGTAGTAAAGTTCTAAGAAAAAGCATGTAATTGCTTAAGATAGCACAGATCTTAAGAATAATATTTAGCTGAGAAGTGAAGGTGTGTTTCTTGCTATACCCTGGTTGAGAATTTCAAGATTTCTGTTCCTATCCCCTTTACATTATGTAAAAGAAACTGTAAATTGTCAGCTATCTTAACCGGATGAACTCAGATATAATAAATACTGAAAGAAATACATGACAGGCATTTCTCTGGTCTCAAATCTTCTGCTGAAGATTTTACAACCCCTCATCTATTAAGCATGTTCTTTTTTTTGTCCAGCCAATTGCACAATAGTTTTACTCTTATCCTGAAGATTGTAAATACTAAATTTCCCATTCATAATGGGAAATGTTCAGCGCCATTTATGTTTACGATGTTTTTTGTGTTGATCTTGAAAGAATGCAGAGAGGAACTTTTGTCATTTATTCAGCAAAATCATTGGGGAAAAGGGTCTGATTTTGCTGAAAAGCTTGAGAATAGACACCCACAGAACACATCCCATTTCTTTTGGTGGTAGGGGTCCCTTTTTGTGATTCCACCTTCGTCACATTTTTACTCATCCTAAAAAGTATTATGACAATGGGTTCCCATCCAGAATTTTTCAAACCCATTAAGGTGTGGTTCTTTGACTAACAGCCATAAAAGAATGAAGAAAGTAACATTTATCCTTTTATTATTGAGAAAACAGGCCCATTTGTGCTGAAAGAACTTAAAATTGCTTCCTGAATACTTTCCACTCTTCCATCGGGGAAGGTTCTTATCCTTTCATAGTTTAATTTTGTTCTAAAGAATGTGCGTACCAAATTTTGTTGAAGTGGGGCAAGGCTGTGGAGACTTATGGGGAATATACATATATATCTGTATTATACCATGCAATCTCAAGGATAGATGCTTATTTCATTTACAAAGAATTTGCTTTTCTAATCAAAAAATGTTATGTATATGATATAGGAGTGCATATGTTTCTATAAAATTTCCAGCAACTTGAAGGGATACCATTAGGTAAATTGGGATGCCAGCACTCTTCATAAAAGCATTACATAACATGCAACTCGTCCGATATGACTTAACGTTGGAGGACGTAAAATTACAAAAAAAAAAAAAAAAAAAAAGAACATGCAACTTATTTGACAGAACCCTGGTAGGTTGGCAGGAGGCATTCACTCCTTTGCACTTTAGAAGGCAGATCAGAGAGTACTCTTATTTCTTTCCCGAGTTAAGATAAAGGGCATATAATAAACTCTGCTATGCCAATCCTGTGTGCATATCCTATAATGCTGCAATTGTATGCATAAAGGCTTCCTCAGGTTGATTACCAAAATAGTAAAAGTGAAATTCTCAAGGTATATATTATAAAATTATATTATATAGTTTGATGACTAAAGTAGCAACCAGCTGGACTTTTCAGGTTCAGTGGAAGCTTTTAATGAGTTTAAAAAGAAAAAGTCTAGTTAAACGTAATGATTACTGTGTGTTTCTTTTGAACAGGTGATTGACAAGTTTACTTTACGTAATGAAATGGAAGATGTATCAAAAGTAGAGAAGTTTGAATTGTCGTTAGAAGAGTATGCCAAACGAGAAGGTATGGTACAATTTAGAGACAAATGTATTATTTTTTCTTTGTTTACATATATTCAAAACTTAGCCCATACACGGCTAGTGTGAAGGAACGATTAATTTCCATTAATTAACTTAAATAATAAGAGTTTAATGATGAAGCCTGGGACCCAAGTACTTACAATAGTGATTTTAGTTATTTGATGGAAATTAATCATTTCTTCACACTAGCCATATATGGGCTATGGTTTTTAATAGAGTCAACATGAAAAATTCAATGCCATGGCCGGGATTTGAACCATAGATCTCCTGGTTTCTGTTCAGTCGCTCTAACCCATTGAGCTACCATGGTCATCTTGCCATCATGACAATGTACGTTGCCACAAATGGTGTATCTCGGATGCGAGAGCCCCTAGTGGTATACTGGGGAAATATATGAGTCAAATGGAGAATTTAATGCCATGACGGTAAGTTGGCCATGGTAGCTCAATGGGTTAGAGCAACTGGACAGAAACCAGGAGATCCATGGTTCAAATCCCAGCCGTGACATTGAATTTGTCATGTTGACTCTATCAACTTACAATAGTAAGTCGCCACAAATGGTGCATCTCAAATATCAGAGCCCCTAGTGGTTTACCGGGAAAGTATATGAGTCAGTTGGAGAATTTAATGTCAGGACAGCACATTGGCCATGGTAGCTCAATGGGTAAGAGTGACTGGATGGAAACCAGGAGATCCGTGGTTCAAATCCCAGCCATGGCATTGAATTTTTCAGTTTGAGTATCTATTCAAAACCTTAGTCTATACACGCTAGTGTGAAGAACGATTAATTTCCATCAGTTAACTTAAATTGTAGTCTTTGTTTCTAGTTTTTTTAATCTTAAATTTTGGCAAGTCACAAACTTATGAGCATTGTTCAACTATGTATACGTGTAATGTGACAAATAAAGTATTCTATTCTTTCATTCCATGGCAGGGAACCAAAATACTAGACCATGGCGCAGGACAAAGTGATAAATACTGGGGTAAAAACAAATTTAAAGGTTAATCTAGCACTAGTACATGACTTTTTTTCTCTCTCTACTTACGCTATACTTTCAGAAAGATCAAATCCTCTGTAAAATAATATTATAGTTAGCATTGCAACTGAGAAGTATAGCTCAGAGATGTGGCAGATTAATGTAATTGTTAAAATTGTATAATTATTCTTAATATATATGGGCTGTGATACACTGAGGAAAATTAAGATAATTTTGACTCAAGACTAACACTGTATGCTGCATTTATTACTTATATTTACCTAGAATGTATTTGGTTAGGTCCTTCCTAACGTCATCAGTATGGAGTATTGATTCCAAGTTACATTAATGTTCTATAAATACTCTAGTTTAACTTTACATGCAATGCACCTTTAAAGGAAGATATAATAGAGCAAATTAAGACATCAAAATTCAAATTATTTTTATGTTTTGATCTGCAGACACACTTAGAGCATATCTTGCTCGTAACCGCCTGGGAAAATACAATGAAGAAGAGATGAAAAAAAGAGAAGAAGAGAAACAAAAAGAGAGAGAAGCAGATGAGGCTGCAGCTAAGGCAGCAAAAATAGGAGATCGTTGTGAAGTGAGAGTACCAGGGCTGCCAAGAAGGAGAGCTACAGTAATGTATATAGGTAATAGAATACTTTAGTACTGGTTTTTTACCAACTCCTGGAGATTGTTTCCTCTTATCATGAAACAACTTTGGTTACGACTACCCCACCGTGCCCTGTTTTCAGCTATGCTCTTGTCATTACCATTGTTTTCAGGTTCACATTAGATCTGCTATTTTGTTTTCATCCTTTTCTTTTATATACCTGTGGTAGAGATCATCATTTTCTACCAGAGGTGCGGCATTGCAACAAAAGTAAGCTTAATAATGTAACCCATGGCATAACAGTCTACAAGTGGGCAAGAGCCTGACAACCCAACTTCTGGCCACACGTCTACATACGCATGTGTGCACAAGTGGACGATCATGCAACCGATATAGGGAAGACATGTGGTCAACATCACAGCACCCCCAGCCAGAAAGTTGGCTTCTAGACCAGGGTTCTTTACCTAGCATAACCCCTCAATTTTCTTACGCTGCTGAGTGGGCACTGGGACCTAAAATCTGCACCCCCACAGGCATGGCATCGATCCTGGGTACTTTCCATGTCAGCAAAGCGAAGCACAACCTCTAGCCCACTATGCCATGGCCTGGAGTCAGCTTAGTGATTATTCTGAAATTCTGACCTTTAGTACAAGTAAAAGAAATAACACACAAAAATATGATGCTAGCTGTTTTTTCAACTAGTAACAATATTTACTTATGAAATATTTATGTTTGTGCTACAAGGATGTTAATGTGCAACTCTTTTAATTTTTGCAGCTCATAGATATGCAGCAACTGTCTGTACCACAAATTAAATCAAAGTGCTAGTACACATGTTGGGGATCATCCTGCAATTGCAATATACAGAGGTGGCCAAATTATTAGACTAAGGCTCTGAAAACTTTCTTTATTTACTTAACATTAATACATGAGCTCTCAGATACATATATATGACACAGAAACTTAAGTCAGTACTTTGTATATATTCCTTTGTTGGAAATTAACATTTTTATTTGGTTAGGCATGCCCTCAACCAATGTTTTACACTTATTTGTAATATCTGCATCATGTTGTCAGATATTTATAATTGTCATGATAAGTTGGGTTTTAGTTGTAATGTGGGTTTTCTTGATTTTCTTCTTCACAATGGACCATAAATTCTCGATCAGATTCACATCAGGACCATTTCCTGGCCATGGAAGCACTGAAAGATCTAAATCACGTAAATATTGTGTTATTTTCTTGGCTTTTTGATACAGTGCACCATCATGCATAAAGATACATGAATAATTTCCGAACCAATCCCTTATCTGGGGTAGAAGTCGAGTTTGAAGAACTACTAGGTACTGATCTTGCTCCATAGTACCCTCAGCAAAGTACAATCTTCCAGTACCATGGACAGACATAACGCTCCAGACCATCATCTTTGTAGGATGTTTCACAGCTGGTTGCACACATTGAGGATGAAACTCTCCTTCAGGTGTCCTCCGGACATACAAATTGGTTTCATCAGTAACATCAAACGTGAATTCATCACTAAAGCACACCTGGATAGAGAAATCCATAATAATGGCACTATTGGTCAACAATATACTTAATAACTTATTCCAAATAATATACCTGTATATAGTCTATGAGGGTTATCCCTATTTGAATCTGATTATTTAATGAAATTATTTTTGTGAGAAAGAGTAACACAATGTAACAATTTAATTACCTCTTCCCAGTCATCAGAAGACCAATGTTTAAGTCCCTTTGCCCAGTCAAGCCTCTTTCTTGCTATATCTGCTGTGACCTTTGCTTTTCTTCTGGGTCTTTGAGCTTTCGACCGCCATTTGAACACTGTTCTCCTGATAGTTCTTGCTGATACATTTAAGCCTCTAGCTACTAAAGTACTCCTTAAGTCTCTACTAGTGGCTTTTTGGTTTCTGCGTGCTTCAGCCATAACTTTTCTTACACCTCTAGGGCTCACTTGCTTTTTCTACCACATTTCCCGCTTCGCTGTGCCTTGATATATCTTATTGTTTTCGTCCATTTCTTTAATTCTGCATACAGACTTTTTGTGATATTTCGAGTCTCTGTGCTATTTCATTTTGTGTAAACCGTCCTTCTGCTATTAGTGCCCTTGTAATACCTATTTTTCTAGGTGATAGTTACTTTTCCTCCCCATAACCTCAAATTTCCTTTAACATTAAATCTCACAGGTTCTCTAGTCTTTCACTGCATGCATAGAACTTAAAAAGCTTTAGCATAATACAGAAGAAGTCTATTGACAAAATAAAGCCAAGAGTTCTAAAGATCAACATTTGAAATGTGCAATAAACGTGCATGAGCAAACACAACAAATGTACTCTTACAGCAGCTGACAGTTACCTTGGCAGTTATACCAACATATTCTTACAAAACATCCCACAAATCATCATAAAATATCCCTGAATGATTCTAATGTATCATTCAATCATTGTTACATCTATTGTTGTCATTAATTTGGAGTTAGTTTGAAATATGTTAATTTATAGGGCTGAAATTCAGCTTAGTCTAATAATTTGGCTATCTCTGTATATGCTCTGAATATTGCTAGGAAAGAAACTTCTAACTTTGTAGGTACGGTTTGAGAGGATTGAAATGTATGCATGAAATGCTGGATTATTTTAAGGAACACAATAAATTAATGATTTCATAAACCTAGTAGATTTTAGATAGCAATTAGAGGGATTAGAAATATTACCATTAGATAAAATTTATCTAATGTTCTCTTTATGAAATCGAAATAGAAATTAATGGAATTTTTTGGCAGCCAATTGTCACAAAGGAAGAGAGAGATAATACTTTGTTTTCTTCTTATTTACCCCCACGCTCCCTATTCATACATTTTCATGTGAATTTGTAACAATGTGTTATCCATATTGTGTGCACAATTATTGTTGCTATTTATCTCGTAATGCATTTTAAAATCACATCTGTCATCACTTTCTCCTTCTGATTCTAGTAACATAGAAATTACTTTATAAAAAGACAGAAAAATAACAAATCACATTGCAAGCTAAACATTACAGAGTCAAAAAAATTTAATGTATGTACCATTGAACTACACATACAAGACCTTTCAAATGTTCAAAATTACTTTATTGTAAATTTTCATGTTATATTATGTACCTTATTTGCAATTACATTTTTGTTTGAAAATTGTTGTGTTGATTTGTATTAACTGAAAAGCACCTGCAACATTGCAAGACACATTTGAAGTATAATACAAGTAATGTTTGAGATAACTAGGACTGCACCGTGGCCGAGCGGTTAGACTGTCTGACTCTAACCAAGGTGGCTCAGGTTCAATCCCAGGCAACATGGCGCAGGGGAGATTTTCTCTGGATTCTCCTGTTTCCCCTGCCATCATTCCACCAATTGTTCCATTTTCATCTTTCCTTATCATTCATTTTCCCCTCATTTTCATCCACTTCTCTCATACCAGGCATCGGGCTGATCACCCATCCTGGATTCTCTATCTGATCCAGAGTTTCTATTCCTCAATCTGACGCCTACAGGCATAAGGGACAGAGGAACAAGAATCCCTTAACACCACGATAGCGGTACAACTAGGGAATTTCAATTCATTCATCCCTTATATTTCATACAGAGGATACATCATTTTATAAGAAAACTTAAAAAAGTCTGAAGAAGAGTATGAGATAACCTTGAAAATTTACTGGGATACCTGAATCAGATGTGGTTTAATGCACATGCATGGTAGCTCAAGTGATAAGAGCAGTGGAATGGACAGCCAAAGATCTGTGGTTCCAAGTCTTTGATGTGCATTGGAGTTTTTCAAGTTAGATTCAACTATTAAATTATGATTTCTTTATAAGATGCTAAATTCCTAAATTAGGCTCAAGAAAAATGATACTTTCTTGTACTCAGAAAAATACTGTATGATTATTTGCTAATCCTAGCTTTTCCATATCTGGAAGTTAAAGATCTTGATACATTGCATTAATGAATAAACTGAAAAGATGTTCTACTTAAATTTCATGATTCATTTTATAGGTCAAGTAGAATTCAAGCCAGGCTGGTGGATAGGTGTCAAGTATGATGAGCCACAGGGAAAGAATGATGGGAGGTAAGCTCTCATTAACAATATGTTTTATCTTAACTTTAAAGATGAGTCAGCATTAATGTTAACCAATGTATGAATGTAATGTTACATTCTCACTGAAGCAAGCTAATTTTGGAGATGTAAAAGATAGGATGAAGGAGGAACATGTTCGTAAAGGGCATGGTGCAGCAGACATATTTTATAACTTAATCACAATTAAAATATACTAAACAAAGAAAATCATTATTAAAAGACATTGAATCAACTTTTATTAAAAATTTGCTTACTTTAGCTATTCAAAACAGTTGTGTTTTCTGGACCATCTCAGTCCCATTCCCAGGTGATTGGCGACTGACCACTATCTTCAGTCAGCTGTCATATTTCCTGCATAAATGCACTAGGCCAGTGAAATGTTCTAAAATTATTTCCAGTTTTTATCATACTGTTTTGGATCTAGAGCTATGCTGTTAAGCCTGTGAATCAAGCTTCTAAGAACTGCTAATTTATATGATTGAGGATTGAAACTATTGCGTTTTATGTAATTATCTGTGTAAGTAGGGTTTCTATGGTTTCCAAATTTTAAATTATCATTGTCATATAATCATTAAATCTAAGAAAGGTAATTTGTCTTCCTCAATTTCCATTGTGAACTTGACGTGATGATTTTATATATTTAGCAGTTTTAAAGAATCAGTTAAAAACTCTTGAAGGACTTCAGCAAAAATATTATCAGCAACCTGACTCAAAATTTAAATATGAAAAGGCTTGTGCAATGTGTGTCACTAAATTGCTCATATACAGATCTGCTAAGAAAGGTGAAATTTGACTACGCATGGCTAGGTCTTTTGTTTGTTTATAATTTTTGTTATTGAATGTAATTTTGTTCAATACACAGCATTGTTAATTGTATGATTTGATCTATTTCCATAATGTTAATCTTGATTGACTGTAGCCACTTTTTAATAAGTTTGAAATTTTATTGTCATAATGCTCGTAATGATTTAGCATCAAATGACATATAATTTTTTATTTTAATCTGTTTAATGTTATAAATTTTAAGAGTCAGATACACTTAAGCTGTCAAATTTTGTAGAGGAGTTCTATGTTTTTACAATCCATTTAACTAAATGGTAAGTTGGAGCATTGATCTGATTCATTGGTCTCATACTATTATCATTTTTATACAGCTTTGCAAGGTCATACATCTTGATAACATTGGATTATTGCATATAAATCAACTTGAAGTACTTGTGACATTTTTGTAAAGTTTTTCCCACCATATTTTGGTATCTGCATAGCAGGTTTTATAGTACGAGGGCTGTTCAATAAAGAATGATCATATTTTTTTTACATTCATAATTTTTCGCACTAAAATTCAATCTTATTAGATTCTGTTAGCTTAATGTGAAACAAACACGCCGTAGTAGTTTCATTGTTGGTACTCCTGGTTCCCGTTTGTGAGAAACAGGCAAGTTCATACATGTTCAGTATTGCTTCCGCTGCAATGGAGGTAACATGCAGTTAAAGTTGATGTTAGAGGAAGATCCGGAGTTTCTTTCAAATGTAATCACTGCTAATGAAACTTGGCTACATCATTTTGATACTGAGAGCAAACAGCAAAGCTCAGTGTGGAAATCTCCTTCATCGCCAACCCCCTGAAAAGCAAAAGTGGTTGCTTCTGCTGGAAAAGTTATGGTCATCTGATTCTTTGATATTCATGGAGTGGTTTATCAGCATGTTTTACCTGCACACACATCAGTAACTGGACAATACTACAGGGATGTCCTGAAAACATTGCTAGTCCACAATGAAGTCCGTGAAGCAGGCTGGATGCTGCACCACGATAATGGGGAAGCCACATATTGCCAACGTTGTTGATGAATATCTTGCAAAAATCAACGTGAAGTACATCCCTCACTCTCCCTATAGTCCGGATTGAGCCCCATGTGACTTTTTTCTATTTTCTAACTTGAAGAAACGTCTTCGTGGGAGGCATTTTCCATCATCAGAAGCAGTGGTGAAGGCTGCAGAGGCGATTTTGAAGGATCTCTCAAAAAATGGTTTCCAGCATGTCTTTGAAAACTGACAAATGCTGGGACAAGTGCGTCACATTCAGGGGAGACTATTTTGAGAAGGACCATCAAAATTAATTTGACGTGTCCTATAACATGTACATGTTTTAATGGATGAATCAATAAATCAAATCAAATTATGAATAAAGGTACATTGTCAAAAAAAATTGTTATCATTCTTTATTGAACAACCCTCATATTTATATGTAATCACCATTTTAAAGTAATTTAGTCATTTTATTTTGATAGTCTTATGTATCTAATAAAACTAATGTATTAAATTTATCTGCTTTAACCACAATTATTGCTTTGTCATTTCAGTTTAATTTCTTGATGAAAATTTGAATGTTGATGTTTCTTCATTAAAGGAGACAAAATTATTTCTTGACATTTTTCAACATTATATGCCTCGCATAGCTTCAATTTTAACAATGCTTTTAATCATAATCTGGATAGAGTCCCTGAACTTAAAATCACATTTAAGCTTTCCAAGCGTTATTGAAGAGGAAGTCTTTTTCATATATTTATCCTTTCTAGCATTATTCCTATTATTGCATTTAGTGAGCTGCAAACTGAGATAGCAACATAACTTTTTCATTGCAACTTTATGCAACAATGTTTGCATGTTACATTTTCTTCAGCATAGCTGTCACAAATATTACTTCACTAATTGCAAATAAACTAGGCAAATCATATTCTGTGTGGTCCCTGAATGTCTGAACTTAAAGGTAATGGGCAAATATTAAAAATTTTCATTTTTAGAAATAATGAGTTGAATACATACACTTATACTTTACTCATATCAATAACTAATCAGCTGTTAGCTGAGGATGGATGAGCGTTCCTGAAACATGTTCTGATTTTCCAAAAGTAAATGAGGTAGTGTAAACATAACTAATGTACATACATAATGTGTCAATAGTTTCTCGATTCACTTTTGTGATACAATTAATTGTTTACTCACATCAATTAACAGTTTTAAAGATATTTGTCTTAAGGTTCTCTCTTCCTCTTCCCTCAGCGTGAGCAACTACCTGGTGAGATATCAAAATTTAACATCATATTAATTTTAATAAACATATCACAAAAGTAAATATTAAAAGCAGAAGCATTATTAACAGTGAAGTATTCTTCATATTTAAGTTTGAATTTATGAGTCACTATGTTTACACTCAGTCTTCACTTACTTGTTGTTGTATAATTGAAACGTTTTCAAGATCGTTCGATCTCATCATCAGCTGTTTGGTGACTAGATGAACCTTCCTCTTCTTCCACTACTACGGAGCTCCGATCACTCTGCCATCTGGTGTTAGGGACACTAAGTTTTAATACTTCGTTTAATGCCGGGATTTCAAAATTTATAACTTTATCACGGTTTTTGTTTATGAAAATTTTTTCCCAAATATCCAATTCTATGGGTGTACTTAAAGATTTTAACAGTTTAATGTTGTGGCCAATGTTGTGGTTTTCTGTCCAAAAATGGTGTGAAACTGCAGATTTTTCTGTTTGTTTCAACTTAATGTTCCTCTGGTGTTCTTTTTGCCTGGTTAACATGTTTCTCTTAGTTTTTCCTATGTAGCTTTTTTCACAGGTTTCACAATTAATCTGATAAATTCCTGATTTCAAATTGTTGGGGATTGTATTTTTCAGTGGTTTATTTAGCAGGTTCCTCAGAGTGAATTTGTTTTGGGGTGCTAGTTTTAAGTTTAGTCTTTTGAAGATTCGTTCAAATTTTCTAAAAGCCCATGGATGGTAGGTGAATTTTCTATATTGCCAATTTGTGTTATTAAGTGGTGTGAGAGTGGTATTTTTTGATCTTATCTTCAGTTTTTCTTTCCTCTTCATCATATTCCTTATGATGGCTGGGTTGAATCCATTTAATACCGCTATGTCTTTTATGTGTTGTTGTTCTTTCAAAAATTCATCCTTACTCAGTGGGACGTTGTATAGCCGGTGAATTAGACTTCTAAAGGCAGCTAGTTGATGTGAAACTGGGTTGTATTCATTTTTCTTTATGTAATTATCTATGTGTGTGGGCTTCCTGTATATTCCAAAATCTACACCATGATGATTTCTAGTTATCTTGAGGTCCAGAAAGGGTAGGGTGTTGTCTCTTTCTACTTCCATAGTAAATTGGATGTGATTATCTTGCAGGTTTAGTAATTTTAGAGAATCTTCTCTAAGTTTTTCTGGAATGATAGCAAAAATATCATCAACATATCTCTGCCAAAATTTATAAATCTGTGGGAAGGCCTTTACTATGTGTGTTTCAAAATAGCTCATGTATAGGTCTGCTAAAATAGGCGAAAGTGGGCTCCCCATTGCTAAACCTTTTGATTGTCTGTAGAATTTTTGGTTAAACATGAAGTAATTATTCCTTATGCATAAATCTGTAAGATTGATAATATCATCTATTTCTCTGGGGTCCGTTGTAGTCTGGGTTAGCCATTTTTTGAGGAATGTAGGTATTTCTTCTACTGGAATGCTTGTAAAAAGTGCCTTAACGTCAAAAGAAACAAGTATGTGATTTTCCGGGATGTTGTATTTCTGTAGGTGGTTTATCAATTCCAAGGAGTTTTTTATTCCCAAACTTTGAAATTTGTCATATGATTTTAATTTTCTTACTAACCATTTTGCTATGTGGTATGTAGGTGAATTGATGCCATTGATGATGGGCCTCATGCTGTTGTCTTGTTTGTGGATTTTTGGCAGACAGTACAACCTTGGTAGTGTGGGGTTGGACGATTTTAAGTTGTATTTTTCAGATGTACTTAATGTTTTTGTAATTGATAAGGCTTTATTAACAGAGGTGATACTTTTGGATAATGGATTTTTTGGAATTTTTTCATGTTAACCAGGCAAAAAGAACACCAGAGGAACATTAAGTTGAAACAAACAGAAAAATCTGCAGTTTCATACCATTTTTGGACAGAAAACCACAACATTGGCCACAACATTAAACTGTTAAAATCTTTAAGTACACCCATAGAATTGGATATTTGAGAAAAAATTTTCATAAACAAAAACCGTGATAAAGTTATAAATTTTGAAATCCCGGCATTAAACGAAGTATTAAAACTTAGTGCCCCTAACACCAGATGGCAGAGTGATCGGAGCTCCGTAGTAGTGGAAGAAGAGGAAGGTTCATCTAGTCACCAAACAGCTGATGATGAGATCGAACGATCTTGAAAACGTTTCAATTATACAACAACAAGTAAGTGAAGACTGAGTGTAAACATAGTGACTCATAAATTCAAACTTAAATATCACAAAAGGTTTAATAATTTTATTTCATGTTCTACTGTATTTTATGGACCATTAAATGCACCTTCATTTTTAAGCAATTTTTTCTAAAAAACGTTAACATTTTATCATTAGATTGGACAGCTACATACTAAAAATAATGTATTATTAATTTACAGAATTGAATGTTTAAAATCCCAACACACTGTCATCTGAACTTTCTTCTTCTCTCTCTTTGTCATATATTGGTCTTAAAAGCATTAGTTGCTATACTTATTGATAATTTTAACAATAATGTCATCTGCACTCTAGACCATCCACTGATACTTGTTTGATTGTAGGTCATTTTAAAGCACTATTCAGCTAAATGAATCAGTGTTGGGTTTCGTCAGTCATCCATTTGTTCCATTCCTCTCTCATATGCGCTTCAAATTCAGATTCAGATTTATTCACCAACAAAATCATACAGAATATGGGTTTCGGGAGGGGGGGGATACTAAGTCAAACATCATATTTACAGCACATGAGAAAAGTTCGAGAAATAACACAAGGGTGCACTGAGGTGAAATACTGATACCCAGCATTTGCCTTTACAACTGAGGGAAACATCAGAAAAAACCTCAGTCAGGTATACAGTTGCACTAGATTTCTGTATACATTCCATTTACAACTGAGGTGATTACTAAAATATAGATATCATGGTCCCGAGTTCAAATCTCGGTCAGGGTGAGTTTCATGGATAAGGTTTTTTCTGGGATTTTCCCTTATCCTGATAGATGAATGTCAGGTAACTCTAAGCTCTATGGACCCTAGGCTCATTTGAGCTCATTTCACCCATTACATTCATCATCATATATGACTTAAAGTTGGAGGACGTAAATTACCCCTCATCCACCCCCCCCCCCCCCCCCCCAAATCTAATAGGTATTAAAATATAGATGAAGTGGAGTACAATCTTTGTCTTGGAGATACATCAAGAGGTTGCAATTGGAAGTAAGCCCTTTCAGAATAACAACAAAATCTGAGACTGAGATAGCACTGTTGTGAATCCCTGCAACTGTTATTAATTTATAGATGAGTCGTATCGTTCCAATACAGTTAAATCTCAATACCTGCAACTCTTGTTTGTTGCTGTCAGTTGGATTTGGTCTTGCAACTCTGAGTATATGGTAATTTTGAATCAAATAGTGGACACTTTAATATCACTTTAGAGTATAAGATGCATCTGAATTTTGGAAGCAGTTTCTAAATAAATAAAAAAAAAAGTGCATCTTATAATTTGTAAAATATGGTACATTGTAATCAGCTATCTAAAAACGGATTACTGTTGCTAAGTTTGCAATTTGTTTATATTTTATGTTTCTTTGATATTCTTTTAATCTGACATTTAAGTTCCTCATGGCCATTCCTTGAATTAATGTATACCAGACTTAATTTCTCCAAAGCCCATAGTAAGTAAATTTATTTTCAATTTGTATCTATTTTCTTTAAAGAAGTAATTTGTACCAACTTCTTCTGTTTTATACAATGTTTCATCATTTAAATTTGCTGATATGAGTATGTGATAAAATTTTTAATACATTGTCTTTCTTCTAATGGAATACTATTAAGTTGAATTAAGTTGGTAAATACAATATATTGGGATTACAAGTGTTTGTCTTTCTATATATTCGGTTTTATAATATTACTTCTAATGAAATGTAAAAAAGGGCAAAAGGTATTTTCTTCTGTTACAATCTTAAATTTGTCTATATTGAAGGTGAGCGATCTTAAAGCATGTGTTAATATGTGGGTGAAATACACATTCATTTGTGTATTTAAAGCAGTGTTTAAACATATGAAGGAAGTTAAGAGTGGATCTTAGCTGACAAAATGTCACCAAAATGTGTTTAAGGAATCTGAGAAAATTAGTGAACATATTAGAGTGTATGTGCACCACATTGAAATAATTACTTCAGTATGAATTATATGCATTTTCATATAATAAGACAATAGAGGTGACAGCAGGTTAGTCATAGCCAAACTTTGTGCCTGTTTTAAAATGTATTAAAGGAAAATATTCTTATACGTGCACAGTATTGTCAACTCATGTTATTTGCTCTATATATGTGGTATATTTATTGATTTTAGCATTTTGAAGTGTAAGGCATTTCTAATTGATTAGTGCATAAACTGAATTTCTTGTATGAAACTAGCATACAGATAGAGCGCGAACAAAGTGCAGTCATTGTGCGCATGCGTAAGCACAGTCGTCTTCCCTCCTCAACATCCAAGCATTACATGACTGCCTCCCCTCCATACCTTAACCAGTGCAGTGCAGCTTGTGCTCTGTAGGAGAGGAGAGGCAGCCTAAAATGACGATAGAGAGGGGGGGGGGGGGAAGCTGGAGAGCTTCAGTTTTGGTAAATCACGCCTCCAGCTGCATTTTGCTCGCAGTTTACCTATAGCCTTGTCCACTGAGGTTTGCAGGACTTCTTCCTTGTGCTTAAATCTTATGTTTATTTTATAAATACTCAGTTGCCCCCCTGAGACAGTCTAAAAAAAAAAAAAAAAAAAAAAGTTATGTATTGGCATAGTATTTACTCATACAATGTAAACACATAACTTGATTAAACCTAAAAATTTGTCAACCTAATCTGACTATTTACTTTCTTTTCAGTGTTGATGGTAAAAGATACTTTGAATGCCTGCCAAAATATGGTGGATTTGTGAGACCTATACATGTTGAGATTGGAGATTTTCCTGAAGAAGGATCTGAGCTGGATGAAATTTAATCTAGTATTTTCACTCGTTAATGTCTGCTTGTTATAAATTTTCTTGAATGTTTTGCAACAAGTGTGTGTCGGAGTTGAATGCATAATTGTGGATGCCTCTTTTTTTTCTATTCCTTAATTTTAGTGTTAACAGTTTAAAAGCATTCCTATAATGTTTAAATTGATGCATTGTTTAAATAAATTATTTTTGCAGCTGAATGCATTTATTTTGTATAAAAGACTTGTATACAATGGTACAATACAAACCAATAGCATATATAAACTAGTATTTTCTTCTTTTGAGAATCTCTGGCCGCCAGTGGATTGGATGAGTCTCTTCTGACTGTAACAAATAAAAACAAGCTTAATTAACTGCATATAAAAAATGTTAATTTTAACCACTATTTATTATTATTCAGTTAGTTCACAGGTGAAGGAGTAAAGCATTAGTTTCACAAGTTATTCAACAATAGTTTGAAATTAAAGTGTACTATATCCAGTATCCCCTCTGGTAAAGAAAATGTTCTTTTATTGGTTGTTGGTCAAACAACCTTTTACTATAATAAAAAAAAAACAATTTCCTTTCATAATATATTCCAAAAATAAAAAAATGCATGAACTAAGTACTTAGAGCATTCATATATTAATACCACAGTATTGTGATATCTGTGGAGGTTTTAAGTTCTAATTTAAAACTAATGTAAGAGAACTTATGTGCACAATTAGATTACTGCAGGTTTACTGCTTAGTGCATGACTTGATCAACATATAGTAAAGCAGATGTGAATTAACTTGACTTATTAAGGACTGGAAGTGTGACAGTTTTCTGTATATATAAATTCTGAATCCAAAGATAATCTTTCAGTTCAAACATCTTGAGTGGTTAACTGCAGCATATACGTAGAGGCATGGGGGAAAAAATGTGTTACCATTTGTAATCTAGCCCACCTCGGTAGCGTGGTGGTAGCATGTCTGCCTCACGTTCAAGAGGTACCGAGTTCGAATATCGGTTAGGGTGAGTTACCTGGATAAGGTTTTTCCGGGGTTTTCCCTTATCCTTAAAGACGAAGAATGTCGGGTAACTCTAAGCTCTATGGACCCCGGAATCATTTGAGCATCATTTCACCCATTCCATTCATCGTCCGATATGACTTAACGTTGAAGGACGTAAATTACAACAACAACAAAAAATTGTAATCTCTTTTTGGATAGAAATTCAGTTCTACCAATACCACAAATTGAGTGGAAATGTTAGAGTATAGGGAAATTCTAAAAGGAAATTAAACTATAAAGTTCTTTCAACAGTAAATCTGACAAAGAAAGGCTTGTGCCATTAGTGAGCACTTAGTAACTATAAGTTAAATATTATTTAATAATACTTAACAACTGCATGCTTCTTAACATTTCATTTGTATGAATGCTGTTACAATTAATTGGTACCAGGTCCACATGGTAGAAACACACCTCTTGAGATACAAATAATTTGAGCAAACTGGTCACGGAATAACTTTGTCTTAGAACTAGCATTTCTTTGTAACACTTACACATCACTTATTTCACCTTCACTCAGAATGTGTTTCAAAAAGGTATGCTACATGCCATGAAAGCTTAGAAGAAACAGGGTTTAGGATTTTGCCAGCAATAGCTGATTTAAAGTTATATCTCCAAAATTTAGTACATAACCAATACTACAATACTAAAGCAAGGAGAAGTAAACATTGTCTATTCAGCAGGTTTCAACTGTTTATGGACACCTCATTTTTATATTTAGGCAGTTGAATCATCCCTTTTTATCCTTCATATTATGAAGGGAATGTACTTGTCATAGGTCTATGGATACATTGGATCAGCCTTGGCAAATCCATAGGATATAACCAGGTTTTCCTTCCTTTACTAGATGAAGGATGTTCCTACTCTGTGACAAGTCAGCAGTGAATGTGTAAATGACATTTTTCTGTTTTTTAATGGATCAATTATACCACTGTAACTTGGTCTCCAGAGCCTCATCTGTTAAAGCAAGATGCACCATGGCCAGGAAGATTATGAAATTTGGACTGGACAGCTATAAGTGGCATATCACTTCCTTGCATCCTAAAAACCTTATGAAAGTAACCACTGTGAAAAGTAACTTCCAGCTCTTTAATCTAAAAAAGAAACAACCCAATATTAAATTATGATAATGCCCAATTAACCAGAAGAGAAAATGATCAATATCTTGGAATACTGTTTAACAGAACACTAACCTGGAAAAAAACATTGAAAAAATAAAAGATAAAGCAACATTTTAAGATATTATTTAGACTTGCAGGAGCTAAATGAGGTTGTTCAAGGCCTAGATTATATACTAATATAATGCATGTATAAGACCAACTCCTAAGTACTATGGATAAGTACAGAAGTATGCATCTTGTTTGATTTACCTTCAGTTTGAAAACTCAATTAGCTTGTACAGAAAGTTCAACAATTAAGAAATAAACTATATTACCCATCTGAAACAGAACCTCTCATGTCTCTTAACAGCCAATGAAATCATTGAACTAGAATACAACCTTGATTTAATTGCAGATTTTAAAAAGAAAGAAAATTCATCTATAGAAGCTAAAGCATATGCCTTGAAACCATAAATGTAAGGTACTCAGATGAAGAATGGATCACATCTATACAGATGGCTCTCTTACAACCAAGAAGATGGAGCAGGAGCTACTTGTAAATTCTTTTCTTTCTGTAAGCATGTTGGAAATTATTTTACAAGCTTCTTTGATGGAGAAAATTCATAATTCTTTACAAAAATCTATTTGCCTTAGCAAATAAGGTTTATAACATAGTCTTTTTATCAGATTTCAAATAGCTATTCAGGGTATTATTTCAACTGAATGCCCTTAAATGGAAAAAATATATGAAATTCATATTGGTTTAACATCTCCAAAATTGAAATAAATGTACAGTTTTCCATTGGACTCTATCCCTGTGGAATTTTTGAGAATGAGCAAGCTGATATCTTGACTAAGATTAAAAGATTGTTAAAATATTAATTACAAACACTTTGGCAACTAATTATAACAAATATCTTACTTCCTCTGAAAAAACTTAATTAGAAGAATCTCCAAAATAAACTTGAGCAATTCCAGATACCCAGAAAACCATCCGTTGCAGTGTTCATATTAATCACAGGCAATAACTAAGTGGACAAGTTTGGATTAATTACTTTCCCACAGTGTTTTTATGTGGTAAAGATGACTTAATGAACATTGATCACCTAACTGTATGTGAAATTCTCAAAAATCTAGTCTCTAAATACTGGAAAGCAAGGAGAAAAAGGATTTTATCATCAAATTCTGAGCATTAAACACACATACATACATAATACTAAATCAGATTAAAAATAGTCAAGCACATTAGGAAGTTATTTTGTTGTTGAAAAAACTATTTGTAGTCGGGACAAGCATAATTATTTTACTGTGTTTCTTACAAAGTTAAAAGTTGAGGTCTGCAGTTCATATACAACTCAGTCTTTGTTATTTAATGTTTTTCATATTGTTGAAATGCTAGAAACCAATAAATTATCCAAAATGTAAGGAATGTATCTGATTGGGCGAGGCACACCTGCCATTGGTCACTAATTTGTTCGCTGTTAGAATAAAGTGAAGTATTACTCTGCATTCCACAATGAGCTCTGCCTGTTAGTACGCCATTGTGCACCTAAACAGCAATGCCATCACCAGAATTTAACTGCCATCTTTGTTGTTACTCAACCAGTGTATTTTTGAACTTTTGAGAATCATTGTTCTTACTGTAATTACTTTATAATGCTAATTCTATATTATAACAACTTGAAGGCTGGCCCTATGGCTCAGTTGGTAGAGCACCTGCCTGTTGTGCTAGGGATCCCGGGTTCAATTCCCGGTAGTGGGGGTGGGGATTTTTCTCCGTCCAAGATAATTCCTCATCTTCCCCACAGTCTGAAAGTATGAATGATCTGTACGTGATCTAATGATTAAAACCCAACGAATACGAGTTAACACCTTCGATATGTTCCAAAGGAGTACGGCCGCCGATATGACCAAGATAATTCCTCATCTTCCCCAGAGTCTGGAAGTATGAATGAGAGTGTGAATGTGTACGTGATCTAATGATTAAAACCCAATGAATACGAGTTAACACCTTCGATATGTTCCAAAGGAGTACGGCCGCCTATATGACCAAGATAATTCCTCATCTTCCCCAGAGTCTGGAAGTATGAATGAGAGTGTGAATGTGTACGTGATCTAATGATTAAAACCCAATGAATACGAGTTAACACCTTCGATATGTTCCAAAGGAGTACGGCCGCCTATATGACCAAGATAATTCCTCATCTTCCCCAGAGTCTGGAAGTATGAATGAGAGTGTGAATGTGTGCATGATCTAATGATAAAACCCAATGAATACGAGTTAACACCATGGAACAAAAAACATGAATGGTTTATTGAGAACAGGTAAAGCAAGAAGCTTACTAAACAGCAGAACTATATTGTGAAAGAACACAGGAGTATTAAAACCCACCAGCCAATGCGGTTCATTTCTGCCACATGCTTCTTTGACATTTACTTTATTCTTTCAGTGAACACATAGTAGTGCTTAGAAACTTATGTTTGACCAAAAGCTTAAATGAGAATAAATACTCACCGATTTAGTATACATGTGGACCCTTAAGTTTTTAAAAGCCTGAAAACTTGGGCCCTAATTATAAGTAGAAAATGTATGTACTTACGGCTGTATCATCCTCTTTGTATATTTTTATTGTTTTATCTGCCTCTGTGGTAATAAGTCGACTCCCACTTTGGTCAAACGTCATAGAAAATATTCCACTTTCACTATCCATTGATCCTGGTTGGACTGGAGCCTACAAAACCACAAAGTAAAAATTCAATGGTGTTAATAAAATGCCAATCATTGCTTTGTTTCACTTTTTACTAAGCTTAATGTCCTTTTGTTGGCCAATGAAAAAATATATACAAAATTAATAATGCTACGTTAATCAATAAACCTATAGTTACTCTATATGTTTTCTCAGAATCCTATTTTTTTAAAGAAAAAGAGGGATGAGGAAAAGCCATGCACAAATATTTCATTTTCTAATGGATCAAGGATCAGGGAGCTACAAGAAGACAGAAAGTAGAGCCCCACCGATCGTCAGGCTTATACAACACCATGCAAGGATCAAGGACACCGAGGACCATGAGATCCAGGAACATCTCAGGACACTCTTAGATTAAGTTCGACGAAAGTTAGCAAAACTGAATGATAGTAAACATGACCATTGTAACTTCTACACACATCCTGAGTAAAATGTACATATATTAAAAATAAATAAAGAAAAGTTATTACACAAATAAAAATATGATACTCATTGATAATTACATAAAAAATAAAAGTTTTAACCCTTTTTCACATAAATTTGCTGTTTTTAATAGTTTGATTTATAGATTAATAAATATACCTCTGAATAAAGATGAATTTAATAAAGAATATAAACATATTATTAATACTGCTTTAATTAATGGTTATAATAAAGATTTTATACAAAAGAAGATTGAAAAATTTAAATATCTAAAAACTGTTAATGATATTTTTACCCTTAAAAAATAAAAGACGAGTATAATTTTAAAAAATTTACTTACCATCCTTGGGTTAATAAACAATTTCAAATTTTTTTTTAAAGAAGCTGGTATAACTTTAGTTCCTCAAAATAAATATAGTATTAAAAATTTACTACATTTTTCTAAAAAAGATAAAATTCCTAATAATAAAATATCTGGTATTTATCAATTTAATTGTTTAGATTGTGATCAGGTTTATATTGGAAAGACAAAACGTAATTTGGAAACTAGAACGAAAGAACATTTTCGTAACATTAGGTATAAACAAACTGATAAATCAGCCATAGCAGATCATTTTTGGTCATTTAACCATGAAATAAATCCTGAAGTGAAATTATTAAAACAATTAAACGGTCCGATAGATATAATGGTGTGGGAAAAAATATTTACTTCATAATTACTTCATGTTTAACCAAAAATTCTACAGACAATCAAAAGGATTAGCTATGGGGAGCCCACTTTCACCTATTTTAGCAGACCTATACATGAGCTATTTTGAAACACACATAGTAAAGGCCTTCCCACAGATTTATAAATTTTGGCGGAGATATGTTGATGATGTTTTTGCTATCATTCCGGAAAAACTTAGAGAAGATTCTCTAAAATTACTAAAACTGTAAGATAATCACATCCAGTTTACAATGGAAGTAGAAAGAGACAACACCCTACCCTTTTTGGACCTTAAGATAACTAGAAATCGTCATGGTGTAGATTTTGGAATATACAGGAAGCTCACACACATAGATAATTACATAAAGAAAAATGAATACAACCCAGTTTCACATCAACTAGCTGCCTTTAGAAGTCTAATCCACCGGCTATACAACATCCCACTGAGTAAGGATGAATTTTTGAAAGAACAACAACACATAAAAGACATAGCGGTATTAAATGGATTCAACCCAGCCATCACAAGGAACATGATGAAGAGAAAGGAAAAACTGAAGATAAGATCAAAAAATACCACTCTCACACCACTTAATAACACAAATTGGCAATATAGAAAATTCACCTACCATCCATGGGCTTTTAGAAAATTTGAACGAATCTTCAAAAGACTAAACTTAAAACTAGCACCCCAAAACAAATTCAGTCTGAGGAACCTGCTAAATAAACCACTGAAAAATACAATCCCCAACAATTTGAAATCAGGTATTTATCAGATTAATTGTGAAACCTGTGCAAAAGCTACATAGGAAAAACTAAGAGAAACTTGCTAACCAGGCAAAAAGAACACCAGAGGAACATTAAGTTGAAACAAACAGAAAAATCTGCAGTTTCACACCATTTTTGGACAGAAAACCACAACATTAAACTATTAAAATCTTTTAAGTACACCCATAGAATTGGATATTTGGGAAAAAAATATTCATAAACAAAAACCGTGATAAAGTTATAAATTTTGAAATCCCGGCATAAAATGAAGTATTAAAACTTAGTGCACCTAACACCAGATGGCAGAGTGATCGGAGCTCCGTATTAGTGGAAGAAGAGGAAGGTTCATTTAGTCACCAAACAGCTGAGGATGAGATCAAATGATCTTGAAAACATTTCAATTATACAACAAGTAAGTGAAGTTTGAGTGTAAACATAGTGACTCATAAATAAAAAATATTTATTATAAAAAATAATCACTGCGTAATGAATTTCAAAATACCAACCGTTGATTCTATTTTTAGGTTTGTTTCGTTTTCAGATGTTGGTAATACTAAAAAGGCATGGTAACTATTATCCTTGACAACAGAGTTTATCTGTGGACTGAGGATGCAAACGATTTGTTTGTGAAATCGATTTCCATTTGAAAAGAAGTATCAACACTAATTTCTTAAGATAAGTGAAGCCTAAGTGGCAAATATTTTTATTTGTGTAATATTTATTGTTTCACTGTAGCTAGCTTCATTTTCTACGTAAATAAATAAAACTTTGAAAAAATGAAATAAAAGAAAAAGAATAAAGAAAAAAATATAATAATAAATAAATAACATATATACACAAAAACGTACACATGACAATTATATTACTATATGCAAATGTAAATAATCCAAGCAAATAAAAAAGAAAAAAAAAAAACAGCCGGTTTCCCTAATCCCGAAAACAAATCAAGGCTGAAGAGGATACACCCTAAAACAACCATAGGGCAAAATAAGCCCAGGGTGAGATAAACCCATGGGCAAATAAGCCCTAAAATAGTAGTAGTAACACTTCATGACTCTTACAGATGAAATATACAACATAGATGAATTCAGGCCATGAGGGATACAAAACAGAAGTAGAAGCTATGGGTAAGGGGAGTGGTGCAGTTACCAAGAACATTCTTCTTTCAGCCCCACTCTTACCCATCACTTCTCTTTCCTCTTTGCATCGCTCATAAGCTGAACTTGAGTATACCTGCAATCTCTGGAAATTGTAACCAGTCCGCCAGTCCCAGCAGTAAAGTGTTCCATTATCTGCTCCAGAAACCAAAACACCTTCAGGGTTCACAGCCAAACAGTTGATGATGGCATTGTGTCCAGACAGGTTTTGAATGAATTTTCCTTCAGGACATTTCCATTGCTTTATATTATCTGGAGAAGCAGATGCAAACATGTATCTGAAATAAACAAATAAAAAATAATAATCATCATATCATGGGCTTTATTTCCATGCTGAAATGAAAATTCTATGGCTATTATTTTTCTGTAGCATATTAATGTGACAATAGAAAGTCTCTAGTTATAAATGTCATGTAATTAGCTCTCTGACCATTTGTATTTTATGTGAAATACCAATGTTTATTATTTGTAGAACAGTTGGGTCACAGCTCCTTCAATATTGTAATAGTTTTGGATCGATAATCAACCTGAAAAATTCAATGCTATGGCCGGGATTTGAATCATGGATCTCCTGGTTTCCATCCAGTTGCTTTTACCCATTGAGCCACCATGGCCAATGTGATGTCATGACACTAAATTCTCCAATTGACTCTTATATTTTCCCGGTAAACCACTAGAAGCTCTCGTATTCATGAGACGTTGGCCATGGTAGCTCAATGCTTAGGAGCGCTGGACGGAAACCAGGAGATCCATGGTTCAAATCCCGGCCATGGCATTGCATTTTTCAGTTTGACTCTATCTATCCTCTATGAGGTTGTCTCATGTGTTTATGAGAACCCCTAAGTGGTTTACCGGGAAAATACGGGTCAGTTTAATGTCATATCGGCACGTTGGCCATAGTAGCACAATGGTATTGCGGCTGGACGGAAACCAGAAGATCCGTGGTTCAAATCCCGGCTATGGCATTGAATTTTTCAGTCTGACTCATCGTTTCCACAGCTTTTTAAGTCATATGGACAATGAATGCAATGGGTGAAATGATGCTCAAATGGGCCCAGGGTCCATGGAGCTTAGAGTTACCCGACATTCATCTTTTAGGACAAGGGAAAACCTCGGAAAAAACCTTATCCAGGTAACTCACCCTGGCCGAGATTCAAACTCGGGACCTCTCGAACATGAGGCAGACATGCTACCATCTATGCTACTGAGGCAGGCATTTCCCCTTATCACTCTTGCTTGCCACAACTGCAGAGCATTTCGGGCAATTTACCTTGTGTCAGCATCCTTTCTTGAAATGTTTATCCATTCGGCTTTCAGTATTGTTCTTTATCTCAGTGAAAGAGAAGCGTGTAGCTTCATAGCATTACAAAGTGCAAGAAGGATCCAAGGGTAATTTTCAGTTTGTTAATATTGCTAGGAATCTCACTCTGATTTGTTTACCAGACCATCATCCATCTTTCTACAAATGTTAAGAATGTGTGTCTCTAGGCAAATAAATCAAACCTAGAACTTTGATGTGTGTTTGGAGGAATTTAGTAACAAATGGAGGAATTTAGAAGAATTTAGAAGAAGAAGGAGGAATTTAGAACTTTGAACTTACCACTGAGGTACAGGACATCCGCTCAATACCCATCTCAAGAAGATTAGACTGAAAAGATTGCATATCCTATTTAAACGGCATACCAAAAACCAATATCGCAGAATCCTTTTATCAGACAAAAAAATATTCAGAATTGAGGAGAAATTCAACAGGTATAACAACAGAGTGTATGCTCGGAGCCATGAAGAATCCCATCAGGTTGCTCCCCAGGTTCTTTGAGGCCATCCAGCACCAGAGATGGTTTGGTGGGAGTTTCATACCAATGGGTTACGAGGACCATTTCTGTGAAAAAGGGGTAAAAAACAAAGCAAATGCGTACCTAGAAGTCCTGAAGAAAATTGTGAAACCTCTTAACCAATTAAATTTAAAGGGAGACGATTAATGACACTAAACAACACTTACTTTTAAATTTTTCTGGAACTTGTTTCAGAGACTTTGGTCGACTGGTTCTCATTGGTGTAGTTGACAATATTTTGTCATAGGTCTCCTCTGGTGGCGGTTCAAGGAACTAGCTGAACAAATCTTTCTGGGGGATGTTGAAATTGAATACTTTGTTCCTATTTTTTGAAATGAAGATTTATTCCCATGTGGACAGTTCTTGTTTTCCTGTTGTATGTTTTAGTAGTTTTGGTTCTGGATTTATGTTGTGGTTTTTTTCCCAAAAATGCATGGCAACTGCTGATTTTTCTAATTGTTTATATTTTATGTTCCTAAAGTGTTCCTTTGTTCTTGTTTCTAAATTTCTTTTGGTTTTTCCAATATAAATTTGACTACAGTCACTGCATTCAATTTGATATATACCAGATTTTTTGTTAGATGGAATGGCCTCTTTGATGTTTGAGCAAATTAGGTTTTTTAAGGAGAGATGGTTGACTGGTGCTAGTTGAATGTTTTGTTTTTTGAAGACTTTTTTTGAATTTATCATAGGTCCATGGATGGTAAGTGAATTTTTTGAAAATCTTGTAGCTGAGAGGGTTGTGGTTTCCTTTATTAGCTTCTTCTTTTTTGCTAAGTTCACTTTTTTGTCTACTAATGATTTGGGAAAGTTATTTTTTTGTGCTATTTCAATTATTTTGTTGTATTCTGTTTTGTATTCTTCTGCTGTGAGAGGGATGTTGACCAGTCTGTGTGCTAAACTATTGAAGATTGCCTGTTTGTGGGGACTTGGGTTGTAGCCATTAGCTTTTATGTAGTTGTCTGTCTGTGTTGGTTTTCTGTAAATGCCAAAGTTTAGTATGTTTTTATTCCTCATTGTTTTTAGATCCAAAAATGGTAAATACTCGTCTTTTTCTATTTCAACAGTGAACTTGATGCTTTTTTCTTGGATATTTAAAAGTTTTGGTGCATCACTGATGTGTTTTTTGGTACTATTGCAAAGATGTCATCTACATATCATTGCCAGAGTTTGAACATCCTAGGGAAACCTTTGGTGATCCTTATTTCTAATGCACTCATGTACAGATCGGCCAGGAAGGGTGATAGGGGGTTGCCTATTGCTAAACCTGAAGTTATAACAACACTGTTTTCAACACTTCCGAGAAAGGAATACTCCTAACCAATGTTCAATGATGAACACTGGATCTTACAACAGGACAGTGCTCTGACTCACAAAGCTAGGAAGTGTCGACAGTGGCTCAAGGCCAACGAATCAGAGTTCATCAGCGACATAGATTGGCCATCATCCAGTTCAGACCGGAATCCTGGATTATAAACTGTGGGATACTTTGGAGACCAGGACCAGCTCCTTAAGAAACAACAATCTTAAAATCCTAAAAAAATCCCTACAGCGAGCAGTGGCAGATTTGGACATGTCATATGTGCCACTATAGATGACTGACCAAGGCATTTAGGGGCTTGTGTGAACGCTAAAGGTGGACATTTTGAGTGCAATTATAGCATAAAATATTCATCAGAATCTGTTCTATGTTCTCATTGAGCCCTGAAATTATTCCTTGAAGTTGTGACAGAACTTACAATAAGACTAAGTAGTATGTAGAAGTTACATAAAAATAAACATAGTATGTAGAAAAAGTCATGTGATATGAAACATAATATTTTTATAAGGGACATATTTGGTGTGATGAACAAAAAACTTTCCATCAAATGTAAAGTTCTTGAGTATTTGCAAATAATCTTTTAACTAATTTCAATTAGTATTTAAGAAAATCTCTAACAAAAAATAATGTTTAGGTTTATCGCATGAAAAGACTTAGAATGAACCTCCATAAACTTACAGTGTTGGGTGAAACACTAAAGCTCTTACACTCTTCTTATGGTTGGTTAGTGTAGCTTTCGATTTGCCTGCTGCCAAATCCCATAACCTTATAGTACAATCATGGCTACCCGTTACAATCTGAAACATAAGCAATAAAGTTACACAGTTTAGCCTTTTTTCAACATTGCCAAAAGAATTTACAAAGTATGCACTGAAAATACTTGAGTTTAGGTATAAGCTTTTTCAAGCTGTCTATAATTATAGTTTACCAAATAAAAGTACAATAAAAACTTAAGAATTATACAAAATTAGAGTAGATAATCCAACATTATCAAAAATATATGGGTTACACAAAACAGGAAATGCCATGAGACACTAGTAGCGCCCCCACATATACAAGGGTTGGGGCAAAAGTCAGCCTTATGAGAACAAGACAAACATCCCATGCCTTTTGCGTGAGAGGATTTCTGAGGTAGTCAACCTAGATTAGCGATTGCAACAATAGGGAGCTCCATTCTGTATCACTGCAATAAGTGTAAAACATGTAAGACTTGAAGCTTTCACGGTGAGCATTACTAATCAAGGCTTCGCGGGTGATCAGCCATGTCAGGTTTATGAAGGTTGAGCTTTCGGCCATTGTAGACTCCATGGTCTTCTTCAGGATCTGAATGAAATGACTGAACTTTTCTCACTATATATAAAATCAATTGGTGGGTGGGGCTTGTAGCCAGGACAGCACAATAATATCATGACAGCAAGTTAGCCATGGTAGCTCAATGGGTAAGAGCAACTGGATGGAAATCAGGAGATCCATGGTTCAAATCCCGGCCATGGCATTGAATTTTTCATGTCGACTGTATTTATCAAAAACTTTTTCTACCTTTGCCTAATTTATAATATTCATTATATCATAATCTGATATGTGCAAAAGTATTGCTTCAGGGTATGGCTTTTTGCTTGCATTTGCTACATTTATTTTTTAACTTTAATTTACGCCCTACAACGTTAAGTCATATCGGATGATGAATGAAATCGGTGAAATGCTGCTCAAATGAGTACGGAATCTGTACGAATCCGTAGCTTAGAGCTACCTGGCATTCGTCTTTCAGAATATGGGAAAACCCCAGAAAAAACTTATCCAGGTAACTCACCCTAACCGAGATTCGAACTCGGGACCTCTTGAACGTGAGGCAGACATGCTTACTATCTACACCACCAAGGTGGGCATTTGCTACATATTAATTATTTGAGTAAAGCTATCTTTTTAATGGTTCCTTACCTTCATATTTACTTTTAAACATTTGGTAACATAAGTTTAACATTACTGAAGAGCAGCTCTATTCTTATTTGCACTTAACATACTAACAAATACTCTTTTAACTCAATGCTGATAATTTTTATTCAGTGTTTATTATGTTGGTATGGGAGACCGGCCTCACTAAACTTGTATCGTAATTCACCAAAATATACATACAAATAAATCAACCATATCACCACATTTCTGATACAAAAACCATGAATTACTTATAGCAGTAAATGAAGCCATTGACCTGTAACGACAAAAATAAGATATAAAAATTATTTGTGGTTGGTTTATTGACACTCGTCACTTACTTTTTCATATATTTATGAGAGACTAGTTTCAAAGGCCCTGGCCTCCATTTTCAATCTCTTTCCAACTGGCATCTGTTGTTGTCTGCTCTCTCTGGTGGTGGAACTATGAACTTTTTTGTCAAATTATCTACTGGCGGGATTTCAAAGTTCATTACGCGATCCTTATTTTTCCAGATGAATATGTTCTCCCATGTTGTCAATCTATTTTGGTTTATCACTCCTTTTAATAATTTTGGATTTGGATCACTGTCATGGTTTTCATTCCAAAAATGAAATGCTACTGCTGACTTGTCTTCTTGTTTCAATCTGATGTTTCTAAAGTGTTCTTTGACTCTGGTTTTTAAATTTCTTTTTGTTTGACCTATGTAGCATTTTTCACAATTCTTACAATTTACTTGGTATATTCCAGATTTGTTACCTAACAAATCTTCCATCCTCTTTGTGTTTGGTAATTACTGTCTTCTAACAAATCTTCCATCCTCTTTAGAAGACAGTAATTACCAAAAAGTAGAAACTAATCCATTAAAGTACTGCATTGAAACCACAAATAAAACGCTAAAAGAGAGCAAAATAATCAACAAAAAAGAATTGCACAAAATTAAAGTAGATAATCCAACATTACCAAGAGTATATGGGCTGCCAAAAATTCATAAAGCAGGGAAAGGCATGAGACCTATTACTAGTAGCATAAATGCCCCCACATATAATTTGGCCAAATGGTTACTAAGTAAATTTAATAGTTTTCCAAAATTTGAAAGTGCAAATTTAAGAAACTCTTTAGATTTAGTAGAAAAAATCAAAGATATAAATTTGGACAAAAATGACAGACTGGTTTCATTTGATGTCACATCTTTATTTCCAAGCATACCAACAGAAAAATTGCAGACTGTGTTAAAAAAATGGCTAGCTACAATTGATATGGAAGCAATAGAAGCAGAAGAATATATTTCTCTAACAAAAATATGCATTGAACAAAACTTCTTCAGCTTTAATGGAAAACACTACAAGCAGAAATCAGGATTATCAATGGGCAATCCACTTTCACCTTTTTTGGCTAACTTATTTATGAGTGCATTTGAAACACAAATTAAAAAGTCCTTCCCATTGATCTTCAAGGTTTGGTATAGATATGTTGACGACATCTTTGCAATTGTACCAAGTAAACATTTAGATGATGCATTAAAATTACTCAATCTGCAAGAAAGGACTATCAAATTCACAATAGAAAAGGAAATCAATGGACAACTACCTTTCTTGGATCTAAATATCATCAGGAATGATACAAAAATAAAATTTGGAATTTACAGGAAGCCAACACATTCAGAAAATTATATAAAAAATAATAGCCACAACCCAATTACACATAAACATGCAATAATAAACAGCCTTACACACAGACTAGTCAACATACCCATGGAAAAAGAAGAATATTTCAAGGAACAAAAAGCAATAATACACATAGCAGAAGAAAACGGATACAACAAAAGTTTGGTGTTGAAGAAAATTAGAAAAGCTAAAATAAAGAAAACCATTAAGGAAGCAACCACATTTATTAAAGATAAAGAAAGCAACAGCATATTCAATTCATTCACATATCATCCAAAAACATTTAATAAATTTAAAAAGATATTCAAGGAACAAAATATCATCTTGGCACCTACTAATAGATACTCAATTTTAAAATTACTAAATTCAAAAACAAAAGATGAAATTCCTTCAGGTAACAAATCTGGAATATACCAAATAAATTGCAAGAATTGTGAAAAATGCTACATAGGTCAAACAAAAAGAAATTTAAAAACCAGAGTCAAAGAACACTTTAGAAACATCAGATTGAAACAAGAAGACAAGTCAGCAGTAGCATTTCATTTTTGGAATGAAAACCATGACATTGATCCAAATCCAAAATTATTAAAAGGAGTGATAAACCAAAATAGATTGACAACATGGGAGAACATATTCATCTGGAAAAATAAGGATCGCGTAATGAACTTTGAAATCCTGCCAGTAGATAATTTGACAAAAAAGTTCATAGTTCCACCACCAGAGAGAGCAGACAACAACAGATGCCAGTTGGAAAGAGATTGAAAATGGAGGCCAGGGCCTTTGAAACTAGTCTCTCATAAATATATGAAAAAGTAAGTGACGAGTGTCAATAAACCAACCACAAATAATTTTTATATTAATTTTGACGTCACTGTTACTAAATTCCTCCAAACACACATCGACAAAAATAAGGCCTACTATAAATGTTCCTTATACATATTTACTATTCAGTAACATGCTAGCTGAATATAATTCGTATGTATTTAATATTTAGGTATTTGTTAGTGATAATGTTTATATGATGGAAAATATATCCGGAAAAATAAGAAAAAACAATAATCTCAAATTACCAAACCATAAAATTATGCATAAATTGCATGGCTAACATTAAGAATTAATTTCAAAGTAAAAAGCTTCAATTCAAATATTAACACAACAAAAAGGATATAGCATGAACATTAAAAAAATTGCTGCATTTTGGCACTGAACATAGAGCTCAAACCTATGAGATCTTTATACAGAAGTTCAACAACCTCATGAACTTTGACATCCCCGAGCACAATATGATTTTGAAGTTCATTAAATCTTCACCAGTAGGGCCCAGCAATTTTTATACTGGAAAATTATTCAATGCTAGCAGTCAACAACTTGTGATGAAGCAACTATCTGTGAAACATATCCTTGCAATTTTGAGGAAGTAAAAGAGTAAGAATGTGTGGTCATTCTATCTCTCTTCTATTAATATTATTCAAATGTTCACTAATTTTAAAATTAAATACATAACCATAAAACGATCATTTTTAATTTCATATACCATCTACATTTGAGAAGTAACAAATATATCTCACTGACTAAAACTTAAACTTTAATTGATTCAATTTACAATTTTTAATAGTGGCTGGTGTGAGCAGGCACACAAACACTACCGTGTCACTCATATATGCATCTAAGAAACTAAACCTGCTGGAAGAATTTTAATAGATATACAAGAAATGAATGTGGCATACCTGAGGTTCTGCTGCCTGACATACAACACTAGCTACAGTATTAGTATGACCAGTAAGTGTGTGAACATTGGCCTTTGTTCGCATATCCCAGACACGACAGGTTGCATCTCGTCCTGCTGTTACCAAGACATCTATACTTGGATGAAGTGCTAGTGTATAAACAGCACTGAGATGTCCATGGTAATGTCGTATTACCTGTAACAAAAGTGAGTTTTCTTAAGGGCAAGCACATTCAAAAAGTATATATGAAGCCAAACATTGAAATGTAATATCTGTTTGATGTACATCAGGGGCAGCTCGTCCTTACATTCTGCAGTGCTACAGCATGCTCTTTTCTGTTTATAAATGACATGGTAAAAAAAAAAAAAAAAAAAAAAAAAAAAAAAAAAAAAAAAAAAAAAAAAACCAATGCATTATTGTAAGTATAAGAAATCCAGTACGACCAATAATGAACTCTTGATGCATGGAAAACACATGCGTAACTAATCCTTGTTTCACATAAGCTTGCGCTGTATCTCTTAACGGTCACGTGGCCTTATCACATCTCATTGGCTGCTGTTGTGGTGCAGACTGTTGTGCGGTAAAAATTAATTCGTTATTTAACATGGTGATATGTCTTTATATGTTGGAAGAGAATTGTCAAATTTATATTTTCGTTAACCGTTTTAATTAAATATATTACGCAACAGAGTTGATTTATCTGAAATGCATGTTAATTCTTAAATGAAGAAAAGAGGAGGTTCCTTTGCTCTCAAGCACATGGCACGATAGCACGTGATTTAGCGGTAGTGATGACATATGTTTATATGACTTATCATTGACCTTGTTATGAACTGGATTAGTCATATAACGTCATTTGACAGTGTGCTATGCTAGAGCTGAATTATTTTATTGATCATTTATTGCGCGTGTACTTATTATATGTATAATGGCAGAGTCTAGCACCCATTTTTCACTGAAACCTCGCAAGGGAAAACCTTTACAAAGCGGCGAAAAAATGATTGTGTTGCATGTGTTTAATGCGTTTACAGAGAAGAATCCGCCTTTGTCAGTGAGAGAAGTCGAACAGCTGTGCCCTGAGCTTACAGGTGTGTTAGATGTGTAGGAACATCGCGACATGAAATTGAGACAACAGGAAAACTTACCACTCCAGGGGCGATATTGCTGCGTGGCAAAGACGTTATTTAAGGACAATCAGACTGTACCGAGATACAAATCGCAAAATATACTACCTTGAAGACACTTGGATGAATGAAGGACACACGACAAGTATGGCGTGACACGACTTTTAAGACTGAAAGACAAGTATTTTTGCAAGGTATGTGTGCTGGTTTAAAAAATTCCAGGGAAAAGGCCGAAGGCCTTTCATTATAAACCTGTTTCACTTTTATTGCTCATTCATTCAGTTTCAACTTGCTCAGTTTCATTATAAACTTCATTAGCCAATTAGGACGAGGGGGAAGGTAGTTGAACGCGGAGTGATACATATCAGCGGGGCAAGGTTATATGAAACAGAGATTAATGGAACGCATCCGTCACGTCAACGTGCTGAGAGCCAGCAAGCTCAGTAATCCATTATTGCACATGCATACAACCCTCCCCTCTTGCCTCCCTGATGTCCTAAGTTCCCTAGATTTTTGGACAAATGCATGCTGCGTCTGGATGTTGCGCAGTGATCATTCGCTGCACGTTGAAGCAGGGCTACCAACACTCATAGTTATAGCTGTAGAACTTCAATATGCACTGAATATCATTTAACAATCTTTATATTTTAGTTCTAGAAACTAATTCCATCCTTCTTACGTAAACAGATCCAATATCTAACGGCTATTAAATCGGAGGGCAGATTGTTTGTGATACATCTATCATGCTGACATGATACTCCATTCCCACGACAATAACAAGAATCCCCCATAACAAATGAATATAGTTTGCTTGCTCGTATTGTATCCAAGTATTTCTTTGTGTAACGTTATTTAGTGGCTGATATCAGTTTCTTTATTTTGTGTGTGAGTGTGAAACATGTTATTAATTCATTTTATTCAATGTATGAGTAACGAAAACTTTAACCAATAAATAATGAACACGGTTAATGAACTTTTGAAAACTCCCTTTTCAAGGTAAGCATTAGAAGAAAGGGTTGGTATAAAAATACAAGGGGCATCCAGAAAGTAAGTTCTGTTTCAATTTATCTCCGCTGCAGTGCTGCGATCGCAGTTCCGCATATGCATGGTAGATGCTCTGTATCAAGGAGAAGAAACGTGCGCCATTGTGGGATCGCTGTCAGCCACGTATGCTTTGTTGTACTTGTTTACAATGTCGGTGTTGATTGAAAATCCCGCCGCTTGTGAAATCAGATCTGTGATTCGTTTTCTGAATGCTAGAAAAGTGAAAACAATTGAAATTTATTGGCAAATTTGCAATGTCAAAAGGTGTTGTGTTTCTTCATGACAATTGCAAATGCAACGAAAAACATCCTACAGGGATTTGGCTGGGACGTGTTTGATCACCCCCCCGTACAGCCCTGACCTCGCTCCTAGCGACTATCATCTGTTTTTGCATCTCATATCTTTTCTTGGCGATCAACACTTCAACAATGACGAAGAGATGAAAGAAAATTTTCTAATTGGTCGAAGACACAGGTGACAAACTACTATGAAGAAGGTATACAAAAACTTGTGCCTCGCTATAAAAAATGCCTGCAAAATTTTGGCAGTTATGTGGAAAAGTAGTTTAAGAGTTATAGAATTTTGTGCTATATATAATTTTTCTGTATCTGTACACAATTTAATTTTATTACCAAACAGAACTTACTTTCTGGACGTAACTCGTATTAGGGCGACCAATACCCGATCTAAAAATTGAGCAAAAAGCGAAAGGAAGTAGAAATTCTGTTTATACCATGAAGAAACATGGGCACATGGACTTCATTTTTCGAAACTAAGTGAGTTGCATGGACTTTTTTCCCGCAGCACGCTGTTATTTTTTTGGCACAAGCCGCCATTGATGTAAATCATGTACTCACTAAATGGCTCTATTCTTGCCAGTAAAAGGAAATTGTAGTGATTATTTAGTTATTTCTAGAATGCATTTGTAACATATCATTCTGCTATCCAGTTTGGTATCTGTCTTGGGCAGAACAACTAGCCTGCTAACAGGCTGTTATACCATGGGCTGTGTTACAGGTTTGTCTTATACAAGAGTCATTAGTAGAAACCGGATGTTAGGCAAAATGCCTATCCGTAATAAAATTAGATAAAAATATGACCTAATTTTAGTACAATCCACTATAAGTGCAGTTGTCTTTTATACAGTTAAATGTGCCTATATATGCCTATTTTCATTATTTTTCTGAAGAGAAAAATATGATAGAAATGGCTGATATGCATGCAATTTGTATCTCATGACTAGGACTCGGATTTATATTGTGACTTTGGGGTTCGTAAAATTAAAAGTCCAATTTGCAGAAATTCAAAATGTTCTTTATTTCCGTAGAAATACACTTTGGTCAACCCTTACAGTAGCAGAATTACGTCACTTACACAATTACAATCTTCCAATGTCGCCGTCCACAAACAAAAGCATTCACTTTCAGAATACAGCTACAGGTACACGATTCAGTTCTGATTACACTCTGACTCTCACTGGCAATCGAGGCTCCTTTTTATACAACCATTCAAGATTCCAGATGGTTGTGGAATGTTCTCTATCAATCAAGATGTCACTAGAACTTTCTAGTCATCTATCTTTATCTGTTTTGGCAAGCCTTTTATCTTCACACTGTATTATCTGCCCCTTTGTGTGCATCAGCCACCAATCGCAACAATATGCACTATAAAGTATTAATATATGCATGCATCTTTGCAATAAAAATATGCTAAATATGCTCTAAAAATTTCACAATATGAATTTTAAATAAAGTCCATTATTTCACCTTTCTCACATTTATTCATCTTGAGGTAATCAAATACTACATTCCTAAACACAGGCACTAATTAATTAATATTTTCAGTCTATTTTAGTATTAGTCATGTTTATTGCAATAAGCAATTAAATATTTTTGACTGTTTTTGTAGGAAACGATTTTCTTCTCTCACTTAAAATGTTTTTACATTTCTATGAGCAGCTGTTTGTATATGTTATGTAATCTATAATTTTTTGTTGCAGGGCACCTATAACAATGGAATAAAAATAATATGGGTTTTTAGTTAAATAAAGGCAAGTTAAGTAGCTTGAAAATTGCATTTATTTTAAAAATATTCTGAATATAAAAATAAATTAACATACTTGCACAGTACTATATTTCCATCTTTTGTTAAGAGCGTGCAATGGTCAAGTGGTTAGACCACTTGGCTCTCACCAAGGCAGTCTGGGTTAAATCTCAGGCGACCGCAATGTGAGATTTGTGTGGCACTGGGGCGGGTTTTCTCCAGGTCCTTTTGGTTTCCCTTGCCAGCAATCCACCAACATCACCATCATCATTCCTATCATTTCATCTCACCATCATTCCGTCATTCACTTGCCTCACTCTCATACCAGGCATTGGGCTGATCACCCATCCTGGTTTCTTTCTCTCACTGATCCAGAGATTCCCTTCCTCAACCCTCATAAGGGTTAAAAGAAACAAGAATACCCTGACACGACGCAGTGGTATAAGAGGGCAGTTAAAGAAGAAATTAAGAGTAGGATTTTTATGAATCCATCATTCAATTTCCATCAAACCAAATAAGCTTTACTCCTCTTCTCCTTCAGCACTGTAATATTCCATTTCCTTCTGCTCACACTTCAGAACTTAGAATTAGCAACATAGTACAACTTAAGTTAATTGATGGAAATTAATCATTTCTTCACACTAGCCATATACAGGCTACGATTTTGGATTGATAGAGTCGACTTGAAAAATTCAATGCCACAGCCGGGATTTGAAGCACAGATCTATTGGTTTCCGTCCAGTCGCTCTTACCCATTGAGCTAGCATGGCCAATTTGCCATCATGACATTAAATTTTCCAATTGACTCATATATTTCCCCGGTAAACCATTAGGGGCTCTCGCATCTGAGATACACATTTATGGCGACACTACCGTAAGTACTTGAATCCCAAGCTTCATTTTTTGCTTTTTCTTTCTTTTTGTAATTTACGTCCTCCAACGTTGTCATATCGGACGATGAATGGAATGGGTGAAATGATGCTCAAATGAGCCCAGGGTCCATAGAGCTTAGAGTTACCTGACATTTGTCTTTCAGGATAAGGGAAAAAACCCGGAAAAACCTTATCCATGTAACTCACCCTGACCGAGATTCGAACTCGGGATCTCTTGAACGTGAGGCAGACATGATACCATCTATGCTACCGAGGTGGGCTACATCATTTAACTCTTATTATTTAAGTTAATTGATGGAAATTAATCATTTCTTCACACTAGCTGTAAACAAGCTAAGATTTTGGGTTGATAAAGTTGACATGAAAAATTCAATGCCACGGCTGGGAATTGAACCATGCATCTACTGGTTTCCGTCCAGTTGCTCTTACCCACTGACAAGTACAAGTTTAAAAGTTAAGTGAAAATGACACTTTTTGGTTCTTGGAGACATTGTTGCAGCAGATGGCTTTGTTTGCATTGTTAACACAAACCACATAAAGTTTTATGATGAAACGGCCACAACGAACTTAAAATATTTATCACATGATTTTCTTAATGCTATTTAGTTTAAGTTGTTGAGCAGCATACTTTTATATCAGGAAGCACCCAATGTTTGTAGCCACATTCTCATTTCTGCCACTGTGTGGATCATTATCTAGTTTCTCCCGACCAAATTTAAGTTTGTCTGTCCACTTGGCAACAGTTGAATATGAAGGGCTACAGTCCCTCGTGTTTTTAGGAAATCAACATGAATGTTCTTTGCTTTTATACTTCCTTTACGAAATACTTAACCAGTGCTTGAATCCTGATTTTTTCCATCTTTGCAAGCCAATGCATGGGAACAATAGAGCAGCATTACCACTACAGCTGTCTTCCAAGAACACTGACGTGACACGTGTTTACAGCCAACAATCCAATGCGTAACGTGTGAACAACTCATGGCACTAGGGCTAACCTCTCTTGGTGATTCCGAGAACATATCAAACCATCCTCATAAGTGTTGTATTTAGATATCTTATTTGCATGAAAGAGACAAATACATAAGATACACCAACCTTGTTATATTCCAGGTCCCAGCACTTTACTTGACGATCTTCACCACAGCTGAATAAATATGGATGTCGAGCACTTAGAGACAAATACATAAGATACACCAACCTTATTATATTCCAGGTCCCAGCACTTTACTTGACGATCTTCACCACAGCTGAATAAATATGGATGTCGAGCACTTACAGCTAAACCTCGGACGCTACTAATGTGTCCAGTAAGAGAAACTTTCAAATGGCCAGTAGCTAAATCCCAAATCTGAAAATTGCAGTAAAATAGAAATCTGTTAACAACAAATACACAATGCAAAGGAATGGCGATGATATATACATAGAACTCTGTTTTAAAGAATTTTTTTAATGAACATCTTTGGAAACTCTGCCATTAAGTCCTATAAGTGTAATGTTATTTAAACCCATTTTTTTTTTTACGAAGCCCACATTAACAAAATTATTTTTCTTGGATTTGCGATCACGCAGCTTCTTCTGTATAGTTTAATGCATTAAGCTTTTCAGAATGCTATTAGTGGTACTTCTGCTGTAATGGAAAATGTTACATATTTCTGAATGGTTTCAAATTCATTACTTCAGCAGTGTTCTGCTTTACTGCAAAAGTTAGCAGCTCTGTAATCATGTTTTTAAACCTGTTAACTTCCCTATCTCTGACTTCCAGGTTCTGTTAGATTTCTGCTTCTATTTTAAAGTTCACCAGATAAGCTGTTCTCTTTGTGATATAATTTATCCTTTTCATTCGAAAAAATGGCTGCTAAATGGAAGAAATTTACAATACAAGATAAGATTACATTAATTTAAGTTGCGAGAAATAACAGCGCAGTGCCTCTGACCAATATGGCAAAGAAATATGATTTGGTCCTTCCACATTGGTCGGGGTACTTTATAAATACTATTCTTGCCATGGACTTACAGTTTGGATCCACAGTGAAGTGGCAAAAAAAATTCTGTAGCTTTTCGAAAACATTTTAACCGCTTCGCCGATGGCCATTTAAATCCTTCAGGGGCCGGCAACGGATACCCAATAAACAGAACAGGACATTTAAATTGTTAAATGCTGTAAAAATGCATCATAAATACAATTCCGCATCTTCCGTATTTATTAAGTTATTTAAACGAAACAAAAACTGGTTTAAAACTCATTAAAGCCAGTATAAATCTACAGTAACAATAAAGTAGAGACTACATTAATAAATTGTTGAAATTTCACTACTTTGTTTCACTGTAGCAAAAGCCATTCTTTGTGCCGAACGCGCCTAATATGTGAATCACTTTGTTTTGTGTGTATACGAGCCATAGTATGCATGTATAGCTACGTAAGCGACTTCTCAGGTTCAAGTTTAGTTTATTTATGCTATGCCAAGCGATAATATGACGAGAATATGTTGCGTCACACACACACACACACACTGGAATGAAAACTCTGTCAGCATCTGTTATTACAGTGTTTCTCAACCAAGGTTTCTAGTAGCCTTATGCAGCAGTTTTCGCTCTATTTCAGTTATTTATACTCTCTCTTTGTTCAAAGTGATTTCTTGTACCTATCAAGAGCTAAATGTATGGCACATTTGAAATTGTTAAATTTCAATGTTAACCATGGCTTATCCCGGTAATGTAGCAAATAAATTAGCTTGGGTATGATGTGTACAGGCTTCTGATATTACTGTAGAAAATCTGGAAGATTTGTTGTACGATTATGAAGGAGATCTTTAGGACATACGTAGCAGTGGCGTGTACTGGTCTACAGCTGGCATGTTATCTACTCCCTTGTTTGGGGAAATGGCGGGTCAAATATGCGTGATACGGATCAGCTATTACCAGCTATCCCTCTTTACGGAAAAGAGTTAAATGGTAAAAAAAAAACTATTTTTATACCACTGGATGTAACTATGCACAGTTGTTTAGTAATTTTCAGAGCTGTAAAAGACATTCATCTATCTGTACTTGCGCGTATAAAGAGCTCGTAACCTAATTGAGTATTATAATACTCAGAGGCTTCTTTATACTAGGGGGTAGCAAAATTCACCACATCATCCCTCATACTTGAGAGAAAACACTTTCCTAAAAGTATACCACCCACACCCAAAAAACTTGTAACCATTTCGAAAATGTGTAGTGTGTTGCGAAAAAGAAGTTCGCAAGGAAACCAATATTATTGGGGTGAATCTGCAGATGTGCCCTTGGGTGTTTATCCAGGTTTGGAGATGTACAATTCAAAAAGAAACCTTTATAGAACTGATTTAAATTTATTGTAAAACAGCAAGATTAAAATAATTGGCGTTACATGAGCATTAAATGCATGTATGCGCAGGACGTCTATACACGTCCATATCGGTTTGGGGCATTTTAACTTGGACGTCATATGACGTCCATATCGGTGAAAGGGTTAATGAAATGGTTTGAAGCAAGAAGAAGCAGCAAAGTTCATATTGACTGAAATATATTACAAAAAAAATAAAAATAAAAAGAAAGAAAGAAAAATACTTGCCAAATGGCATTAAGTTTACACACAGATAACTTTTGGCCTCAAATGATTGGCTTGATTGTTTCAAGAAGCGGCAGAACCTTTCATGACAAAGCATCTGCAGTGAACATGTGGATGTTAAAAGATGTCACCATTGAGTTTCGGAAACAGGAGACATTAACTGAGCTCCTTCTCCATGGCTATACTGCAAAGAACGTTTTCAATGTGGACCAAATTGGAGCGTTGAACTTGTTACCCAAAAAGACTTATGCTGTTCATGTTGAAAAATGTCATGACGAGAAAACAAAGAAAGTGACAAAAGTAGAAAGTTACCTTCGCTGATCATAAGAAAATTAAAACAATTTAGATGTTTAGGAAATATTCATACACTTCTGTGCAAGTACAATTTCCAGAAAACTTTATGGATGATATCCGAATATACATGTTAAACATCTACAGAGTCTGGATACCAAAATGGCATCTCAGGGAAGAAAGATTGCTGGTGATAGGTATGCAGTTCATCTACTACAGCCATCTGCAATCTCTTGACTTGGGAATTATTAATTCTGTTACAACAAAGTACACAAACACCTTGTTTCCTTCTTTTAATATACTTCAGGCCATGGATATATTTGTGGCTGCATGGCAGATACACCATGCACCATACACATTGCTTTGAAAAAGCTGGGTTTGGTTCTTGAACTGATGTCTTCAATGAGGACAATAGTACGAAAGAAAGTTGAATCAAGGAAGAGCAGGATATGCTATATAGGGCACAAAACTTTTGTAAATTGTAAAGACAGCGTCCTTACCTTGCTCGGTTGCATGTAAAAGTTTTTCTAAAAATACCTCTGGGTGGCAAGCATCAAAATGATTCCAATGTGTAAGGACTATGATACAATGAAGCATAAAATTAATATAATTTTGAGTCAAACTAATACTCTATGCTCCACTTATTGCTAGTATTTACCTAGAATGCATTTCATTAGGATCTTCCTAACATCATCCAAACCAACATCCATTAGTCGACAACAGCTGACAATTTTTTTTTTTTTTTTTTTTTGCAATTTACGTCCTCCAACTTTAAGTCATATTGGACGATGAATGGAATGGATGAAATGATGCAGAGTCCATAGAGCTTAGAGTTACCCGACATTCGAATTTCAGGATAAGGGAAAACCCTGAAAAAAACCTTATCCAGGTAACTCATCCTGCTGACCGAGATTCGAACTCAGGACCTCTTGAACATGAGGCAGACACACTACCATCTACGCTACCGAGGAACAGCTGATGATGTTAGGAAGATCCTAATGAAACATGTTCTAGGTAAATACTAGCAATAAGTGGAGCATTGAGTATTAGTTCGACTCAAAATTATGTTAATCAAAATGATTGTTGATATCTCAATAATTTTGGATGAAAGTTAACTGTCACAGAAAGTAAAAGTAATGGTTACTATTCTGCTTTACCAAATGTCTCTTTTGTAAGGGCAAAATCAGCTTATCAAAGAACCCTTTAGTTACTTTTCTTTCTGAAGTCTGTTCAACATATTCTGTTCAATGGATGAAATGATAGCAAGGTTACCTTTATAACTCGATCTGCTGAACCAGTGGCAAACCACTCATTTCCTGGTTCTACTGCTACACAACGGACCCAACCCAAATGTCCTGATATTACACGATACAGTTTCCATGGAGGATGCCACTTAGGCTTGGGCATAGCTGGTGCTCGCCTTGGAATGATATTCTGTATTGTGTTGCCTGGTGTTGGTGCAGGTATGTGAACCAAAGCTCCTCCAGCTGCAGTATTTGCTGGCACAAGGGCCCCTTCTGCTGCTACTGCAACTTCATTTGGATAGTTCATATTTTCAACTGTAAAAAAAAAGTAAAAGAAACATGAAAAAGCCCATCTGCAACAATCATGTTTTAACACACACACGCACGCACCCACGCACACACACCTGCACACACACCCGCACGCACGCACACGCGCACGCACACACGCTCACACGTACCCATGCACACACAGAGACAGAATAATAACCAAAAAAGCTTTTTCAACCAAAAAAAAAAAAAGGCACCAGTAGAAGATGGGATAGGAAGTGATATTCTATCACCCTTAATATACAATAAGAGCCTAAAAACTGGTATATTCCCCACAAGATGGAAGCACACATTGTGAAGTCTGGTAAAGCACAAAGTGAACAAAATACATACATACCAATCAGTTTACTGAGTAAAAAATGGAAAAATTTTAGAAACATTTATGATAAATAGAATCACACACTACATAAATTTGCAAAAACTTCAGTACAGATTGAATTTGTAGCCCAGTTGATGCACTGTGTTGAAAGCACAGCTGACGCAGCTGTAACATGAAAAGATTTGTTGAAAAACAAGTAAGTTAGGATGTGAAAGGTGTTTTTGATGCTGCCTGTGGCCTGAAATCCTAAGTAATTTAAGACAAGTAGAATGCCCAAGCAACTTAAATAAGCTATGTGTGTCTGGAGGAATTTAGTAACACCGATGTCAAAATTAATCGTAAAAAATATTTGTAGTTGGTTTATTGACACTTGTCACTTACTTTTTTATATTATTGAGGGACTAGTTTCAAAGGCTGTTGCCTCCATTTTCAACCTCTCTCCAACTGGCATCTGTTGTTGTCTGCTCTCCTCTCTCTGTTGGTGGAACTATGAATTTCTTTGTCAAATTATCTACTGGTGGGATTTCAAAGTTCATTACACGGTCCTTATTTTTCCATATGAATATGTTCTCCCATGTTGTTAGTTTAATAGTTCCACCACCAGAGAGAGGAGAGCAGACTACAACAGATGCTAGTTGGAGAGAGGTTGCAAATGGAGGCAATAGCCTTTGAAACTAGTCCCTCAATAATATAAAATAGTAAGTGACGAGTGTCAATAAACCAACTACAAATAGTTTTTACAACTAACCCAGGATTATTTCAAACACAGAATGGATAGTCTTTGTTCTAATGAATTCAAGATGGGAAAGGAAGCTATGAAAGGATTCCCAGAAGGGTCATCCTATGGACCTTCTTTGTAATTCTCTGCGTAATCTAGAATTCTCCCAGGGAACAAAAATAATTTCCATTAACTGACCTAACAGTGGCCTGAACTATAAAGCCAGGGACTTAAAAGTACTTACGCATTGTAAGTTGCCATTAAGATAGTTGCCTCATATGTACAGTATGCGCAATTTATCTTGAGCGTTCGTCTCCCAAGTGTACTAGTACACCACACTTGTACACTCTGACATCTAGTGACTAATATGCTAAGCTTTTACGCGTACTCTTTGTTTTCTATGTGCATTCGTTTTGTGCAAGTTTGAGGTTAATTACTGTAGCTTAACCAGTTTGTAATTATGGCTGAGGGCACACCAAACTCATCATCATATGTTCCTTCCGAGCAACGAACTCCGACTCGGAAACAAGCATGTACAGTCGTGCATAGTGATGGCCACAAAATAATAGCAAAAGTTGCAGAAAGTTGTGATATAGAAAAGGATAACAACCAGTTAATGTTCCCACTCAGCAAATCAATAGAACGAGCTGCTGCTTACACAGGAAAAAGCGTCAGCACTGTCAGGCATATTGAATCATTTTGTACATCTCATCCCAATGAATCTCCAAAAACACCAGGAAAAAGCAGTTAAGGCTGTGATCTGTGTATGGTAATAACTAATAGTGATGTTTCTTTCTTCTTTTCCCTTCAATCTTTTCCTTTTTGGCTTCCTCCTTTTTCTTATATCTTGCTCTTTTATCTTTATTGTTCTCTTGCTCTGAGCCCTTTGTATATTTTTAGATAGCTTTCTATTTCCCTCCATTACCAAAGCTACACCAGTATTTATTAGAGGCCAACAAACCTAGGAGCAAGACTTACGTATGTTGTGGATGTTATGATTCTCAAAGGTGGACACACTATTATTCGTTTACCTCTGTATAACTGTGATCTGAATGCAATTGAACTGGCGTGGGCAAAAATAAAGAACGTTTTCAGCGGACACAACGTTACTGGTGATATGTCGGCTCCAAATCTGCAGAAACTTGCTATAGAAGCATTCTCTTCTGTAACTGTGACGGATTGGGAAGGATACTGCAAGAACTGGAAATGAAATATTGGAGAAATAATGGTGTAATTGAAAATGCGATGAAATTATCAACATATCAGAGGATACTAGCGATGAAACTGATGCAGTGGACTCAGAAATTGAAGAATCACAAAGCGAATGAGTGAGTATTTATGGCTGTTATATTTGTTTACTGTTTTTGTGTGTTTTATAAATAATAAGTATATAAATATACAGCTTATAGGATCGAGTTCAATTTAATGTTTGTCCACAGATCTCACACTTGCGGCGCATATCTTCACTTATCTTACACACTATTTTGCTGAACTGTGTTTTTCAAGGTTGACCACACTGCAGAAACAAAAGAGATATAGCTCTAGCATCTTTCCCTCTGCCGTCACCACCCCATAAATCCAGCGCTCTTCTTATCTTGCGCGTACTGTATATGAGAACTTCTAGTGGTTTGCTGGGAAAAATGCAAGTCAGTTGGAGAGTTTAATGTCATGCTGGCATGTTGTCATGGAAGCTCAATAGTTAAGAGCAACTGGATGGAGTGCAAGAATATTGTTCTGTAACTTGCACTTTATTACTGTAGGCAATTATGTGTAATATGTAACATTCTAGTGTTCAACTTTTTCTTGTGTATTTCAATAAACTTGCAGTATGGAAAGCAACTCCTGAAATTCGAAGTTCCATTTTCTGTGCTGTTTATTTTGAAAACAAGTAAACTTCAATACAGCATGGACATGCTTGTACCAGGATTAAGAAATGATTAATTTCCATGAATAACAACGCCTCAAAAACATAAATGATCTAAAGCCACAAAATGTCAAAACAAGCACCTAAAAGATGCTCAATTTTACAACCAGGAATCCATGACTAAAATGCATCCAAATTAGCACGATACTGGTTCCAATTATTAAGTTGTCTATAGTAATTGTCTTTGGTTATCTTTAACAAGCAGTTTAAAACAAGAAATGTTGTAAAGCTCTATTTCTTCTCTAAATACTAAACCCTTTTACTTTACACTTAGGTCATTAAATAATTAGTGGCAACATCTGAATTAACAAACAAAACATTTTTGGAGCAGTCACAGTAATGTCTTCCAACATGAAGCACTCGCCTCCACACATCAGGGAGCCAACGGATGCAATTCACAGCGTCTTGTTGCCCTAATATTCGAACAGACTGCTCTACTGCTGCTATAATTGTCTCTTTAATTTTTGTTGGTAGTATCAAACCCAGGTTTCATCTAATGTTATGATACGTCGAATAAAACATCCGCCTTCACATTCATAGTGTTCTAAGTGTAATCTCACTGTTTCCATCCTGTGCCACATTGTTTCCTCTGAAAGCCTGTGTGGAATCCACAGAGCACAGATTTTCCTCATCTTTAGCTTCTTAAGTATGTAGAGAATCGCACCAGAAGCAACTCCAACTTCCCTTGCTACTTCAATACAAGTCCAACAACGATAAATGAAATGTGTAGTGTTTAACGCCCGCTTTTACTACATACGGCACCGCAGGCGATGACACTGATGATACATGAGATGAAGATGGAGCACTGGTGGAATGAGATGGTGGGGGAAACCAGAGATCCCAGAGAAAACCATCCCCAGCGCCATGTTGTCCACCACAAATCTCACTTTGTGGTCGCCTGGGATCGAACCCGGGCCGCCTTGGTGAGAGCCAAGCTGTCTAACCACTGTGCCACGGCGCAGCCTCCAACAACGATGTTCTTCCAGCAGAGTTCTAACAGCATTCACATGAACATCATCACTTGCTCATTGCATTCTGTCAGCTCCACATTTTTGAAGAACGTCTTCCCTTCCTCTACGAAATGCATTTGCCCACCTGGCAACGGTATGATATGGTGAAGTCTACCACAAGTTTCCAATAATTCTGTATGGCATTGTTGAGCATTGATATCTCTTTCAACCTGAATTTTAATGAAACATCTTTGTTTGTACCAGGCGTGTCCATAAAATAAGGTCTCCAAGGCGCTGGAGCCGGGAAGAATATTACGCAAGATCTGGCATCACTATAGTCTAGCTTGGTTTCACCCCTTCAAATTCCCACTACAACGAACCTGTTGCAACCATTAGTCTTGGCTGGGCAGCCGTTTGCAATGGAGCTTCCTATCACTTCCGCCGCCAAGTGTGAGTTGCGTGCAGTGATCCGTTATTTGAGTGCCAAGGGTACTACCTCCACTGAAATTCATCATCAGTTATGCGAAGTCTATGGACCACAGTGTATGGACATCAAAAACGTGCAAAAATGGGTCAGAGAGTTCAAAGACGGACGTACAGACGTCCATGACGAACAACGTTTTGGTTTCAGACAAAACAGTTGCGAAAGTGGAGCAAGAAATGCTTAAAGATTGGCGTGCGACAGCTTGCGAGTTGTGCGAACTTATCCCTGAAATCAGTAAGACTACGATTGACAAGATTTTGACTGAACATTTGCATTATCGAAAAACGAGGTTGAGCGCTACCTGCGCAACTTGGCTGGAGAGTGCTATGACAAGGGTATACAAAAACTGCCACATCACTTGCAAAAGTGCATCAATTGCAGTGGTGATTACGTTGAAAAACAGCTGTAAGTTCCGCCTTTCCATCAATGTAACATTCATTGACAATTAACATGTTTCCTATATTAAATAAAACTGGAGACCTTATTTTACGGATATGTCTCGTATTTACAAAACATATTTAGAGCACTAAAGATAACAGCATATAATTAAACTTACTGAAAATGTTTTATTAATCAAAATTATCTTCACACTCACAGCTAACAAACATTAGATGTTCTTATTTTTTATTGTTATCAACTTACATGATTAACAGCTGATAGCGCCAAATGCAGGCAGTGTTGTCACCAATTTTTGAATGACCCACATATAATCATATATATTCATCAAATTTTTTTACCCATTCCCACCAATAAAATATGTAATGGGATGAAGATAAAGAGGGAAGTTACAAGATAAATAAAATGAAAAAAATTGCATAAAGAAATTATAACACTTAAAACTCTGACTGATATGGGAATTTACAGGAAGAAACTAATGGGAGAATATCTAACTAAAGTAAGGAGGAAATGAAATAAAACAATTAAGATAAGGAAATGGGATATGTTTGATAAAATAGTGTTAATAGTAAAATGCAAAGACTGGAGGGGGGGCCCTTCATTACACAATGAAATGTGTAGTGTTTAACGCCCGCGTTTACTATATGCAGTACTGCAGGCGGTGACACTGATGATACATGAGATGAACATGGAGCACCGGTGGAATAAGATGGCAGGGGAAACCAGAGATCCCGGAGGAAACCTGCCCCAGCACTGTATTGTCCACCACAAATCTCACTTTGCAGTCAGTTGGGATCAAACTCAGGTCGCCTTGGTGAGAGCTGAGCAGTCTAACCACTCAGCCACGGCATAGTCGCATATAACAACTTAGATTATAAATTTAAATTAAGCACTTTTGTTGGTATAACTGTAAAAAATTGTTTTTGTTGTTTTGCTTATTTACATATTTATAAAATTGTGTTAAGGATGAAAATAAACATTAAATGCAATACAGGTGTAAACGCATTATTTAACTGTAAAAGCATGCCTAAAGGTGATGTGGCACATGTTACAAGTCTTTTAAAGAATTTTAGCACTATATAGCATTTTGTAATTTTGCAAAGCATAACCGTATCGAAATAAATATACTGACCTTGCATTGGAACATGGTGAGGATTTGCCTCTGCCCGCTCTGAATTCTGCAACTTCAGTGCATTACTCCTCTTAACTCGTTCAAAAACCAAACCATAGCAATCTCTGGATTTGACAAGCTTCTTTATCTTTTCCCTGAAAAACAAAATTTCAATTATCTTAAACAAGAAGCATGGAAAATTTAGAACTGCATAAAACAAATGTACAGTATACCAACTCTTAGCTTTTCAAAAAGATGATTTTAATGTTAAAACTTTGAGCCAAATACAAAATTATAAATAATTATTTGGGAAGCACAGATAAGTGATTTAATAATGACAGCTGTCCAAAACAGCATGTTTGTTTGGATGAACAAACAGCTTAGCACATAGACTAGTCAACATCCCATTGAAACAGAATGTATACAACAAAGAATATAACCACATGATTAACACAGCTGCAATTAATGGATACAGTAAACAATTAATAGAAAAGAAAATTTGGAAATTCAAGAAACAGAAACACATATTGGATACCACAAAATTAGCAGAATCAAAAACCGAGACACAGTTCAGGAAATTCACATATCATCCCAGAGTGCATCATAAATTCAACAAGATATTCAAGAAGTACATCACCCTAGCCCCAATAAATAAATTCAGTTTAAAAAACTTATTATGCAACAACCTGAAAGACCCAGAACCTGAAAACGAGAAATCAGGTATATACAAAATCAACTGCTCAGACTGCAGGAAAAACCAAAAGAAGTTTACATATTAGATTACAGGAACATATGAAATGTGTGAAATATAAACAAATAGAAAAATCAGCAATAGCCCACCATTTCTGGTCTACCAATCATGAAATTGTACCAAATATAAAACTATTAAAGCCAGGCATAATTCAGCCAAACTCGATGTTTGGGAAAAGTTGCTAATTATAAAAAACAAACATACTTTAAATTTTGATTTGCCGCCTGAAAACTCTCTTTGGAAGTTCATCTCACAGACAAGAGTTGCCACCAGACAACCAGCTCACTTCAGGAAACCAAGGATCCAACCAGTCAGATAACTGCTGACGATGGGGACAAATCATTCTCATAAACATGTCCAAGTAAGGATAATTTAAGTGATGTTTGTGTTTGAATTACCGATTCATTACTTTCAAATGTTAAATACATCACTGTTTCTAACCTTTTGCTTCAAATAATAAAATAGAATTAAGTCAACCAGTAAATAAAAGATACAATAATCAGTTTAACAATGTTACACCTTAAGAAAACAAAAGGAATGGTCACTGCATTTCAGATCAAAGAACCACTGACAGCTTTCGTTAATCATTTGTAAGATTATATAAAGTGTACTTACGCTTTTTCATCAATTGGAGCAAGGACTCCTTGATTTGCCAGGAACATATCATGACTACGTTTAAGTGATCTAAATACCAAAGTATGCACTGAGTGCCTTTGCACTTCCTGCAAAAACGAAATTGAAGAAAATCTGTTCAATTTACTAATAATTAAATAAACATAAAACACAGAAACAAAACAGCAACTAGTTCTTATAACAAAAATTGGGTTATCCTGCAGATCAATGGCTTCACCTGCTACGATAAGCAATGACACACAAATAGCAAATTTTTGCCAACTGCAGAGTTCTGAAATACCCAAAGACAGCAAGATGTTGCCAACCCATATTTTTTCTTGTTATTCATGTTCCATTTATTACTATTGTTATCGTTATCATCATCATTATTATTATACAGGATGAACAAAACATATGGAATGTTGACTATTAACTTTTAAATGGATCAATAAGTTTTTACTATTGTTGTTATCGTTATCATCATTATTATTACTATACAGGATGAACAAAACATATGGAATGTTGACTATTAACTTTTAAATGGATCAATAAGTTTAAGTACTTATTTTTTATTAGATATGTTACAGAAATTGCATTTGCCTATAAATTCTCAAGATTTAATATAAGAAAACATTGTTCACAACATTGTATTAAGGACAATCAGAATATTCCAAATTTATACCACAAACCATTTAAAATTTTGAACTTCTATCCCCACATGCCATTTGCAACCCATGGGGGCGGGACATTTGCCTTATTCTGTCTTGAGGGTCATTACCTCAAGAATAAAAGTAGTCCACAGTTAGTGTATCGTTATTTACCTACTCTACTCTGACCAGTTTCCTTACACATTAAAGCATCGCTTGTTTGGTTATACAGTGTTGGTGACTTCAGCGAATCCAAGTTTACAATGTTGGCAACGCTCCAGCCATCGACGTCACGTTCGAGGTTCTCCTAGCAAACGAAGGCCACTTACCAGTTAGTATAACCCAAAAATTGTTATTACTATAATACGTGCACTTAGCAAATCTTATTACCAGAAACAGTGAAAATAGATTAAATAGACCCGCCAGTTGTATTCCGCACGCATATACAATTTAAGCAGCATAAAGCCTCCCCAATGGGAATTAGGGTAAAGGTACACTAGGCCGGCGTACGAATACGGTGGCCGTGCCGTACGCCGTCATAATCCACCTTTACCGAACACATAACCTTAGTTTCGCAAGAAAACAATTTCATTTATTCTAACGTTAACTGACAATATCAGCCGAGTAATATATGTTTCTTACCTCTGTCATTCTGATTGTCAATAAAAAAAACTCCAACTGTTTATTTACTTCCTTAGTTTCAGTTCTCACATTACATGTTTTTCTTATTCTAAAGCTTGGAACAGAACAGAATAACACAACAACATAGAATACCAAAGTTCACATATCAATGTGCACCACAGAACATCAACATACACATGGGTTGTGAGATTGACATCACAGAATAACAGTGCAGAATATATTGTTGATATTAATTTCGGTCACGTTTATGATGGGAGCTAGTGACGGTAATTGGGTGTTCTATGCTGGTGGAGGAGGAGGACATATTCTACATGAGCCTGGGTGGAGATTTATGGATACAGTATCTCAATCTGTAAAGAACAAATCGAACTATGGGTAAAAGTGAAAATATGGAAGCTGACTAATGGTACAGAAATATATGTCAAAGTCTGATATAATTAATTGGCGCTCTACTTAATACTCTAGTCAAGCGTATTTCATAACTGTGAATGTGAGAAGAATATTCCAGGGACCATCACCATATATGCTTATTACAGAGGATTACGCAAAGATGAGCAGCATAGGATATATGTAAAGAACGGTTTAAAAAGAGGTAGCTAAGTTCCCGTATGAATCAAACATACAGATGGTAGATCATTTTGATGCACGTTAAACCCCGTTTCGGTATCACGGAAACTATTAGTCTAATTTTGGAAATTACAGATATATCAGCCCGACCGGGAGTGGTAATAAAACAAAGGCAATGTCACTAGGGAGAAAGACTGATTAAATGAATTGGGTAGAACAGAAATCACATGTGCAATTACATAGTGCGCAGCCTACCACAAGGATAAGATCACAGTGGGAGAAGCAGAGAGGAGTGCGGCCCCCTTGGACATGTGATCTGTATGTTCATTACCCAGAATCTAGGGATGTATTGGAGCCTATAAAAATGAGTAATATTATGCATAATTGTTAGACATGAAGTTTCTACCCTTGCACAAAACATCTGACCAGTCCATCCTGGACGCAATACTGGATAAATTCATGCACTGAAGGGTAAATAAAACGTCTAAACAAAAGAGGATCGTAGACTTCAAAGTGAACTCTGAGAGCGCAATACCCAAAATCACAAAACATGCTCGAAATAACGCTCAAAAGAGACTAGGATTCATCGAGCTTAGAGATAACGGCCATTCATCATTCACGATAAGGTATATCCCCGAAAAATACGTATCCACATATCTCAACTTGATCGAGATACTTACTCGGGATGCTTTTTAATATAAGGTACGCTACCCCAACACCACAGAGGTGGATTACAACGCTTGATAATTAGGGAAGGGAAGACGTGCCGACATTTGACACTATCTAATTTAAAAGCATGCGGCATCAACACCCACTGCTGTTAAAGAACTGTCGCTAAAAATGAATGAGGGCCCGTAAAAACGCCAATCAGCAATTTTATAGAAATGGAGTTCGTTGAATTTTAAACGAGATCTCGCGTTGCTGTTCTGAAAACAACAGTGTCCTGAGGCTAATATGCAAGGTAATCAACTAAATAGAAACCATCCTGGAAGCAGGCATGTCGTTCAAAATACAGCACTGTTTAAAACTAATAGAAAAGCAAGCGCACGGAAGCAACAGCGTTGCGAAGAGGTAAGCGTTCCCCAAACAGTTTAGAATATAATGGCGTTTCACGAAATTATATTTATTTGACAATATAGCGTCCCATCAGTTCTAACTGCAGTGCAAAATGGAATAATGCCAAGTTCTAAGAACCCGTCTCCTTGGACGGTTACCTCCAACGCCAAGCATGCTCCCTATTTTCTAGAGGAGGAGATTAGTTTTCCCTTGCCACACCTGAGGAACATATATAACGACTGTAACACCGTAATTTATCTTAGATCTACAAAGAGATAAATACTCGTAGATGTGATAGCATCGCAGATGAGCCCCCAGTTTCATCCTTGCCAATCACAGGAAATGTTACTGGCAGTCGGTAAGGAGGAGTAATGATGAATCGCTTATGATTTCCATCCTAAGTTTGGTCTACGCGCAAACCAAAATTTTGGACAAAGTACTAGTATGTTCCATAAAAGACATACAAGCATGGAGTAGTGGTCGACCACATTTTAAAAAGACCGACACACATTTCTCCGGATTCACTGTTATGCCCAGATCTATGAACGTGCTAAGCAATACGATTAAACTGGTTTAAAGGAGTCTAGGGACCTCAAAGGCCGTGACTCACACTGTCCGGGAAATATGGGTAAGTCGTGAGCGTATGAAAGGTCACCCTGGTGAAACGGTAGGTCACTCACAATGAATATAGAGAATGAAATAAAAGAAGACTAAGAGAGGTACCCAAAGGTACTGCAAGGAACTGAATGAGAGTAATTAAAATATAGTGCGGGTGAAGAATTCGATGGTGTGTCAGGAGATTAGTAAACAGGGTAAAGAAGGAAGCCACGAAAGTAAACTTTCGTGAAGCGCTTATTAAAGTAGCGGTAGATACCGAGTCAGGGGTCTGGGAGTCGGCCAGAAGGCCTTGACAACGGCACCAGGAGACCCAAACGGCGTGAACTGATTTTAAGGGATAACGTGTAGTTGAGATCTACGTGCCCACCTCGGAAGCATAGATGGTAGCGTGTCTGCCTAACGTTCAAGAGGTCCAGAGTTCGAATCTCGGTCAGAGTGAGTTACCTGGATAAGGTTTTCTCCCGGATTTTCCATATCCTTAAAGATAACTGTCGGTAGCTCTAAGGTCCATGGACCCTGGAAACATTGGGCAATAATTTCACCCATTTCATTCACCGTCTGATATGACAGCGTGAGATACACGCTGTTTCTTCGGGCTTAGACAATTGCATTCAGAATAAATGATATCCAGGAAGCCCAAACATGTTCGAAAAATTTGTGAAGTATAACGTTAAAAACTATTGGCCGATATATTACCTCCTCACACGACTTCCCTGGTTTTAGAATGGTAATCACATAAAAGGTGTTCCAGCCATCGGTGAAGTAAACCGTGGTAAAGATATGAAAATAACAAGAGGAAGATGGGTGAGATCATGCTATGAAAAACATCGCATGAAAGTTTAATAAGAAATGAAGACAACGCTCGGAGTGGAAAACTAAGCATGACATTGAAATGACAAGTGCAATTCGGTTGACCTCACCAGCGAGGTTACCTCTCGCCCTCGAGAGAAGACTCCACAGGGGGTTAGGTAAGCCACTCGCCATCCTATATTCGGTGTTGAAAGTCTGGAGTCACAGAACATAAATACTTCATCTTTAGCTGCACGTCATGGTCTAATGGAGTCATCAACCTCCGAATGTGCGATGAAACCTTATAAGTTTATGGCACATATCAGATATCCAGATACGATGTGGCAGCTGGAAACCAACCTTCCCCTAACCAAGTCCCTTCGCATGTTGCCAAATACGCCGAGTATGCAACGAATATTACCCTGCAGGCCAGAAGCGAGATCTCGTAGGAGTCAATACGTATTACTTTAATGAACGGCATCGCTGATACACATATCAGATGTCGAGATACGATGTGAAAGCTAGGAACCAAGCTTCCCCCCACCAAGTCTCTTCGCATATTGCCAAATACGCCGAGTATGCAAGGAATATTACCCTGCAGGCCAGAAGCGAGATTTCGTAGTAGTCAAGATGTATTACTGGAATGAACGGCGTCGTTGATCCACATATCAGATGTCGAGATACGATGTGAAAGCTGGAAACCAAGCTTCCCCCCACCAAGTCTCTTCGCATATTGCCAAATACGCCGAGTATGCAAGGAATATTACCCTGCAGGCCAGAAGCGAGATTTCGTAGTAGTCAATATGTATTACTGTAATGAACGGCATCGTTGATTCATATATCAGATGTCCAGATATGATGTGAAAGCTAGGAACCAAGCTTCCCCTCACCAAGTCTCTTCGCACGTTGTCAAGTACGCCGAATATTCACGGAATATTTCCCTACAAGCCAGGAGCGAGATCTCGTAGGGGTCCAGATGTATTATAATGAACGGCGTCGATGATCCACTCCACCAGAGCGCCCCAAGTTCCACCACTGCGGTTTCCGAGGCCATGTCGAAAACACCTGACAAATTTTTGGATAATACAGTGGAAGGGCAGTGTCGGGAGCAACAAGCAAAAGTTTTAATGGGGCGATCCCCAAAGCTGTTGACGAAACATGATAAAATGTCGCATTCAAGTAGTGAGTAAAGTGCTGCCACTCCTGAAATTTCAGGTGTAAAGGGATATTAGATTTTAAGTTTCTATGACGCTATAGGAGTTTAGTGGGCAATATAAATCTTTATAGGTTGATGATCCCTTAATATACTGTCAAGATTTGCCTTCCAAGTGGAGTGCGGTCGGAGGAAATCGAAAATAAAGGTCAGAACAAGAGAGAAATTTCGCTGAGAAGGTGGTCCAAAGCTCGTGGGTCCGATAATATTTAAGAAAATGATGCGGCAGGAGATCAAAGAACGTAATATCCGGTTGTGGTATGCATAAATCCAAATATACGTGGCCTAAGTTCAAGACTAAACTTCCCAAAGATAATAGTCTATAGTGGCGGTAGAGCTGCACATGCCGGTCCCAAAAAAATGTGCTGGAGGACTTTCCACAGCAGGGATTATAAATGAGGGGTATAAAGGCATCATCTGGAAGATCTCATCAACGCTGTTAATCATAAGTTTGTGAATTTTCTTTTGGCGTAAGCAGTATTCAAAACTATAAGGATGCGACACTGGCAGTTCCGTTAGATTTAAAAAAATAGCAACGCATAAACCCTAATTACAATAATTATAGCATTTAAAACATTCGAATAATAAGTTTATTTTCAGCAATCATTGGAGCAATTGTAGGCAATAACCACAGACTTCCTTATGAACATAATATGCGAATATTCATGTAGCAATTGTGATTTTAATAACTAAATTATTAGAAAAGTTTGAACAATTCAATTTGGGTTCCCTACGTCTAGCACCAAAGACACCCACATAGTACCTATAGTGTGCGACATAGAGGGAAATATGCAAAAAGCAGAGGCAATGAAGTGCCAACGTATCTGATTCGCTACGGTCCAGAACTATTCCCATTGGAAATACATAACATTGTCTCATGCGCCCGCCTCGGTAGCGTGGTGGTAGAGTGTCTGCCTCACGTTCAACAGGTCCCGAGTTCGAATCTCGGTAAAGGTTTTATCCGGGCTTTTCCAGGATTTTCCCTTATCCTGAAAGACAAATGTCAGGTAACTCTAATCTCTATGGATCCTAGACTCATTTGAGCATAATTTAACCCATTCTATTCATCGTCAGATGTGGCACAACGTTGGAGGACGTAAAAATACAAAAAATTGCCTCATGCTTTATATCAGCAGATTAAAGCAATTTGATGAAAAAGCCTGAAAGCCTCAAAACAAAGCAGGCTTTGCATTAGCCATTTCGCAGACGAAACTTTGGAACTGGGACCCAAAATAGGAGGAACGTGGTTATTAATTTATAAAGAATAATTAATATAATACTTTGTATAAGGATAGAAGAATATGGAGTTTAACAAAATTAGTCGGTTGTCTATCTTCCATCAGCGTATGTATTAACAACAGAAATTCTTGTAATAACGTTTTTTTTTTTTTTGGAGACTGTTATAATAGCAGCCTCCCCACTTAGCACAAACTTGTGATCACATAACGCCAACCCATTAGAAGTGCAGCTCCGGTATTAATAGTTGGCACGAAACTAAACTATTAAAAAAAATCTCACTCCAAAATGCTTAAGTTGTCCATAGTTACTGTTGATGTATTTTTCATATCTAAGTAGGTGTCTAGATAAGTTTCTTGTATGTTCTAAATATGCATTATTACTGATGGTGCAAAAAGTTAAATCATCTGAGTTTTCTTTATCATGACTACACATGAGTCTTTGAAATTCCTTTAAGAGCTTTTATTAAAGCTGTTTGGATAGCTCTTGTAGCTTCACTATTTGCAGCATTATTAGCAATTCAGTATTGAAACATAAAACCAGTTGAGATGGACGTTGGTAGATATGAAAAATACAGTTTATAAATGGTTTTTCGTATTAGTTTTATGTGATATTAATGAGCTTTGCAATGGTTACTGTCCAAGTTACTAATTATGTTGACAGGAAGTCTTCTATGAATAGTATACAATTATATCACATTTAATCTGAAGATTTGAGGCTGAAAGTAAAGTTCAAGGTCTTGCTATAATTTTTTCTGTATCTTTCATAGAAATATATTTTGAACACAATTGTTGTGTAAACAACAATTACAATATTACAATAGGATTTGGGACTTCACAAGGAAATGAAAAGAATAACACTTTAGTTTGTTCCTCCTACTCTCGAGATGGCATAAAACTTGATACAATTTTGTAACCGAACATGAGTAAATTCCAACTTTTACAGAAACAAACTTCCACAATGCAGCCAATTTTGCCACCTGTTTTGTCATTCCCTAAATTGTTATCAGCAATGCACTAAACGTCATTAGCAACAGTCACTTCACTAAATGCTTTCTCTACCATTTCACTTTGTTTTTCGACATATATCACCAATTTAAGATTAACTGGACATCCATTATCCTCATAGTCATAGGCGCACTTACAAACCAACATATGTACGTCCTGTAAGTAAACAAAAATACAATGAATTAAGTAGATAATGTGAAGCAAACAATATAAATATGCAGTATTGAAATGTTGGAAAAAATACATACCACACCAATTTGAACACAATCACTAAATGGCCTTGAAATCCTTTATGATAACATTCGTTGGGATTATGATATAAATGGCTTGGAATATCAATTTTATCTGAGAGTTATGAAACTAAACAAGACTATACATTTTTCTGAAGTTTCATAAAACGTAACGCTTATACATGAAACCAACATACAACGATTATGTATAATCACACAATTAAACTGTACACCATGCCTGTAATTCAAAACATGAAAGTTCAGTTCACCATGTCATCTTATGAAATTTAATCACTACAATTTATTTCCAAAAGTATCCTAAAGATTCATTACGTAGGTTTTTCGTCTACTTGACGTTTAATGTGATAACTACTGACTTAAGAGTGATCAATATGTTAAAAAATATTGGTGAACACGTTTTACTTAGCTGGAAAATTGAAGTACAATAAATGTGAATAATATAAGGTAATTAATGAATAACGTACCTTCAGATTTTAAGTTTTCAGTCGGGACTTAAGAATAGAAAATTTGCAAAGAATGTAAATCGTAGGCGAATATCCCATTCATGTATAGCTGAAAAGTAATACGATTATCGTTAGCCACCATTACAAAATGTTAACACTAACAACAACCAATTAAATTTATCTAAGAGTTACCTCATTGCTAAGAATTTCATCCGAATGAATGGAAAATGCCAATATTATGCACAAATATATTGAATAAGAAATAACATAATGCATAGTTACCTCTGTGTTTCGTTCACAGTGAAAATACATCAGACGGAATATTTTCATTTCTTAACAAAATTCAAGATGGTCCTTTGTACAACCAGAAATTTAAGGGCCGTGTTCGTAGTTATCACTTAAAAATTGAATCATAAATTGAATCAGCCAATCGTCGTCCGCTATCTAGACGCTAAGGCTCCAAAGTATTGGACGGCACATTAATCCTCTGATACTGTCATTTTTTTTCCTACCTCAGAAAAAAGTTCCTGTGCCCTCTTCTTCAGGTGGGAATTTTGGTTTGTTTGTATTTTAATGTTAAGGGCATAACCATTGATTAATAAGTCACAAAACGCTGGCGGCATAGTCTAGTTCTATTGTTTTTCGTTTCATTTGATTAGGAATTATTAGTGAAAAGTACATTTGAGCAGCGGTTGTAAATTCTAAAGTATATACGCGCAATTTTGTAAATTTAAAGAGACGTACTATTTTATATTTAAAAGCAAAGGCGGACTGGGATTTAATATTAATTCGGTGGTAATTAAAACACGGGACAAATTTTGGTAAACTTAAGAAAAGGTTATTGCAGCTAAAAGACTAAATGGCCGACTAGTTGAATATTTTCTAACTCGCAAATATGTTAGTGTTAACTGTGTCATATATTCACTGAAACGACTAGAAATGCCATAGTGTGATGTTTTATAGACACGCAGTTAGACGGCTCATTACATTCTCCGGTGGTACCGTACAACGTGGCGGCGGAACTGCAAAACGATGGATCGCATTATCTGTGAGTGGTAAGCTCTATAAATTATATTTATAGCAATGTTACTCAGACGGTATGCTTACACGCTACATTGAATTAAAATTAGATTAAGGACACTGCAAAATGCATTTATAAATATTTAAATTCAAAATCCAATTTCTGCATATCACGTATACAACATGAAAATCCCAATACAGAACCACAGCAAGAACAATTTTGTAGTGGGAAATTGCCTGGTGGGTGTGTCACCATGTGGCGCACCGGTAACAGAAAGGCACATTAGCTAATTCAGCTGAAATAACAAATGGACATCTTGTTATATTTACTATTCGAATGAGGATAAATATGACAAATCAAAAGAAGTATGCCTTTACAGTTCAAGTGCAGACTCAGTAAACCTTTACAGGCAACACAATATATTTGTTACATAATGCCCAGTTCCCGATATATTGACATTAAGTAGCATGAAGTAAACGCAATGTTGCTCCTCAAAATTACTGTTCAGAATGAAACGACACAGATATAGTCGTACAAAACTCGAGCAAAGGTACGAACGTGCTTATGTGCACGTGACTTCAAAAATAATTCAGGGTAATTTAATGCTTTGTTCCACAAAATGCATTTTCGTGGCCGTTTGACCACTATTACAAGAACACCAAAACGAATTCATGGATGGCGCATTATCCCAAGGTAAAAATTAACACAAAATCTCGTCGCACGGATTATGTGTTATTGAATCACGGAGAATTACATCTATTTGCTTATTAAAAACTACGGTTATATGCATGGAGTCTATACGCAGATGTTAGAGTTTCAGGTTACAAAGTAAGCGTAGTAAATCCAAGGAAAATGTTGATTAAAATCTTATCATCTATCAACATGCTAAATAGCTGTAGAGACAAGTTGGCATTCAGAACACTGCCAGATGTTAGTATGTACTATAGGGAAATTTAGTAAAGTGCATGGATTGTCGTGCTTTTATTGTATTTAGATATAAATCGATAATAAAGTACGATCAATGGGTACTGCCAAAATTATAAAGAGAAAGGATTCAAGCAAATAAGTAGATGTTCTGTGTTCAAGTAGGCCATGATCGTTATTAGGGAATAGGTTTTAAATTTGAATGGTTGTGTAAGCAGAGGGCCTTTTTGAATCACCTTTTTACGGATGTTAGTAATATAAGTTATTTTGTTGTATTATATTATCGATAAATGTGATTGTCTGAATATGGGCGATCTTTTATGCTACAAGGTTATACATCAATTACAAGGTAACAATTAGATTAATTGGAAAGTACCAACACTTTAATTTGAGCGTTTTAACCTTAAGATGCAAATGCTGATGCCATTGTACACCGAGGTTACGTGCTTTTTTACACTGTTAGAACTGAAGCTAGTAAAAAGTATTTTGTAGAAAGTTGTGTGCATAATAAACTATTCAATCGATAGAATCAGCATGAAACATTCAATGCTACGGCCGGGATTTAAAACACGGATCTCGTGGTTTCCGTCCTGTCACACTTACCCATTGCGTTACCATGGCCAACGTGCCGTCATAACATTAAATTCTCCAATTGACTCATAAATTTTCCCGTTAAACAAATAGGGGCTCTCGTATTCGAGATACACTGTCTGTGGTGACTCTATCGTAAGTACTTGAGTCCCAGGCTTCATCATTTAACTCTTATTATTTTCGTTAATTGATGTAAATTAATCAATTAATGGCATTGAATTTTTCATGTTGACTCTTATCTATCAAAAACTTTAGCCTATATACGGCTAGTATGAAGAAATGACTAATTTCCATCAATTAACTAAAATAGTAAGAGTTAAATGATGAAGCCTGGGACTCAAGTACTTACGATAGTAAGACACCACCAAACGGTGTTTCTCGAATGCGAGAGCCCGTAGTGGTTTACTGGGGAAATATATGAGTCAAATAGAGAATTTAATGTCATCACGGCAAGCTGGCCATGGTAGCTTAATCGGTAAGGTTGACTGGACGGAAACCAGGAGATTCGTGGTTCAAATCCCGGCCGTGACATTGAATTTTTCATGCTGACTCTATCAAAAACCTTAGTCTATGTACGGCTAGTATGAAGAAATGATTACTTTCCATCAATTAACTAAAATTATTCAATGTTTTATTTTATACTCCTTTTCGATTCCAACGACTCCCTTTTACGCCCTCGCATCTAACCGTTTGTAACAGAAAGAGGTTACACTAATAATTACGTCACACTGTGAATAATAGCTTTCGTCAAATTTAATATTGTTTACTGGAAACTGTGGATAGCGTCCCAAAATCAGACTTACCTAAAAGAACTTCTTGGAAAGAAGAGCTATTTTTTTTCAGTTACAATTTCTTTAAAAGTCATAAATTAGTGACCAAGATCATCGTACTTTGAACCATCCGCTCACAAATTTGTAAACCTCAAAGTAACCCTATTCTTTGGACATTTAGGGTGATATGCACAAAAAAATTATGAACTCAAACACGCTCGAAACGGAATATCCGATAATAAAACGCCCCTTACTATTACACACAGAAAAGATTTATGACAATAGATCAAAGTAAACGTTCCACTTTTTGCCACCACAAAAACGAAGATTTTAGAAGTCTCATAGCTTTGAACATGAGGTATATATATATTCTAAAACCGATTCTAAAACTTGTGCGTTTTCGCAATTATGAAGTAAACTCAGTGTTGCCAATGTCTGGTTAAAGTATTACAACTGTAGAGCATGCGTTTAAGTATTTAGAATATACAAAAAATATTTTAATTTTAGACGTGGTTAATTTCATATCTTCTTTAAAAATACACAGGCGCACACCTTCTGCATATAGGTCCAAACACTTTAGGGTTCTGATCGCAGAGCATTAATTTAAAGTCTGATTATTAAAAGTAGATACGTGAAGGTCATCAGGCAAGGGTCGCGAATGGTAAGAAGGGAAGGACGTTGCTATGGTAACGTAAATAAAGGTTGCGAGATTGGTTACAATGGTGAATCACATACTCTTCAGCTCAGTTATCGCTAGTTGTATGCGGGAAACAGAGTTTGTATGAGTATTCCGTTGCGCAGTGTATGTTTAGCCTAATTTGTTAAACCACAATTAAAATACGTTGTTATGGAAGCAAGACGTAGTGACGGTAGGATTAGAGGTAGACGGAGGATTCATGGCCCAAGGCAAAGCTCAGCTTACGGTCGGGATGTTACATTGTACAGCCAAGCTAGAGAATTTGTCTGTTGTCTTAGGAAATTCTTCCAAAAGGAAGACGAGAATTTGCTACTTATCAATGAACAGCTTATTCATTTTATCTAAAAGCAACAGCCCCATGTCAGTAGAAATGCTTGCAGGTAAAAGAATTCCTACGGGTAAAAATCCTGACATATCGGTGCCATTGATATGAACATGTCAATTAACAAACTCATTAATAATAGTATATTGGGATACTACTGTATACGGAACGAGGAAAGGATTGAAAAAACGAGGCATTTGCACCTAGTTTTTTCAATTCTCGAGATTCCGTTATGTGCTTACCACATGTGTATTGCACATTATTTTTCTCATTAAGTGTATTTATATCAATCTGAATTTTAGTAGTCAAAATATTAACTAAAATATTAATAAATATAATTGAAGATAAATGTTGGATTCTAGAACGTGCATCGCCTATATGTGTTGCTATAGAGAAATACTTACCGCACTATTGCGGGAATGTCAACTTACGATGGATAGCAACAATAACGGTAAGTATGGAATATTAGTTACACAGTGCAAAAATTATTTAAAGGAACTCACACATGTGAAGACCCGTCAACTCAGTGAATGTGTGAACAACTTATTTCTCTTTTTAAAGTAGGTTAATACAGATTAACTGTGTATATGAGAGATAACCGAATCCTTGTTTATATTTCGATTGTTCAGAGGATAAAGAAAGGGGATCGGCTGGGCAACATTACAGCACTCACCTGGAGAACCAGATGACCTTCACATATCTTTTTTTAAAAATCAGACTATCTATAAACCCAACAACAACAACGATGATGATGATCATGATAATGATGATGATAATGATGATGATGATAATAATAATAATAATGATTATGATGATGACGATGACCATGACGATGGCCATGACGATGACGATGACCATGACCATAATAATAACAGTAACAATAACAACAATAATAATAATCTTCTACTAATTGTGTAGTTCTTTTTATAAAATGCTTTAAGGGTAGAATGAATCCTCCCGAGAAGGCAGATGCTAAAGAAGCCACAATAGTAAGAAATGATGCTGCTGCAGATACTGCAGGCCCTGCAGGCCCTGCAACCAATATACTTCCACTCCCTGCGATCGCCAACCAAACTCTCGACGCCTTTTGCTCCAGAGCAGCTGATGGTTACAGAGAGCATAGAAAGCCACCAGTGCTGGAATCCCATGGTTATATCATAGGAAAAACAATTGGATCTGGATCTTACGCCACTGTGAAGGTAAGGCAACTGCATAGTCAGATTGTAAGCACTTAAAGGAATGGTAGGATTGTGCTATTGTATTCACAAGTTTGAAGCCCAAAAATCACAACACGTTTATCTCAATTCACCCTTTGTCAGTGTTCTAAAGCATGAAAATCTATAAATTGTTAATTATTTGACAACACTATGCCCGATTTCACCAACAGATGTTAAAATCGACGTTAACAAATGTAACGTAACAAGTGTAACAGCACCAACAAAGCTGTTAAATTTCTTGCATTTCACCAACCTGTTTTCTGAAAATGTTAACAAACGCCAACAAACTTGTAAATATTACAGCTATAGACGGCTATGGATGAGTCGTGTTATTTTCTGAACGTACTGCGATGCGCTTTTGTTTTCATTTTCGTCTGCACACCGCTAAAAATGGCGGAGAGACAAAATCGTAAACAAAAGCCATTAAACAAATTTCTCATCAATGAAGAAAGAATTGTTAATTGAATTGGTGATGAAGTATAAGGATATCGTGGAAAATAGGAGGACGGATACGGTGAATATAAAAGAAAAAGATGTCACGGGGGGAAAATTGGAAACGAATTTAATTCAAATGCATGTGTCATTACTATAAATACGAAACATCTTCAGTATTACGTAAATTTAAAAGGAGGTGCGAAGAAGTACAAGTAACGAGTGACTTGAACGTTCCAAGACGGGAGGTGGACAGTGTATTTGGCGAGATTGGCATATTCCTTTCGATGCATGTTGTAACCTCCCTCGTACTTCCGCAGTAACCTTCATAGCAACTTCTTTGGATAGTCTATACCTCTGTAGAATATTTTCCTTTGATAGCTCCTCAAAATAGTTTCTCCTCGTAGGCCGTACTCAATTACGAATGTCGTTTATACGGTCTTAAATATAGCAAATCAAGAAAAACAGCTGAGTTCACGCCCGCTATCTTGAGGTTTGTTAAGGACTTAACACAAGAAATTTGGCTTGTTATTTTAACAAGAGATTCAACACGAGTGTTAAACTTACACTTGTGTGTGAAATGTAATTTTTGTTATAACTATTGTTAAACCCATGCTAAATCTTAACATCTGTTGGTGAAATCGGGCATATAAGTTTATGGGTGTACAAATTACCCAGGAAAAATATCTCAAACGTTGTTGACATGCGTGTGACCAACGCATCAATGTTTATGTATCAGTGTATGCAGGCGATTACTGGCTACTTCAAACACTCTCTGATATGTATTAATTATTTGGTTACTGGAATCAAGATAAGGTCATAAATTCCAATAATTCCGCATCGCTTCCTTACTGTAAGTATGTGTTTGGTACGACAAAGTCCAGGATTTGTTATAACAAGCGAAGCCTAATAGGTCTACCGGTTCATAAAACTGTGACACATAAGTAGACATAACTATCTTTTGCGTCACTTACCGGTTACCTTTACTTAGGTGAGAAAAATGTGAGATTTTGTAAGGGATTGTAAGACATCTCTAAATCTAAAGGAATAATAAAAACTTTCCGTCAGTAAAATTACAAGTTTTCTTAAAACCCAAATATATGTAATAAGTAATTTTGTTTCAAATGAGAACTATATATCATATAGCATTGTTAAAACTTTACCATGTTTAAAATATGTAGTTCCAATGCCCAATAAACAACTCGCTACTGAGCTTACAATATGATCATTTCTCATGTTTTCTAATACTTGGTTTAATTAGCGATAGTTGTATATGAATATGTGGTGTGACAAAGCGTCATATTTATATTCATTTGTAAGCTTGGAATCCATTCTGCAGCAGGTAAAAGTACCAATACTGATTTTAGTTTATCTTGTAAAGGCAGTCAAAATTGCAGTAGGGCTGAATTTTTAAACGCTACAGTGACATCGTAATCCGCTGAAAGGGATGGTTTTCGCGCCCCAATGAGCACACTATGTACAGATGTATTATTTTATCTTGACAGAAATCCTGCGTGGTAGGGATGAGTAGCAACTGTGGTGGGGATAGTGCACCTATCGCCACAATGCGTCACACGCGTAAGATTACGAGACGGGAGGGCGGTGCATAAGGTGTCTAAAAACAAATTTCGTTCTCGAAGCCAGTTTTGCAACTCTTATAAACGAAGTTGTAATTCCTACTATGGCAGTAATCTCCACGCATTTGTTGGATCTTAAATAGTACATAGGCATTTGGAACAAAACCCTGTTCTCCTCTAGTAGGCATGATAAACAACTGTTGGCCTTTCAATATCGCTGCAGAGTCCCTGTAACGTATTTCACTCCAGGCATATGGTCCAGTATGTGCTGTATTTATATAAGTTTCATCCATATAAACTATATAAACTTCACTTCGATATCTCCGAATATTTCGTAAATACTTAAGCCTTTTTGCACGTATAGTGCGATATTCGATTAAAATTTGTCTGTCACGCTTAGTGTTCTTTTTTCAAATAATCCTAGCCTCAAAAGAACTCTTCTTTATGTTCAGACACTGCCTTGGAAGTCAGTAGAACTTTTAGCTTCATAAGCACTTTCTTCAAAGTTGCTCTTTGTTTTTCTGGGCTTAAAAAGTTATTCATAGTTCGCCTAGCTACTTCTGAATTAAAACATCCAAATTAGATTTTGTGCATGTTCTTAATCTTTGTTTACTGGGTATAGAGAAGGGCGTTGTACTAGCACCAATGGCTTTTCTTTCCTTAATAACTCACCTAAACTGCTTTCAGACACAACTGTTGCCTCAGATACCCTTCCCCAGATTTTAAAGCTGACCCAGATCATTGTTCCGTTTTTATAAATCTATGGATATTGGTTATTACTTCTCGTGTTTTTAAATGTAGCACCTTATTTCCTAATGTGCTGCTAGGAGGTGTCATTTATAAATGCTCACTTGGAACCAGGAGACAAGCACACTTTGAAACAAGCTGTGATGTTACCGAGTAGCACTGCACGTGTTCACTTGCTCGCAAATGGTACGCAACTGACCTGCTCCCCCCTGCAGTTGCAACCGTTCTGAGGTGGACTCGTCCAGATACCACTGCGTATCGCTCTGCACTTTTCAAGATAAAAAAATACATCTGTACCTAATTAAAACCACCAAACATGTCCTCTTAAGCTTCGAAAATAATGTTCTAATAGCTCTGGCTGCAATGTGAATACTATTTAAATTAAATTATATATATACAACCGCAGAAATATTTGTAATAAATAAAAAAGCTACAGTTTTGTAAAGGTATTTGGTGTAGTTCTACTCCATAATATTCTTTGGTTAAGGACACTATTTTATATTCCCTATTGTTATATATCAACTTTAGTTTTATTAAAGTGTGCACTACTATTACTTCCATTTTTTTCGAAATAGCATAGTGCCTGTATGACTCTAAGGTTAGATAAAGTTTTAGTCTAGACTGTTCTAGACTAAAACATTTTGAATTAACCTGTGTTGTTATCCACTTCTATAGCATAATACCCCTTTTCCCCATTTGTTTTGTTTCTTTTTTCAGGTTGCCCATTCTGAGAGACATGAGTGCAAAGTGGCAGTTAAAATAATATCTAAATTTCAAGCCCCTTCTGATTACCTCAAGAAATTTCTGCCTAGAGAAATAGACGTAGTAAAAGGGCTGAAGCATCCAAATCTAATTCGCTTTCTTCAAGCCATCGAAACGACGCATAGGTATTACCTCAAATGTTTTTAATAGTTCCATTTTAACATTGTATAAAGATCTTTTATTACCTTGTTGCTTAATTTGGAATCCACGAAGAAACAAAACAAACATGGCATTCCATAACTTGATTACATTATATCGCTTAACATTTAATCTCAATATGCTGTTACATTTTCATTACACTTTAAATTTACATTATCTCAAAAATTGAAGGGTTCTTTGCGGGATTTTTAGCTATTTGTCTTTTGGTATCTTTGCTTCTTTCTTTCCTTCAGTTCCTTAGATCGTTTACCAGTAAACCTTATTCACATCTTAAAATTTTATGTAGGTTCAGATTTCACATGTAACACGATTTTTTTTCTATGTAAGGGATTAATAACATTGACATAATGAATTTGTGAGACTTGTCAAATCTTCTTAATGTTTGTGGAATCTTAAGCATGTAAGCAGAAATTTGAAAACAACATAAAGACTATTTCCATAAATTATTAACTTCTCAGATTTAAAGTTACATTTATCTCAATCAAATTATCCAGACCCATACTAAAAAGTAAAATGTGACGCAGAGATAAAACCTGTAAATCTTAGGTAAAGTTAAACGTGTTCCTCCTAGCATAGCTTTTTACAGATAGTCCGAAAATGTTATTATAGTGTAACATTCTGATACAGCCTACTATAATTTCCAGGTCAAAAGCCAAAAAGTCCCAAAGTTCTTACGGATCAGTCAAATAACGCAGGTTAGAATGTACGAAATACAAAGTAATGTACTTTTCTAAAACTAAGAAGTAGGCAATATAATTTATCAGTGCTATGTTCCGTCCAGTTTGTCCAAATAGTACATATTTTTTGTACGCATGGGTGGGTGCAATTTGCGGTTATTCTAAAAGTGCCAGTCATTTTCTCAGATAGTAGAACCTGCCTACATATAGTTTATCTACAAAGGTCAGAGAGTAAGAAAGGTCCAATTATATTTCTGCGTAAGTACTAAACTTAGTGTAGGAATAACTATCTAAAGTAGCGATATTTTATTATATACTGCATGTGCAGGAATTATTGTTCAAATACATTAAACAGTATTGATGTTTAAGGGGTTTCAAATTAAGGATAAAGAATGGTTTTTAAAGCGGTAGAGGAACCTATTATTTGCAGCGGTTTCTGTCCACTGTTTTTAACGACCTAGCTCATTTGGTAGCCGTCTCTGCAGTGTTCGTATGCGCCAGGAATTGAAGCAGCTACTCCCCAACGTGTGTCCACTGGAATGTCAATCTTTCACTATTGTTCTCTTGAGTTCGCTGCTTTTGCAATTCTTACTTCGTTCAGGTGATATCAAAATGTATTTAATTTTTGGGTTTTAGAGACTTAGAATGGTGTTAGCTTGGGTTGAGGTAAAACTGACGAAACCAGACCAGATGATACTTTTCACTGGCGGAATGTATGCATACACACACCCTTTCCTGGCTGACTTCATTGAAATAGGAGCCTAAACTTTTAAGCAGTGGCTTTGAAACTTCCGGCAGCTAAAGAACACCGGTTTGTGATTGGATGAAATGTTGGCTGCGACCAACAGCTTGTTTCTTCTTTTTCCCAGAGGTTTATGATCTTACCATGAGGACAAATGGTGGCTAAAGTATAATAATACGATCGTTAATATATAATGCACAATTTTTTCTCTGTACATATTTATTGTTAAAGAGTCAGAATTTGGTGACAGTATACATCAATATGTGTTTTCCATATCTTGTTTTTTTACGTAGTCTCCATCACGTTCTAGGGCCTTACGCCATCGTTGTCTGAGAGTATGTGTTCCCTTCTGGTAAAAGCTCTTGTTCTGTTGGAGTACCCATGTTTTTCCTACATAAATGACACTCTTGTCATCTTCAAAGTGTGTCCCCCGTAGAGATTCTTAAAGCGGCCCAAATAGTCAGGTCCGAGGCTGCCAGGTATTCACTGTAAGGTGGATGAGGCAATGATGTCCAACCCAATTTGGCGATGTGTTCCGGGTTCTCAGACTTGTGTGCCGACGTGCATTATCATGTTGGAAAAAGACTGCTGCTGGATTCTTACACGTAGGAATCGATTCTGGAGTTTATTCAGTGCCGTCACGTATGCCTTGAATTAATTTTTCACCGCCTTGACATGACATCCATGAGAATGACGCCATCACAATCCTAGAAGACTGTCACCATGACTTTTCCGGTAACGGTGGTTTTCTTGAATTCTTTTGTGATGAATGAGGATGCCTCTTCATGGACTTACTTTTTGTTTTCGGCGCAAAATGTTGCAACCAGCTTTCGTCCCCCGTTACGTTCCGTGACAAATGCCTCTCCGTGGGTCTCAAAACGCTCCAACAATTCAGGTAAAATGGCTTTTATTTGAATCTTGAGGTCTGCTGTGAGCATCCGTGGAACCGAACGTGAGCACGTCTTTGAATATACTAAAGTTTCGATCATTGCAGATGCACTTCCAATGCTGACCAACTGTCGAGTTGTGATGCGCCAGTTGGCATCCGCACGATTCAGCATGCCTGTAGCAGTGGCTGTGACAGGGCGTTCTGAGCGTGGCTGATCGTGGAGCTCTGTTTCTGCATTTCGTGAGGCTTTAACTTGGTTTACCCATCGCCCAATTGTATTCCTATCAACTACAGCATTGCTATACACTGTACACAAATGTCTATGGATGTTCACCACGGTTTCTTTTATTTTCTTCTTTTTTTTTTGCGCACAAGAATTCAATAACAGCACACTACCTCTAAAGTGAGTCGTATGTAGGCGTCATTTTGACGCTGTATTATGTCTCTGCCATCAGCCGGAACGGTTCAAAACTTCACAAGCGCACAGAAAAGAAAACTAAATGTGAAGCACCTACCATGACGTTTGTCTGTATATACAAATGGCTTTTTAAAAAAGAGTGGGGCATTGTATATGGAACGACCCTCGTAGAATAATATAACAGTGTTCAAACTGAGAATGGTTTTCTGTTGATAGGCAAGATATTTCACTGCGCTTGAACAATAATACGCATGATTGTATAAGTAAAGAATTTAAAATCATATTTTTCCTCTTTTTAAGGCAGTGCCATAGCTCGGAGGCATTACTTTTGGAACCGAGCCTTTTGAAGTATGATCTCCCGTAAGCATATTTCTATCCATCCGCGAAAACAAATTTCTTGCAGAAAATTGCACAGAATTCATAATACCTTTCTAAGGTTATCTTCTTGTAGCGCTCTTTCAAGAAAGCTTATATTTGTAGTTCTTTTTATAATATAACCTAGATGGTGAATAATCTTTATAAAGACGTTACCTATACACTATAAATAAAGTTATTAGGGGAGAAAGAATTTAAGGTGAGCTATTTTAGCTAGAAGGTGGAAAGTTCCTGCCTTAAATTTCGTTGTGTCCATAAACTCAAGTGTTCTACATTTGCCTAAATAATATAAAAGTAATCCCATATTATGCTCAACGAAATCAGGTAAATTCATTAAAATGGACGCATTCCATTTCACACATCTGCCGTACTATCTCTTAGGACTGTAAGGCTGCAATAAATACCTTAATTAATGAATGAACGAATGAACCAACCAACCAAGAAACAAATAAATCAATCGATACATAGATAAATAAATAAATACATTAATATATAAATGAATGAATAAAAATTGTCATATTTGAAATCAAGTGTCAATAACAACCTCTGACATTTATATTTAAGGAGATTGGTGGCTAAATAGCCCGCATGTATGAAAAAGCATTGTACCAAAATATGGTTCAAAACTTTCTCCATTCGGAGGAACCATACCTTTCAGCAGTTATCACATGGGATGAGTGATTTCCAAGATTACCCTATTCAACACTACATTTCACTCGTATAATATTATATAAATAAAACACGACATAAAGCAAGAATGTATCAAGGACTCAAATTTACAGCGGTCGCTGGATTCCGTTGTGATCGTTTAATTAAAAATATCATTTTGTGTTCTTGTTTCATCTGTTTCCCAGCTTTGTGGAAATTACCAGTTTATATATCCATGAAAATTGCTAGTCTTTGTAAGAAATAAGTGAATTGAAAACACAAATAGCTCTTAGTTATTTCTCAAAACAAATTCTAGTACCAGAAATAACCTTAGGAACTCGACAAGCCGAGGCGATGTCAAGGAGTTGTGCTGTTAGTCAAAGTTTGTATTTGACGAATGATGAGTAATTCCAAGGAACAGCATTGGAAAATATGTTTCATACCAGCTGATAAATCATAACAATATTATGTATTTGTTTACTTTTGAACATTGTTACTAATGATAAGCATTGGTAATGTAGTAATTATCTCTTTTTTTCTCCAGTATTTTTCAAATACTGTTTGAATGAAACTGTTGTTTTTTTTTTTTTTTTTTTTTTTTTTTTTTTTTTTTTTTTTTTTTTTTTTTAAGCTGATTCAGATTCATTTTTTCTTGTGGAGAACATGAACGACAAATTCGGCAAGAGGAAGTTTCAATTCTGCGCACTTGTTCAACAGGCATGGTCTGCGATTAATTTAAAAGATAAAAGAGCACTATTTCTTGGATACTCTGCACACTTAAACAAGGTTGATTTGGGACACAAACAACCTTATGTATTTTTAAATTGTGAACTCATTTTTTGTTTTGTTAGAGGTGAAGCATTTGGTGAAAGCTTCTGTATACTATTACTCCCTTTTTGAGAGATGGACAGGTTTCTTTTCAGAAAATTCGCTTAAGGTTTAATAAATGTGTTACTTTCCAACAACCTTTTTCTTTGACATTTACAATGGGCTCCATTTATATTTTGAGCTTAATAATTAAAACAGAGAAATTTCTGATTGAAAACTAATTTGTTTTTCAAAATATTCTCCTTTATGATCAATACACTTTTACATCCGTTTGAACTATTTGTCAAAGCATTTATTCCAGTCTTCTTAAGTCACCTCGAAAACATGGTTTTTGAAGGCATCAACGGCTTTTTCTGCCGACGAAAATTGTTGTCCACCCAATTTATTTTTGATGTGATGTTCGGGAACAAAAAGAAGTCATTGGGTGCCAAATCAGGTCTGTATGGGGGATGAGCCATCAATTCGACTTTTTGAGCCTCTAAATACTCTGTTGTCGGACAAAGTGTGTAGCGCTCGCATTGTCTTGATGAAGAACGAACCTACGGTTCTTGTTGGTTTTCCTTACTTCACCAAAGACTTCCGGTAAACAAATGGTTGTGTACCATTCAGTATTGTAGTTTTACATTCCTTTAAAGGCACTGTTGCCACATGACCAGTTTTGTTGAAAAAGCAGGCAACCATTTGCTTTGATGTGCTTCGAGAGTAAACAACTTTTGTTGGATTTGCTTCATCTTGAAACACCCATACAGTCGACTGTATGTCAACCTTCTGGCTCATACGTATAAATCTATGATTCGTCTCCTGTTACAATCTTATATCCGTCTTTTGAGGCACGGCCATTGTTTTTTGAGCATTTTTGTACATTAATCGACATGACCATCTTTTTGAGACTACATCGAATTAGGTAGGATCCAACGAGAGCAAACCCTTTTCACACCTAAATAATCATACAATATTTTATATATGCTGGTGGAACTAATGCCTAGGGTTGCCTCAATCTCACAATAGTCATACAATGTCCCTCTATTATTAGTTTTTGCACAGCAACTATATTTTCTGGCACAACTGATTTTGGACGATCTTCATGAAGTTCATCACTGAGCGAACGGCGGCCACGATTAAATTCATTATACCAGCGTTTTACAATGGCCAAGAATGAAGTTTCATTGCCAAATGTGGAAGTTAGTTGATCGGTGCACTCTTGTCTTGATAATCCATATCATAGTTCGTAATAAATCATTGCATAAACATTTTCATGAGTGAATTCCATGTTTTTGTTGAGACACAATTTTCAAGTTAGTAAACAAATGACGCTCTATTAACAAAATGTCTGAAGTAGATTATGGTCAACAATGTCAAACTTTACATTGGAAACGTCAGATGGCACCTACATCATTCACGGTTGCCAAGGCTAAAAATATAAATAGTGTCCCTCGTAGGTATTCTCGTCTGATACAACAATTATTAAATCTTAACTACAATCACAATATATTACTGCTTTTTGAAAAGAAAAAAAAAATTCAACACAGCACGCTTTGCAATTTGAATACAACACTCCATCGAGATTTGTTGCACCAGATGCTAAGGTTTGATAAAATGAACAAAATTGACATATAGCCCCAAATTGCCTCATACACGCACATGCACACACTCTTTCTCTTGACATTTTCGTTAAGGTTCTTTATGATAAAAAGCCATAATCAAGCATATGTAATAACTGATTTTGATGTTTGAAAGTATCAATGTGTTCCTTCTATTGATTAATACTTTTTTTTCAGGATACACAGTAAATAAATAATTAATGTTTTACATTCCATATTATTTTCAATCGTGTCATCAATAGCTGAAAGTTTTAAACGTTCTGTATTGTAGAAGTTAATAAATTTATTGTTTTCATTTCAATTTATATATTTTGTAACAAGACCACACGACTGCTATGAGATATTGTCCAACTGTTACACATAGTTTAAACTATGTGAAGTGTGAACTACTCTTATCTATTCTGGAACACTTTTGCCAGTCAGCAACATTACTTCTTCTACCAGAAAAAAAAAAAATGCATTTTTAACATATAAATACTAAAGCAATGAAAGCAGTAGTAGTGAAATGTTAGCGCCTCTTATATTATAAAACATAGACATGACAAAGTATGCTAATTTATTTTATATACTTATCTTTCCAGAGTTTATATTGTAATGGAATTTGCAGAAAATGGAAGTTTATTGGATTCAATAAAAAAGGACTCTTATATCGATGAAACCAGGGCACGGCGATGGTTTTCCCAGCTTATAAATGCTGTTGAGTACTGCCATGATAAGGGAGTAGTACATAGGTAATACTGCTTTACAAAAATTACAGATTAAATAACTTGTTTTGCAGTACTCTAGCAGTTGAGCTGCATGATTTAAAAAAGTGTGTGAATCTATCCCTTTTTTCATATTTTGTCAAGGTGCTAAATTATGTACATAACAGCAGTTAATTTACACAATTTTAGGATTTATTTTAAATTTTAAATAGGTAAAAGAATACATATTAATCAGAAACACAGCTTTTACATTCAACGGGCATGCCAAATAATTTCATATTTGTGATTTTGTTTCTGGCAAATACTAACTATTACATATTTAACTTATTAACTACCAATATTCTGATTACGATGTTCACATTTTAAAAATTATTTATTTCATCCATCAGAATCCATATTATGCATATTGTGACTTTGTGGGTTCGTAGAATTAAAAGTCTGATTTGTAGAAATTCAAATCGTTCTTTATTTCCATAGAAATACACTGTTCAATTCTCACGTAGCAACATTATGTCACATAAACAACACAATCTACCAAGGTCGATGACCACACAAACAGCGTTCTGATTACATCTGTTTACAACACTCCTGTTACATCTCTCTGTTTACAACTCTTCACGACTCTGTTTTCACACTTCTGGCATGTCACAATCTCTTATATATACCTCCATTGATAATTTCTAGACTGTTCTAAAATAAGCCAGAAACCGAATAATTTCTATCAGTCAAGAAGTCACTAGAAATTTCCATTTACCTCACTTATCTGTGTCGTTAAGTCTTTTATCTCTGCTATCTTTATTTGCCAGCTCTTTGTGTAAACAAGCCGCGCTATCATAGATAACGGGTTTGCGGCAGTATCAAATTAAATTCTGAAATGTCAAGTTAGAAATATATAAACTTATTAAAGCTATCAGAGCACACTGCATAAAAATTAACATGCACAATAATACATTTCAGCAGCTAAATGTCATAAGTTGAAAAGAAATAACCTAAAAGTATTACTGAAACACATGTCTCCCAGAATTAAATATTATATTTAATGAAATCATTAAATAGAACAAATTATAGTATTTAGCATCTAAACTTCACTTATCTTTGACATTAATATATAACTAGTTTTGTACATTTGTCATCTGCAATTCTGACTAATTTACTTATTTACTGCTCTTATTGTTACTAGTGCTAGGTAACAACTTGTTTATTCTTGTGTTACCCCTCTGAAAATATAACATAATTACTGACAGAATAAGTTGGTTGTACTTCAAAATTCATTACGGGATCCTGATTTTTCAATATACAGTTTACAAATCATTAAATCTAATTATCCAATCAGCTGCTTCAATAATAACTTTACCTCAGGAGTATTTCATGCTTAAGTGACTAGAACAGCCCTACTGCAGCTAATTTATCAATCTGATTATATTTAATATTTCTAAAATGTTCTTTGATAAATAAAACCAGTCAAAATTCAAACAAATAGGTAAATGTCTGACTTCTTTATGATTAGAAATACCAGAATTAGAAATAATTAGAAAACTTATGTCTAATCAATTATAAGTATACATTTATAATCAGAAATTATAATTAGGAATAATTACAAAAAACTTAGTGAATATTTTAAATTATAATTATTATGAGGAACAAAATTACTGCATGTCCTTAATGTTTGCAGTTTCTAATTAGCTCAAAGATGATAAGGTATACTTTTTAGATTTTAATAATACTTTATTTTCATTAGAGTAGAAACATCTCCAAAAGGCTACTTATATTTAATTTTTTCTATTTTATTGTGTATAAAATGTGTATTAGAACCATTATTTAACCAAGTGTTGATAATATATTTACATTTTTCTACTAAATTATTTTTTATTTAGGGGTATATTTATTATCAAGGGCGGTTTCTGAGGTAGTGCCACTATGCCATGGCACCATCTGTATGAAAACAAAAGAAAGAGAAGTGTATAGGAATTGCGCAAAAAAAAAAAAAAAGATTGTTTCGGAGTATCTGCTCCCTCATGTGCTTAGGCGCATTAAACACAAGTGCTCTCTCCTGGTTTTTTCCGTGGCTTGGTGCCAATTCCAGAACGGCACCATCTACGCTCATAAGCACCTGTGTTAAGACTAGGATGTCTGCTTATACATGGATTCTTATGGGAGAAGGTGGTGCCGAGATTTCTCTGACGCATAACTTCCACTTTATCTGTAGAGTGCAGTAAAGCACGGGACTTATGATAACTATCTCTCTGTCACGAAATCGTACACAAATGCTTCATATCACATTCTCCATGAACTGTATTATCAAACTTCTGCTGCACTCGTTACACCTGTGCGTAACAAGAGTACGGATGTAATATCTATTTCCGTTTCCCTGTACGTTCTGTTTGGTAAAGTATATTATAAAATAGGATGGATTATTGATAGGATTAACTAAATAGTTCGAAATTGGTACACATAATTATATTTATGGCACCGTCAATACAATGCGTCACCGGCCACCCCTGTTTATTATCCTGTAAATTAAACCATTAAAAACATAAAATGCACGTGAAAAGGGGTAAAACCTATATTACTTACACATTTATGCACATTGGCATGAATAAATGTTTTATAAATGCCAAAATTCAATTTCTTGTTAACATTTATCTTTAATTCTATAAAATAAAGTCATGCATTATTTTCCATTTCTAATGTGAACTTTACATCTTTAAAATTTAAATTTAAAAGTTTTAAAGCATCATTAATATGTGTGTTTGGAGGAATTTAGTAACAGTGACGTCAAAATTAATATAAAAATTATTTGTGGTTGGTTTATTGACACTCGTCACTTACTTTTTCATATATTTATGAGAGACTAGTTTCAAAGGCCCTGGCCTCCATTTTCAATCTCTTCCCAACTGGCATCTGTTGTTATCTGCTCTCTCTGGTGGTGGAACTATGAACTTTTTTGTCAAATTATCTACTGGCGGGATTTCAAAGTTCATTACGCGATCCTTATTTTTCCAGATGAATATGTTCTCCCATGTTGTCAATCTATTTTGGTTTATCACTCCTTTTAATAATTTTGGATTTGGATCAATGTCATGGTTTTCATTCCAAAAATGAAATGCTACTGCTGACTTGTATTCTTGTTTCAATCTGATGTTTCTAAAGTGTTCTTTGACTCTGGTTTTTAAATTTCTTTTTGTTTGACCTATGTAGCATTTTTCACAATTCTTACAATTTATTTGGTATATTCCAGATTTGTTACCTGAAGGAATTTCATCTTTTGTTTTTGAATTTAGTAATTTTAAAATTGAGTATCTATTAGTAGGTGCCAAGATGATATTTTGTTCCTTGAATATCTTTTTAAATTTATTAAATGTTTTTGGATGATATGTGAATGAACTGAATATGCTGTTGCTTTCTTTTTCTTTAATAAATGTGGTTGCTTCCTTAATGGTTTTCTTTAGTTTAGATTTTCTAATTTTCTTCAACACCAAACTTTTGTTGTATCCGTTTTCTTCTGCTATGTGTATTATTGCTTTTTGTTCCTTGAAATATTCTTCTTTTTCCATGGGTATGTTGACTAGTCTGTGTGTAAGGCTGTTTATTATTGCATGTTTATGTGTAATTGGGTTGTGGCTATTATTTTTTATATAATTTTCTGAATGTGTTGGCTTCCTGTAAATTCCAAATTTTATTTTTGTATCATTCCTGATGATATTTAGATCCAAGAAAGGTAGTTGTCCATTGATTTCCTTTTCTATTGTGAATTTGATAGTCCTTTCTTGCAGATTGAGTAATTTTAATGCATCATCTAAATGTTTACTTGGTACAATTGCAAAGATGTCGTCAACATATCTATACCAAACCTTGAAGATCAATGGGAAGGACTTTTTAATTTGTGTTTCAAATGCACTCATAAATAAGTTAGCCAAAAAAGGTGAAAGTGGATTGCCCATTGATAATCCTAATTTCTGCTTGTAGTGTTTTCCATTAAAGCTAAAGAAGTTTTGTTCAATGCATATTTTTGTTAGAGAAATATATTCTTCTGCTTCTATTGCTTCCATATCAATTGTAGCTAGCCATTTTTTTAACACAGTCTGCAATTTTTCTGTTGGTATGCTTGGAAATAAAGATGTGACATCAAATGAAACCAGTCTGTCATTTTTGTCCAAATTTATATCTTTGATTTTTTCTACTAAATCTAAAGAGTTTCTTAAATTTGCACTTTCAAATTTTGGAAAACTATTAAATTTACTTAGTAACCATTTGGCCAAATTATATGTGGGGGCATTAATGTTACTAGTAATAGGTCTCATGCCTTTCCCTGCTTTATGAATTTTTGGCAGCCCATATACTCTTGGTAATGTTGGATTATCTACTTTAATTTTGTGCAATTCTTTTTTGCTGATTATTTTGCTCTCTTTTAGCGTTTTATTTGTGGTTTCAATGCAGTACTTTAATGGATTAGTTTCTACTTTTTGGTAATTACTGTCCTCTAACAAATCTTCCATCCTCTTTGTGTAAATGGAGGCCAGGGCCTTTGAAACTAGTCTCTCATAAATATATGAAAAAGTAAGTGACGAGTGTCAATAAACCAACCACAAATAATTTTTACATCATTAATATGTTTATCTCAACCAACAGAAAATATATATATATAATCAAATACCATTGCTAAGCTTGAAGTTTCCTGGAAGAGATCACCATTAAAGTTGAAAAACTCGTCATCTAAAAAAAGTATGACAATATTAACAAAAGCAGTTGATTCTTCACCTAACTGTAGGTGAATTTAACCATTTTATTTTTAAAAAAGGCACTTTTTTTCTCAAGGACTGTTGGGAGATAGTAGTTACATCAAAAGAAATAATTTAGCATTAGCAAACAATAAATAATATTGTCACCCAATTATCGGAAAGCACGACCAACGACAGCTGAGTAAGGGACCAGAGGCCGGGCCACACCCACCCATTAATCTCAGTCACTAACTGAGGGGATGATTAGGGAAGTGTCACTTGTCGCTGGCCGCCTCTTTCCCCTTCCCCTGTCCTCTGGAATCTTCGCGGTGATTCACTGAAACGAGAGACTTCTGGAAAACAGTGATATTCCTATAAAAAGGGCTGCAATGAGTGAGTTCAGTCAGTTCTTGGTGAGCTGTGAGGAGCGCCCAGTGAGAGGACGGACTGCGTATGTGCGTCGGAGGAGTTTACGTAATTGCGAGTGCAAGTGGAACTGTAACGGACGAACTGGTGAATCGTAATTGTGTGCATTACGTAATTCTGTGTAATTGGCAAGTGTTCAACTGTAAGTCAGTGGAAATAAAGGACAATTTTGAGTGGTGCAATTGGACTTTTCATTTCACGAACCCACAAACTCACAATATGTTGTTAACTTTTTCTACCTATTCCAAAGAATTTTTAACCTTAAACTTACAAATGTGTCAAAAGCATTTATTTTTATTTAACCATTTACTATAAGTGGGTGAATGTATACAATTAACAATAGCATTCATTTTATTTCCTACTTTGGGAATTTTAGGAAGTCCATGCATTCATATACAAGGCTTTTAAATTTTTTCAAATAAAAAACTTTTAAATTAACTTTAAAGAGAGTCGATTAAAGACACTAGACAACACTTACTTTTAAATTTTTCCGGAACTAGTTTCAGAGGCTTTGCCTCTATCATCGGCCGGCTCTCGACTGGTTCTCATTGGTGTAGCTGACGATACCTTGTCACAGGTCTCCTCTGGTGGCGGATCAAGGAACTTGCTGAACAAATCCTTCTGGGGGATGTCGAAATTGAATACTTTGTTCCTATTTTTTGAAATGAAGATTTGTTCCCATGTGGATAGTTCTTGTTTTCCTGATGTATGTTTCAGTAGTTTTGGTTCTGGATTTATGTTGTGGTTTTTTTCCCAAAAATGTGTGGCAACTGCTGATTTTTCTAATTGTTTATATTTTATGTTTCTAAAGTGTTCCTTTGCTCTTGTTTCTAAATTTCTTTTTGTTTTTCCAATATAAATTTGACTACAGTCATTGCATTCAATTTGATATATACCAGATTTTTTGTTTGATGGAATGGCATCTTTGATGTTTGAGCAAATTAGGTTTTTTAAGGAGAAATGGTTGACTGGTGCTAGTTGAATATTTTGTTTTTTGAAGACTTTTTTGAATTTATCATAGGCCCATGGATGGTAAGTGAATTTTTTGAAAATCATATTAGTTTCTGTAGATGAGAGAGTTGTGGTTTCCTTTAGTAGCTTCTTCTTTTTTGCTAAGCTCACTTTTTTGTCCACTAATGATTTGGGAAAGTTATTTTTTTGTGCTATTTCAATTATTTTGTTGTATTCTGTTTTGTATTCTTCTGCTGTGAGAGGGATGTTTACCAGTCTGTGTGCTAAACTATTGAAGATTGCCTGTTTGTGGGATCTTGGGTTGTAGCCATTAGCTTTTATGTAGTTGTCTGTCTGTGTTGGTTTTCTGTAAATGCCAAAGTTTAGTCTGTTTTTATTCCTCATTATTTTTAGATCCAAAAATGGTAAATGCTCGTCTTTTTCTATTTCTACAGTGAATTTGATGCTTTTTTCTTGGATATTTAAAAGTTTTAGTGCATCACTGATGTGTTTTTTTGGTACTATTGCAAAGATGTCATCTACATATCGTTGCCAGAGTTTGAACATCCAAGGGAAACCTTTGTTGATCCTTATTTCTAATGCACTCATGTACAGATCGGCCAGGAAGGGTGGGTTGCCCATTGCTAACCCTGAAGTTTGGTGATAATATTTTGTTTGAAACTGGAAGAAATTTTGTTCTATGCATAATTTGGTTAGTTCAATGTAGTCTGAAATTTCAGATGATGCCATTCCAAGTGATTTGAGCCATTTTTCTATCAACGGTGGGAGTTGATCAACTGGTATGCTGGGAAACAGTGATTTAACATCAAATGAGACTAGTGTGTCCTCTTCTTTTAGTTCAGTATCCTTAATGTGTTCTATAATGTGTTCTTTTAAATTAAAGAGCTTTTTAATTGAGCAAACCTTCTACAACTAATATAAGACAGTACATATCATTAACATAAATTATTGTATATACATTCTCTGAATAATTTTTATCTACCTATAACTTTCTATATATCTGAATTACAATTAATAGTGTCTAAAACTTGGTGGAACTGTGAATCTATATGTTTAATTTGTAACCTTTGTATATATGACTTACATTCTTATTATTGTAATATTGCCTCATTATATAATTGTTTGTATTCATGTTATTGTTTAAGCCAATATTCATTATTTGTATTCCTTGTTTAAAAATTGACAAGGCCATGAATTTGTAAGAAAATTCTTGTGCTGAATAAAGACACACACACACACATGCACACACGCATGCAAGCATGCTCAAACTCACGCACGTATTTGTAACAACACGAGGTACATTATACATTATATTATCACATATAAGGTACGACCAGAAAGTAAGTTCTGTTTGGTAATAAAATTAAATTGTGCACAGACACAGAAAAATTATTTATTGCACAAAATTCTGCAACTCTTAAACTACTTTTCCACATAACTGCAGAAATTTTGCAGTCATTTGTCATAGTGAGGCACAAGTATTTGTATACCTTCTTCATAGAAGTTTGCCACCTGTATCTTCAACCAGTTGGAAACATTTTCTTTCAGCTCTTCGTCATTGTTGAAGTGTTGACCGCCAAGGAAAGATTTGAGATGCAAAAACAGATGAAAGTCGCTAGGAGCGAGGTCAGGGCTGTACAGGGGGTGGTCAAACACGTCCCAGCCAAATCCCTGTAGGATGTTTTTCGTCGCATTTGCAGTGTGTGGTCATGCATTGTCATGAAGAAACACAACACCTTTTGACATCGCAAATTTGCTGATAAATGTCAATTGGTTTCACTTTCCTAGAATTCAGAAAATGAATCACAGATCTGATTTCACAAGAGGCAGGATTTTAAATCAACACCGACATTGTAAACAAGCACAACAAAGCGTACGTGGCTGACAGCGATCTCACAGTGGCGCACGTTTCTTCTCCTTGATACAGAGCATCTACCGCGCATGTGCGGAACTGCGATCGCAGCGCTGCAGCGGAGATAAACTGAAACAGAATTTACTTTCTGGACGTCCCTTGCATATCATTCAATCCAACTTTGAAAACAGGGATCAAATATCATCTGTAATGTGTGTATACATTTAACGATCCTGTACCTTCCATCTTTACTGAGGATGATAGGAGGATATAAAAACAGGTTGTTTAAGAATATCAAATTGATCCACTTACAATAAAAACCTCCAGTCCCTTAAATCCCTTAAATAGAGATTTGACTTCAGTGCAAAGTCCAAGTCTGTTTAAATATTGTCGCGACTGGCAGCGACGCACACAAAAGGTTCGGCACGGAGAGATAAGGAACGGATAGTGTATCACGGAGATAAAGAGCTTACAGATAAAGATAGCATGGAGATAAAGGCCTGTCAAAACAAATAAAGTTAGATAAATGGAAAATTCTAGTGACAAATTGATTGATAGAGAACATTCTAGAACAGTCGAGAATTATCAATGGAGGTATATATAAGAAATTGCAACATGCCAGTGGTGTAGTTGTAAACAGAGTCATAATGAGAGTTGTAATTTGAAGTGGTGTGTTTTGAAAGTAAGGCTCTTTGTTATTGTCAACGACCTTGGAAGATTGTAATTGTGTATGTGACGTAATTCTGCTACTGTAAGAATTGACCAACGTGTATTTCTACGGAAATAAAGAACATTTTGAATTTCTGCAACTCGGACTTGTAATTCTACGAACCCACAAAGTCACAATATATTTGACACTAAAAGTTGCATCATTAGAAGAAGAATATATTTGAGATATTGGTGCACAAATTAAATGCATATGTTGATGTTACAAATATTTATTGATATTAGTAACATTTGTATTCATGTTATTAGCTTCAGTTTTTATGCATGTGTTTATATTTCGATAAGATCCTCAACAGAAAGTTTTAAAACAATTCTAAACTATGATGGAAAGCAGATAAAGTCCTACATAAAAAGAGAACAGCCCATTAAAATACAAAGTATATGCTTCGAGATATAACTGTTTTTCGAAATGTTCTATGCTTTTCCTTTCCTATGCTTAATATAACATATAAACTTTAAATGCAAGATTCATTCTTGAGCAAATATTTGAAAGTTATTGTGCATATTGTGTGTAATGAACACTTATTGCTTAATTAGCTAAAATACACACCGTTACCCACCCTCCAACATTAAGTCATATTGGATGAATAAAATGATGCTCAAATGAACCCAGGGCCTGTAGAGCTTAGAGTTACCTGACATTCATTTCTCAGGATAAGGAAAAACCCTGGAGAAAACCCTACCCAGGTAACTGACCCTAACCGAGATTTGAACTCGGGGCCTCTTGAATGTGAGGCAGACAGGCTACTGTCTATGCTACCAAGGTCAGCAGGCGTAGATTTAGAACTCTTCCAAACCCCAGCCAGGACCACACATGAAGGAAGAAGCCAAAATTGAGCTGCAGTTCGTATTTACGAGTACAACGGCCGACGAATTTAATAACAAAGTCTGTGCGGTTAGAAGAATAGTGCAACTGCATGCTCTATGGATTCTGTTGGCAGTATCATTTGCTCATCTGCCTGACAAGGACACACTCACTAACATTCTGCTTAAGAGAGAAGAAAACATCTAATAAACATACATTGTGTTTAATAAATGATATTAATACATATCAACATTCCAACATGGAATTTATACAAGTCCAAATTTTCCTCCGTGCAACAAAGAAGAGGAAATGACTGAAGAACATCTTTTAACCTGTGAAGTCCTACCTGCTGGACCCACTACACAGAAATATTGGAGAGCAAGAGAGCTAATGGCTTCATTGCCAAAGCCTAGCATTTGACAACAAAGAAGAGGAAATGACTGAAGAACATCTTTTAACCTGTGAAGTCCTACCTGCCGGACCCACTACACAGAAATATTGGAGAGCAAGAGAGCTAATGGCTTCATTGCCAAAGCCTAGCATTTGACAACAAAGAAGAGGAAATGACTGAAGAACATCTTTTAACCTGTGAAGTCCTACCTGCCGGACCCACTACACAGAAATATTGGAGATCAAGAGAGCTAATGGCTTCATTGCCAAAGCCTAGCATTTGACAACGAAGAGGAAATGACAGAAGAACATCTTTTAACCTGTGAAGTCCTACCTGCCGGACCCACTACACAGAAATATTGGAGAGCAAGAGAGCTAATGGCTTCATTGCCAAAGCCTAGCATTTGACAAAGAAGAGGAAATGACTGAAGAACATCTTTTAACCTGTGAAGTCCTACCTGCCGGACCCACTACACAGAAATATTGGAGAGCAAGAGAGCTAATGGCTTCATTGCCAAAGCCTAGCATTTGACAACAAAGAAGAGGAAATGACTGAAGAACATCTTTTAACCTGTGAAGCCCTACCTGCCGGACCCACTACACAGAAATATTGGAGAGCAAGAGAGCTAATGGCTTCATTACCAAAGCCTAGCATTTGACAACAAAGAAGAGGAAATGACTGAAGAACATCTTTTAACCTGTGAAGTCCTACCTGCCGGACCCACTACACAGAAATATTGGAGAGCAAGAGAGCTAATGGCTTCATTGCCAAAGCCTAGCATTTGACAAAGAAGAGGAAATGACTGAAGAACATCTTTTAACCTGTGAAGTCCTACCTGCCGGACCCACTACACAGAAATATTGAAGAGCAAGAGAGCTAATGGCTTCATTGCCAAAGCCCAGCATTTGACAACAACAACATTCCGACATGGTTGTAATAACATAAATTCAAAACTAAATTTTGTTTTTATCTTGCTGCTTTCTTGAAGACATTTGGCTAACAATGACACATCACTTCTAACATGACATTATGTTCCTAAAACTTGGGAATCTAGGAGTGCGGGGGAAATCATTAGAGTGGCTCCAATCATATTTAAAAGAGAGGAAACAAATGGTTGAAATAACCCAAAATGAAAATGGGAGAAACACACATTATTTATCATGCATGAAAGAGCTTAAACTAGGTGTACCTCAAGGATCCGTACTAGGTCCCATTCTATTCCTTTTATTTATAAATGATCTTGAGGGACAAATACCAGCAAACACTATAACTCAGTTCGCCGATGACACATCTATGACAGTAACTAGTACTAATTCAGAGATCCATCAGGAGCTAGTAGATAAAGCAGCAACAGCAACATATAAGTATTTTGAAAACCACAAGTTAAAAATAAACACAGGGAAAACAGTAACAATTCATAAATCCTTTTATGGAAGTGTTGAAAACAGTGTTGTTGTATAAATTAAGTTAATTAGGAGTCGATTAATAACACAAAACAACACTCACTTTTAAATTTTCCCGGAACCGGTTTCTGAGGTCTTCCCTCTATCTTCAGCCGGACATCGACTAGTTCTCATTGGTGTAGCTGGCAATATTTTGTCTTCGGTCTCCTCTGGTGGCGGTTCGAGGAACTTGCTGAACAAATCTTTCTGGGGGATGTCGAAATTGAATACTTTGTTCCTATTTTTTGAAATAAAGATTTGTTCCCATGTGGACAGTTCTTCTTTTCCTGTTGTATGTTTTAGTAATTTTGGTTCTGGATTTATGTTGTGGTTTTTTTCCCAAAAATGCGTGGCAACTGCTGATTTTTCTAATTGAAAATTGAATTTCTAATTAGAAAAATCAGCAGTTGCCACGCATTTTTGGGAAAAAAACCACAACATAAATCCAGAACCAAAATTACTAAAACATACAACAGGAAAAGAAGAACTGTCCACATGGGAACAAATCTTTATTTCAAAAAATAGGAACAAAGTATTCAATTTCGACATCCCCCAGAAAGATTTGTTCAGCAAGTTCCTCGAACCGCCACCAGAGGAGACCGAAGACAAAATATTGCCAGCTACACCAATGAGAACTAGTCGATGTCCGGCTGAAGATAGAGGGAAGACCTCAGAAACCGGTTCCGGGAAAATTTAAAAGTGAGTGTTGTTTTGTGTTATTAATCGACTCCTAATTAACTTAATAAGTAACAATTCATTTTCACACCAGTCAAAATAAACATTTTGCACAGCCAAATGTATTAATAAACAATAAGGTTATTGACAATGTAAAAAGCACCAAATTTCTTGGAGTCTGGATCCAAAGTGATTTAAAATGGGACGTACACATTGATCATTTAATGAAAAGATTGAGCACAGCGTGTTTTATTTTTAGGAAATTGGCTAAAACCGTTAGCATAGAAACGATGCGAAGTATGTATTTTGCATTTGTACACTCAATCCTGAGATATGGAATAGTCTTCTGGGGAAGCTCACCACATTGCAAAAAATTGTTGGTAATGCAAAAGAGAATTATACGAATAATATTAGGGGTGAATCAAAAACACACATGTCGTCCATTATTCAAGAAACTTAACATCTTGTCGCTCTCAGGCATTTACATTTATGAATCCATACTTTTTACAAAGAGGCTTCTAGACAGTGATTGTACCATATTCACCGTAAATGCAGACATTCATAATCACAATACCAGACAACGCAGTAACTTACACGTGACAAATGCAAACACTAAATTGTACCAGGACGGAATATCATATTCTGGCTCTAAACTATACAACAGATTACCAGACAAATTAAAAAGAATAAAAAAAGCAGCATCTTTTAGATCAAAACTACTGTCCTATCTGATTGAGCACTGCTATTATTCAACTGATGAGTTTTACATCAATCAGTACAGCCATAGTATACAAAAATGGTGACAATGTAAATGTATTTAACCATAGATCCCTTAGAATAAGTGCTTATCTTAACCTGTATATATGTGTACAAACAATTTAGCTATTAAGTTATTTTAATTTGACGTGTCCAACATCTTATACATGCAAATGTATCTATGATTTCCTGGATCAATAACTGCTTTGCTGTATTTTATTTCCTGAATAAGCATCCGTAGGATATGTGGGCAGAATCAATATATCCTTACAAGTGGATATTGTATACTGTAGAAGTCTTTTCTTCTGTTAAGTTAAATAAGTTTTTCATAGAATGTCTAAAGGCAAAGGAATATTTTATATATTTGCAGGGACATCAAATGTGAAAATCTTCTTATGGACAAGCGGTTTAATATTAAATTATCAGACTTTGGATTTGCACGTGGTCAGATGAAGGCCAAAAATGGTATTGCACCACTTAGTCGAACATTTTGTGGAAGCTATGCTTATGCTTCACCAGAAATCTTACATGGTATTCCTTATGAACCTCAACTCTCAGATATATGGTCCATGGGAGTGGTTTTATATGCTACAGTATACGGACGTCTGCCTTTCGATGACACAAATTATAAGCAGCTGTTAAAGGTAATTCTAAAAATGAAATTCATGCGTGTTTGCACTTAGATGTATAGTTGTATAGATTTCTACATTTTAGTTAAGCTAGTAAAATGTTTGTAGCCAATTAAATATGCTATTACATTTTTTTATTTATTTGTTAGTGACATAAATTGCCAAGATGTCATGGCAGCATCATCAAAATTTCATTTAAAATTTCATCCTACAGGAATTCTATTACATGCAAGTAAATCTACTGATATGGGGCCCATCACCTTTAAGTACACTTAAGTCAGTGATCTGAGATGGGGTTTGAACACATGACCTTTGAATAAGTAACCTTTTTCTTGTATAGTTATGAAGTAAATAATGCTAAAGAAAAGATAAAAGACTAATTTAATAATTAAGTTTACAGGAAAATAAAACACATTCCTTACTAAAACTCTTTTATCCTTTATTAACTATTTGTAATTATTTGTGAGAGGAAATAACATAGCTCCTTTACAATAATGTAGTTAAGTATATTGCATACTTCCAGAATAAATAAATAAATAAAAAACAGAAAATGTTTAAGTTTGTTTTAAAGATAAGTATGAGGGCTGTTCAATAAAGAATGATCATAATTTCAAACATAATCACTGCTGATGAAACTTCATCATGAAGATTTAAGGAGTAGAAGAATATGCTGTGATACCAAATCAAGCATAGATAACTAACCTGTGACACAAGAGTTCACTAACTTGCACTTTGTGCTTATTATAATTATTATAACCTCTGAGCTATGAACTGTGAATGTTTGGTGACTTGTGGGCAGTCATTAAGCTGTCCAGGATTATTATTTGAATAAGGCAATCAAGGAATTGACAGAAAAATCGGGTATAAACAACTTAATAAGCAGATCATGGCTATCCAGGCCAGAAGATTTTACTATTTCACCAACAGTTAAATTGTTTTCTATTCAATTCAATTTATTCATTCTTTAAATCTCCATACAAGATTGTAGACACGTCAAAACAAAATTTAAGTACAAAATTTAAATACAGAAATTACAAACAAAAAAAAACCATGTAAAAGAGTAAATGCCAAAATATAATAATATAACCATATTGGGTACCACTATAAGTGAAGGAATGTTTGTATAACGTAGTAGTAGGTTTAAACTGTTTCTTGTATCATGCTGGTGTGTCACTGCATATTTTTTAAAGCAACTTAAACTAGCTTTTACATGTAAAAGAACTTTGTATATGTAGAAACATGGCAGGGTTATAATTTTCAGTTCCTTAAAATACACTCTACAGCTCACATGTGCAGCTTGGTTCACTATTATTCTTATGGCTCTTTTTTCTTGCATTCGAGAAACCTATTCTGACATATTTGAATTACTCCAAAAGATGATACCATAATTCATAAGGGAATGAAAATATGCAAAATATGCCATTCGGACTGTCTTTACGTCCGCTATCATTTTTAATGTTTTTAAAGCATAGCACTGCTTACTTAACTTTTTAATCAAATCTTCTATATGTACAGTCCAATCCAAGTTTTGATTGAAACAAAAACCTAAATTTTTTTTATCTTTTACATATGAAATGTTGATGCCATCCAAATTAAGGTCAGGGAAGGTAATACTTCCATTTAATTTATGCTGAAAACCTATTGCTACTGTTTTATCTTTGTTTAAAATTAGTCTGTTCTGATTAAGCCATGGCATAATAGTTTCATTAATTTCATTTACATTTTGAAGTGAATGACCTTTATCATTACCAGTGATGAGTATGTTTGAGTCATCTGCAAAAATAGTAAGTTTAATATTTTCTTATCTATATTATGAGTTATATCATTAATATAAACTATATGTTCTATGTTCTCTTATGTTCAGGTAAGAATAAAGAATGAGCTTGTAACATGGCTACAATTTTCAAATTCTCCCATTTTAATTCAGGCCTGAGTCCATAATCACTGAATAACAAAAGAAACCTGTTTTACATGGTAATGTATGAAGCGAAGTAACCCTTTAAAAGATTTGCAGTTATAATACGCACAAAGTGCAAGTTAGTGAACTATTGTCTCAGTGTTTAGTTATCTATGCTTGATTTAGTATCACAGCACATTCTACTACTCCTTAAATCTTCTCTATTGGCCTCTGGTGAGTGACCCTGAACAACAATATGTGAGAACAAAATTCTTCTTTCTTCTATGACAGAATTTTATCCACCAGAGGTATACCTTTAAACATTCTTAATCTGAAAACATTAAGAAAAACATTAAGAATACTAATCTTTAAGGCAAACTTACACTTTTTATATTTTTTATTTATTTATTTTTTTATTCTGGAGGTATGCAATATACTTAACTACATTATTGTAAAGGAGCTATGTTATTTCCTCTCACAAATAATTACCAATAGGTAATAAAAGATAAAACAGTTTTAGAAAGGAATATGCTTTAATTTCCTGTTCACTTAATTATTAAATTAGTCTTCTGTTTTTTCTTTAGCATTATTTACTTCATAACTATACAAGAAAAATGTTACTTATCCAAAAGTCATGGATTCAAAACCCGGTTCAGATCAATGATTTGTAAGTGTACTTAAAAGCAACAGGCCCCATATCAGTAAATTTATTCACATGTTAAAGAATTTCTGTAGGATGAAATTTCAAATGAAATTCTGATGATGCTGACATGACATCTTAGCAATTTATGTCATTAACACAAAAATAAAATTAAATTAAAAAATGCACTAATACATTAATTTGCTGCAAGCATTTTACTAGCATAACTAAAATGTAGGAATCTATTTATGCAGTTTTATTATACTTACAGCTCCTACATTCTTGCCACAGAAATGAGGTTTAATTTTAAACTTACAAATGGCTACATAGAAAATGAAGCTAGCTACAGTGAAGCAATAAACATTACACAAATATAAATATTTGTTACAAAGGCTTCACTTATCTCAAGAAATTGGTGTTAATACTTCTTTTTAATGGAGATCAATTTCACAAACAGATTGTATCTTCAATCCACAAACAAACTCCGTTGTCAAACGTTGTCAAAAGTTTGTTTGTGGACTGAAGATACAATCTGTTTGTGAAATCGATCTCCATTAAAAAGAAGTATTAACACCAATTTCTTGAGATAAGTGAAGCCTTTGTAACAAATATTTATATTTGTGTAATGTTTATTGCTTCACTGTAGCTAGCTTCATTTTCTATATAATCAGTAGTTTTTAATTTGAAGCATCCATTTTCGTTGTTTTCGTTTTATAGGTTACTATGGATAATTTTGCTTATAATAACATGTATGAGTTAAATTTAAATTTTATGATACTAAATCTGAAATTAAGCTATATTTAAAACTTCAAAAGAAGAAAAGATCTATTCTTGAAGACATTTATTTTCTAAATCTTTGTTTAAAACATAAAGTAGTTCCTACATTTGTTAGAAAAACTATTAAATTTGACAATGGAGTTTGTTTGTGGACTGAAGATACAGACAATCTGTTTGTGAAATTGATCTCCATTAGAAAAAAGTATTAACACCAGTTTCTTAAGATAAGTGAAGCCTTTGTATCAAATATTTATATTTGTGTAATATTACAATGGCTATTACACAAATATAATTTTTTGTAACAAAAACTTCACTCATCTTAAGAAAATGATGTCAATTTTTCTTATTAGTTGAAATAATAAGAAAAACTAATGAGAAAAAATAACATAAATTAACATAATTAACATCAACTAATAAGAAAAATTGACATCATTTTCTTAAGATAAGTGAAGTTTTTGTTACAAATATTTATTGCTTCACTGTGGCTAGCTTCATTTTCTACATAATCACAAATGGCTATTTATTCAGTCCTTTACCATTTACATAAGGAACTACATTCAACTTTAAACTCACTTTTTCTGAATTTCCTCTTTTTTATTTGCACTATTCAAAATGCTCCTTTCACCACATTTTATAATTAACTTGAAATTTTCAAAATAGCTTCAGGAATTATGGATTTAAAAATTGTTGTAAGCTAGCTAAAAGTATTAAGTAGTTCAGTTGAAACTGTTTTCCATAACTCACATCGAGAAAGCTGAAAAATGCAATAATATATTATTTCAATAATATTCAACAAGTTTTTCTTTAACTATTAAAATTATCATTACTTTTTTTTTTTTTTTTTTAATTTTACGTCCTCCAATGTTAAGTCATATCGGACAATGAATGGAATGGGTGAAATGATGATCAAATGAGCCTGGGGTGCTTAGAGCTTAGAGTTACCCAACGTTCGTCTTCCAGGATAAGGGAAAACCCCGGAAAAAATTATCCAGGTGACTCACCCTGACCGAGATTCAAACTCTGGACCTCTTGAAGATGATGCAGAAATGCTACTGAGGCGGGCATATCATGACTTGAAACTTAATATTAAGAAATGCCTGCATAATAAGTCCTTTAAGTTTGTGTATTATGCTCAAATTAAAAGTTTACAGCAAATATAAAAAACTATAGTATCCAAGAAGCATTTCGTATTGCTATATAAAAAAATAATTAACTAGGAATGAAAACTTAGTATCTTATCAATGGTGTGATATACTTTATTAAAACTGTGTGTACATACTCTGTATGTTTACTCTTCTGAATAGGTATGAGTATACGATAAAAGGGTCAAATCAATCAAAACAAAAGCCTGCCTCAGTAGCATGGTGGTAGCATGTCTGCTTCACATTCAAGAGGTCCCAAGTTTGAATCTTGGTCAGGGTGAGTTGCCTGGATAAGGTTTTCCTGGGGTTTTTCCTTATCCTGAAAGATGAATATCGGGTAACTCTAAGTTCTGTGGACCCTGGGCTCATTTTAGCATCTTTTCACCCATTCCATTCATCGTCCGATATGACTTAATGCTGGAGGACGTAAAATTTAAAAAAAAAAAAAAAAAAAAAAAAAAAACTAAATTTTTTTATTTTCACATACATTTCTGTTCCTGAAACAGATTTTGTTCAGTATTCAGTTGATAACATGGAGTATGGAATGATAAAATTTTTAAAATAGAGAAACAAATAAACAAAATGGCAGCATGCTAATGTCATAGACTTAAGATAGTTTCATCTCGAATGCAGGGTTGTGCTAAATATCTTTCAAATTGCAAAATGATGACAAAGACAAATATTTCTAAATCTGCAAGTGTTACAAATGATTAACTTTTGAAATAAAATGACCAATGCTATCTATATATATGTGCTTCTTAAGACTGTATGGTATTACAGCACTATTAGCAAGTTGTTGCAGAATGCTTTCTCAGTAGCAGTGGCAAAGCATGCAATGAAGCACTGGAAGTGCCGCTTCCACAAGAATTTCCGGAGGTAAAGAAGAAAAACAAATAGTTCATGGCAAACAATATTTAATTTGCTTTGGATACATTTTCAAAATTTATTCATGAATATCCATGTGCTGGAGACAATTTGACAGCTGATTAAGCTGTGACCAGTTCCGTGAGCTCATTCAGTACTGAATATTTCTGTATTCACACATTCATAACCTTCAGTGCCATGCTTCATACATTTCCAGAAGCAATTGCAACTCTTTGGCAGTTAGGAAGCACTTGACAGATTTTGTCAGGTGAAACCTCTATAGTGCACTATAGAAAGTGCATGAAGGAAAGTTTATTCTTTTGTTTTATGTAGTGCTTTATACGAGGGTGAGTCAAATGAAAACCTTAAAAATATGTTTTAAATATTTACTGTGCAGAAGTGGTACAAAGCTATATCACTTTTCAACATAATCTCCCCATGCTCAATGCAAGTTCTCCAACGCTTACAAAGTGCATAAATGCCTTTAGAAAAAAATTCTTTTAGTAGTCCGCACAACCACTCATGCACCGCGTGGCGTACCTCTTCATCGGAACGGAACTTCTTTCCTCTCATTGCGTCTTTGAGTGGTCCAAACATATGGAAATCACTTGGGACAAGATCTGGTGAGTATGGTGGATCAGGAAGACACTCAAAATGTAGGTCTGTGATTGTTGTAACTGTTGTACAGGCAGCGTGGGGCCTTGCATTGTCATGTTGCAAAAGCACACCTGCTGACAGCAATTCACGTCGCTTTGATTTGATTGCAGGCTTCAGATGATTTTTAAGGAGATCTTAGTATGATGCACTGGTGACAGTGGTCCCTCTAGGCATGTAATGCTCCAAATGCTGCAATGTTTTGTGGAGTCAGAACTCGTGCACTATGCTGCCACCTACAGGCCATTCTGCACACTGTTTGTAGCACACTTACCAACTTACAGCATAACAGCGCGAAATTTTAATTTGTTATTACAAATTTAAGGTTTTCATTTGACTCACCCTCATATAACTAAGTTTATTTCAATAGCATTAACAAGAGGAATTTATGTAAATTGGTATATAATGGTGACAAATAGGAAATTCTTGTGAAGTTTTAAATTATTAGCAGAAGTGTGTGAATTGCATACTTTCTCTATATTAGATTAACAATTCACATGATGTGGACCGCTCTCTGAAAAATTGGAATGTCTGAGTGGAGAGGCGAAGCAGGAGTGTCTGCTTGTAGTGTGACCAGTCTTGCAATGCAAGAAGGGCCTACATGTGAATGTACAATAGTAGGAGTACTAAAGAATACTTTAGTTCTTCCTGTAATTTTTCTCTTTTGTTTTAAGAAAATTGTTACTTAGAGCTTCCCCTGCTTTAAAAGTCATGCCTTGCCACTGCTCATAGTGAGTCTTACAAATTTATTTATACTTAACCTCTATATAACTATACTTAATTCACTATTTATTATTTACAGCAAGTACAAAGTAAATTAGTGTTTCCTAAAGAGCCAAAAGTGAGTGCTGAATGTAAGTCACTCATAACTAGGATTTTGGTGCCAGCCAGAAACAGAATTTTAATACCAGCAATTCGAAATGATCCTTGGATGCTGAAACCTAGTGATGTACCTCATTCATCTGCTGAAGTAAGCTCTAGACATTCGTAATATTGTTTGATTGTTTTAGAATTCTTTTCTATTTATCTTATTAAAGGAAATCTATTTTATTTTCAGTAAATAATTATTTAACTGAAATAATGCTATTATACAAAGGTGTAGCTAACATGCCATCCAATAATTATAAACTGTAATAAAAGTTTCTTTGCACACATTGACTTACAATATGATTACCTACTATTATTTGAAGGCCAAGAGTTAACAGCTAAGTTTGACGATTTGTCATTTGGTTACAAAATCTGAATCCCTAAGGTTCTGAAAGTCAGGTCTCATGCATGGGTCACCTCACTGCTCAACTTAAGTTATGGAAATTGATATAGTGGGAGAGGCTAGTGGTACAGGAGTTCAGAACGGAGTGCATTGCATTATTCTCCCTAAGTGATTTGGGTTTGTGCACTCACAGAATATATTGCAACTCCAAAGAGTAAATAAGTAAGTTCACTGTTAAATTAATAGTAGCAAAGGATATGCCAAAAATCACAAGCATTTTTTTGCAGTGCAAACTTGTAGAGGATTTTGCCAAAGAAAGAAGACAACATGTGTGCTGAAAATATTTAACATGTATAGAGCTCATTTAAACAGTTGTCAACAGTCTAAAGATACAAACAAAAGCAAAAGAAGATGCTAAATCCTGTCAAGATAGATTCCTAGCATAAAATAATTTTAGCAATTAAAAGAGAAAATTTTATTTTAACTTAACATTATATATTGTTACAGCATATAAACAGACTTCTGAATGGGAGGTCTGCAGCTCAAATCCCACCAGGATCATTCTCCCTAATAAGGCTTTTTCCAGGTTTACTTTACTCCTCAAAACTAGTAAATGCCTAGGAGGTATTCTAAACTTAAATTTCTAAATTTTTTGTTTCCAAATTTCTTTCCTTAATCATTTCATGTATTATCAGGTCCAACACATATGCTGCCACATATAGTAAGGTTAGGCATTAAACACTACTGAAAAATGATATATAGTTGATTCAAAATGACAGACACACTATCAAATTGCTATATTTTCTGCAGTATACCTCATACTTGAATTCCATCACGTATATTTGAAAGAGGATGTTGTTTTGAATACTACTGCCAGAGGGTTCCCAATGTTGGATAGGTTGTATGGGGAGTCACAACCGGGTACTTGGTTCTGGCCATCAAAGTTCCTTGATCTCACATTCTGTGAGCTTTTCTTGTAAGGGTTTGTGAAAGAGGCTGTTTACACACCACTCATTCCCACAGATTTAAATGACTTGCAAAACCATATCACAGAAGCAGTGAACTCAGTGACACAAGATATTTGTCATCGAGTGTGGGACAAATTGAGCTACTATCTAGATGCTATCTGTGCAACTGGAGGAGGGCATATTAAACATCTATTAATCTCTATGTATGTATAACCACATGTAATTTACAGAAGTCAAATACAATGTATAGTGCAAGAAATATAGCAATTTGAAATTATGTCCAGCTTTTTGAATCAGCCTGTATATTTTATGCTCATGATGATGATGATTGTACATAAGGGTGCTCAACTGCTTGGTCATCAGTGCCCTTACAAAAACTAATTCATGGCAATAGCCAGATATAAATTACTCAAAATTTAAAAAACAAACCAAAACAAAATGACAATAAAATAAATAAGCCCAAATGGGTAAAAAAACAATAAAAAGCTATAATTACCAATAAAATACCAAAAGGCATAAAATTTACTACTTTCAATATCAAAAGCTACCTGCCCAGTGGTGGTCGAATCAATTTGTTCCTTTTCTTTGGGGTTGGCCTAGCACCTTCAGCAGGTTTTTCCTACCTTTTCCTCACTGTCGTTTGGGCAGTGAGGACAGGATCTACCCGCTCCACATCCTCAATGGAGGACGACTTTCGTAATGGTAATTTTGAATCGTTTCTCTCGAAATGATCGGAAACTGCGTGAGTCACCAATTAGAGTCCTTTCCAGATGAGTCCTGCGATGATGTTGACGGAGGAGATGTTCGCAGACTTTTGTGCTGGCTAGCTTTCCTTTCACTGGTCTTACTATTTTCCTTAAGGAAGTCAGTTCTGTCATATGAGGTCTTAAATTTCCTTGGCGATACATTATATATTACTGATTCATATGTTCTTGAAGTAGATGCTTTCGGCGGTGACATGGCTGAATCCTTCTTCTTAGGACTGGACTTGGTCGGCGCGCTCACTGTTGTTCGTGCTGATGTTTGTTGCCTTGGCTGTGATCTTGGTGTAATTGATCTTTCGGATATTACTGCCCTGTTTATGTCGCTAGTTTGTGTTGCGACTTCACGTCTAGGTACCGGCTTAGCTGCAACTGCACTATAAGTAACAGTCCTAGGGAGAGAAGGCTGGTGCATATGCAAGAGTTCCCAGGCTTCCAAGAAGGACACTCTCTCTTTTACCTGGATCTCTTGGATTGCCTTTTCCTCCATAAAACGTGGGCATTCTCTGGAGTTAGATGAATGATTAGCACTGTTGTTAACACATGTTGCAGGTGAAGTACAAGCATTATCATGTTTGACTTCCCCGCAGTCAACGCAAATAGCAACTCCATTACAAGAATCACTCGTGTGGCCAAAGCGCTGGCATTTATAACACCTCAGTGGATTGGGTATATACTGCCTCACTTCAATAGCTTCAAAGCCTGCCTTAATCCTTTGTGGGAGATCTACCCGATCAAAGGTAAAAAACAGGATATGAGTGGGCACTATAATAGTTCACCTCGAACTTTGCGGTGAACTCAATATACATTAGTCACACCTTGTTCCACCAAGTTTTCCTGAATCTCCTCATTGGACATACCATTCAATGCGCTGGTGTTTACTACACCATGCTAGGAGTTCAGGGTTCTATGGAATTCAACATGCACCAGATAGCTCGCAAGCAAATTGGCCTTCAAAATTTTCGCAGCCTGCGTCAAAGAAACTGCTTCGACCAGGAGCGTGCCACTGCGAGATCGAGTACAGGATTTTACAGGACCAGCAATGTTATCAAAACCCTTCTGAATAATGAACGGATTCACGGTAGTAAATTTTCGAACCTTCCTCAGTTCTAAAAATAACTAAATAGCGAGGACCACAAGACTCAACTATTTCCTTTCCACACTTTTTGTTAAAGTTTGCCATAAGAAATTGAATGAGTTTCATCCCCCAGGGCTTCCCACTCACCACGGTTCCTCCCACTAGGATGACAGGGCTACACACGGGATACAGCGGGCTCACCATCCCACTCACCCTGGAGTTCGGTGTATGACCTAGTCCTGGCCGATTGGCTAGGGGTGGGTTAGCCCCTAACCTACCGTTCAGGTGAAGCAGAAACCAAAGTAGTGTATTGGAAATGCGCACCCTCACCGAATTCAGAAGAAGACTGGAACGAGCTCAGATGCGCATCCCTCAACCACCAGGACAAACCTTTCCACTGACATGAGTCTCCACGCACGGCCTACACGTGGGTGGGTGTTTTGTGTGACCCCTCACCACTAAGAGGAACCCACATCGAGGGTGTTAGGGTGGCTCGGGACCCCGGGATCGCCAATTCCCGTACCTACCGCAGTAGGCCCCTGGGGGGATTATGCTTATGTGTTTGTTTCCTCAAATTCAGAACATTATTTCAGAATGATAACTCAGTATAGGTATAGTTTAACATATGTACACTTAAAAAATGCCCTTTTATGTATATGTAGATGTAAAATATTCTCGGAAAGGTCAGAAGATACTTATATTTAATTCTTACAAGCAGTGTTTGTTTCTCTCTTTCTTGAATTCCACATCTTTTCCTTTTATTTTATTTGTTCTTTTTTAAAACTTATTACAGTGCATTGTTACAGAGTTATAAACTTATCATTTCTATCACTAATAGGAGCTGCATTTCTCTTACCACATTAAGAAAACAATCTTATTTCAATTCGCTGCAATGCATTGTGATGTAATATACTTGTTAATTTGTTATTTTCTGAAATAGAGAATGTCATCATTCCACAATGGTAGAACATGTATGGTTTAATCTAAAGCAATCAAAACTATGATACTATTAACCTGTTTTCTAGAGTCCTCATTTATGGGTATCCAATCCACTGTACTAAAATAGTCAAATTTGTATCAGTTATGCCATATTTCTCTGTGTAGGTATCCATGCATGAGGCCCGCTCATTACTCACCTAATTAATAAAATGCTCTAATCAAAGAGCAAATTTGCAGGACAACCCATGATGTGCATCTGTTAAGAGAGTACCCTGAGATGGAGTGTGGACATTTTGAGCGCGTTTTTTGGGCAAAGTCATACATTACAAGCAGTATTAATCTAGCAGGTGTAACATTTGTAAATACGATAATTAATTTACTTCTTTCAATGGTTTCGACCATGTGACTCATTTGATCTAAAAGATTAATTTATAAATCTTCATAATCATGCCTTAGAGAATGTTGCTCTCGGTACTTGAATTTATTATTGTGATACCCAGTGCTGTTATTGGATGGCAGTTTTCCTATACCCTAAATTTTGGATGTGCAAACTCAAAAGAAAATAATCAAGTTAAACCTTATTGTTTTATCATATTTTGCACTCACTTCCATAATACTGCAGCAAACTCAGCCAGGAACTTCCAGTGCTACAAAGATTTCCCAAGGAGCAGCAGCTACAGCCATAATAGAACTGTTAACGAAGAATACATTTAAGCATGAAAGTGTTGAAAACAAACAGTCCAGAAATACTATAGAGGACGAAATTCCAACTAGTGTTGTACATCCTGCCAGCAAGAGCTCTGTCAATGAAGAAAGTGACACTAAGGAGAATGTATAGAGTTCTGGACACCCTTGTATTTGTTTCTCTCTTAACTTTTTAACAAGTATTTGTAACTTTTGTTTTCCTCCTGCTTCCTTTTTAATGTGAACTTGCTTTCATTGCTCAATGTAAATACAAAAAGAAAAGCACTTTATTGTACCATACTAAATAACTTACTAAGCAGCAAAATTTTTGCTCTTGATATTTGCTGTGTTTTCAACGTGTAATCAAATTTATGTCAATATATTTTGCATTCTGATACACCAACATAAGTTCTGTCAGGATTCACTTCACCGCATAGCCTTGTCTATAACATCTTAAACTTTATATTGTAAATGAGGATCCATTTAGGATTTTATGAAAATCAAAATCATTGCTATGATAAATACAATTCATGATACTCAGAAGGGAAGCAATATAACTCACTCTTTGCTAGATGTGTTTCATATTGGATGATATACGATGGGTAGTCCAAGTTTTAATAATCACCTTGAAAAAATAAAGCTAGTTGAAAAAACTATTTGTAGTCAGTTTTTAACACTTCATCACTTACATTTTTATATTCTTGAGGAATTAATTTCAGAAGATATTATCAACCTCAGTCTAACTATACCTTTATTGACAATGGATGCAATGGCTTCCGAAACTAGTCCCTTAATAATATGAAAATGTAAGTGATGAACTGTTAAAAACTGACTACAAATAGTTTTTTCAATTAATTTTGATGTCACTGTTACTAAATTCCTCCAATCATGCATAAAAGAGTTAGTAATTAATTTCTTGTTAGTTTGCAGGTACATTAAGTTAACTGATGGAAATTAATTATTCCTCCATACTAGCCACGTATAGTCTTAAGATTTTGGATAGTCAACCTGAAAAATTCAATGCCATGGATTTCGGTTTTAGTCCAGTCACTCTTAACCTTTGAGTTGCTCAAATTTGTAGGTTCAGGTCTGAAGTCCTGGTACACATTTAAATCCCTGTGCCACATCACTGTAGCATGCCACTAGAGGGCCCAAAACAAAAAATTAGACAGCCCATTGATAAAGTGGAGTATTGTGCATTAATTTATTTCCTATATCTGTAGGGGAACAACACTGCAACAATCCATGCTAAGTTGTGGAAGAGTGCAATAACAATGCACTATCATATGACACAGTGGTCAGATCGTGCAGATGCTTTTAGTGCAATCAAACAAGTCTGGATGACGAAGAACAAAGTGGCATACCATCTTTCTGTGAAGAACCGGGAATTTCAAGGTGTGGTGCTGACAGATTATGCTCAGAAGGGGCAAACCATCACAGGAATATACTACCGAAATCTCCTGATGAGTTTACGGGAGCCATAAGGATGAAGCATCGTAGGAAGCTGTCCAAGGAGGTGGTTTGGAGAAACTTTCTTTTGTGTGGTGCAAGAATATTTTCTAAGTCCAAAGGTGCACTATATGCATGCGCAAGCACACGACTAGCCGGTTCTTGCGTTGCAGCCAACATGAGAAAGATATGTAAAACTTGTAGCCAACCTATGCAAAAATGCCCTACTACTACCTTAATGGTGAGAGAACTACCTTAATGACGACTTACTATGCTATAAGTACTTTAAGGCCTTGGCTTTATAGCTCGGACCACTATTAGGTACAATTAATGAAAATTAATTGTTCTTTCACACTAGCTGTGTGTAGGACGCGCTATGAAATGGTAGAGCCAGACTGAAAAGCTCAATGCCATAGCCAGGATTTGAACCACTGATCTTCTGATTGCCGTCCAGCTGCTCTAACCTTTGAGCTACTATGGCCAACGTGCCGACATGACATTAAATTCTCCAAATGACTCGTAGTTGGTAGTTGTCTCATGTGTTTATGAGAACTAGTGGTTTACCGGGAAAAATACAAGTCAGTTGGAGAATTTAATGTCATGTCAGCACGTTGGCCATAGTAGCTCAAGGGTTAGAGCGGCTGGACGGCAACCAGAAGATCCATGGTTCAAATCCCGGCTATGGCATTGAATTTTTCAGTCTGGCTCTACCGTTTCATAGTGCATCCTACACATGGTTAGTGTGAAAGAACAATTAATTTCCAAACAATAACGTTAAAAGTATGCCCTCCAACATGAAATTGCACTAAAAAGTAAAGCAATTATATTAAAAATCATGGTTGTATATAAAAACATCAAAAAGTTTGAAGGACCGTTTCATAGTGCATCCTACACATGGCTAGTGTGAAAGAAAAATTAATTTCCAAACAATTAATAACGTTAAAAGAATGCCCTCCAACACGAAATTACACTAAAAAGTAAAGAAATTATATTAAAAATCATGGTTGTATATAAAAACATCAAAAAGTTTGAAGGACTTAAACCGCCGCGTCACATATCAGAAAGAAGAGCCAGTTCTTCTACTTCAAAATAACGTTGCAGCTCATTATGCATAGGACACAGTCACACATGCTGATTCTTTAGGCTATCAAATTTTACCTCAGCCTTTATATTCCCCTGATATAGCCCCCAGTGAATTCTTCTTCTTTCCTCAGATAAACAAACCATTGTGTGGCAGGCATTTCCAGAATGACAAGGTGATTTATGAGGTGGAACGTTTCCTGAACAGTCAAAATGCTGACTTCTACACCAAGGTCTCCGTCATGCCATCCATCAATGGGAAAAATGTGCCACGTTGAATGGTGAATACGTACCAAAGGACTAATAAAATTACCAAGTTTCATGACCGCAGCTTCATTTTTCTGAGGTGATAATTAAAACTATATGACTAACCCTTGTATAGCCTTTTCCACAGACAACAGGCACAACAAAAAGCAAGTTTCACTAATTATAATAATTAGTGACTAAATTTCACTTACATGACTAATTTCACAACTCAAGTGTTTGCAATTGTAACAAATTAGTTGATGATGGAAGCGACTGAGTTGCACAACTTGTCCTTTTATATCTACAGTAGCAAAGATAAGACAAGTTTTATCACTAATTATTATAATTTATTGAATTATATTTGCTTCACTGTCAACAGCTTCAGTTTGTTACCTCTAAGTTTTATTTTGTTTATAATCTCTAAGGAGAATGCTCATTTGAATAATCAGATATTTTAAAAGTATCAAAGAAAACACAAGAGTTCAGTCGATTATAATGTGTATTGTTACAAAAGTGCCTCATTTCTGAGGCCATTTCCAAAATATTACCAATATTACCGTCACTTTTTTTTTAAATTAAGGGCCAATTGCTGTGCACTTTTCTGTTAGTTTGCACACAGGCTATATAGTTTCTGTTTACAAGGTATACATTGACCTTGTATGTAAAACTCATTCTTCAATGGATTACCCTCCTCTTTGTAGAACTTACAGGTCAATGGTTTGGGTCACTAGCCTGTTGAGTAGCAAATAATCTTTGGATCACAACATATCCAGTATAAATGATAGCCCAATGCTTGGTATGGCGGTCAAGAAGAAGGAAATGAAATGTGGTGATGAAAGAAATGATAAGAAAATTTGCAGAACAGACTATCCAACCCAGCATTTGTCCAATGACCCAGGAATTCTGCAAAAAAAACTTTTGGTTAGTTTACTCTGTCTGGGCTGTTTGAACCTTGGTCCTCCCAAATGCAAGTTGCACATGTTAACGCAGTGTCACTCACTCAGCATGTAAAAAACATTAGAAAAATATAATTAAGTGAAACTACCTGTGACTGTTGCTTCCTTCATAGGAGCACATAGTGTATCAGTCCACTGTAGTATTGCCTGTACATATCCACTATTTGTACTGTTGTAATCAGTGTTAATAGCATAGTTTACTTCATAATCATTTACAAACTGGTTTTCATTCTTTCATAAAAGCTGTAGAGATAATATACAAACACACCTGTAATTAGCCACATGCATGCATGCACACACGAGGGTGGGTGGGCAGGCGAAAACATAATGAAGTGAAGTAATGAATAATAATTAAAGGCCAGAGAGATGTGTTCTCGTGTGCGATACAAGTTAGCTGGACACAGCGTATGAATGATGTCAGATGTACAGCATGACCATCAAATGTGTGTACGTCGAAAGCAACTTAGCCTAGTACTCTGCAAAATAGTGAAGCATTTATTAAATTATAGATGAGTCATATATTTTACACATCAGCTTCACTTACGTACATATATTGAGGACGTTTCGCGAACTACTGTTTGCGTTTTCAGCTCATATTGTGACTAAAGCTTGATCCAGTGGTGTGGGTAGTTCTGGAATTGCTGCTGCCATCTGTTGATTTTGTGATGAATTTAAATGTGGGGTTGTCTTCCGGTGGGATTTTGAAATTCATTAGTTTGTTTTTATGTTTTTCTATGTATATTTTCTCCCAGATGACGAGCTCACTATGTTTTTGTACGTATTTTAGTAATTTGGTGCTAACTTCAATTTCATGATTTTCAGGACAGAAATGAGCTGCTATTGTGGACTTATAAATATTTTTGTATCTTAGGTGCCTGAAATTTTTTCTCTTCCTAGTGCTAGTTGCATTGGCACCAAAAACAATTACAACATTAAAAATCTACTTAACAGCAACAATACAGATAAGATAAAACCAGAAGAAAAATCAGGCATTTACAAGATAAAGTGTAAAGACTGTGAAAAAATTTACATAGTGAGGACAAAAAGAAACATAGCACTAGGAAGAAAGAGCATTTCAGGCACCTAAGATACAAAAAAATTGATGAGTCTGCCATAGCACCTCATTTCTGGTCTGAAAATCATGAGATTGAAGATAGCAGTAAATTACTAAAATACGTACAAAATCATAGTGATTACATAGAAAATGAAGCTAGCTACAGTGAAGCAATGAATATTATACAAATATAATAATGTCACAAGTGACTGTATTAATTCAAATAATAGTTTAATAATAGTTGATGTGACTTCAGTGGTATGTGACGTCACTCCTCCTTGAGAGAAAAAGTGCATATCTCTGCCTCTTTTGTGTGCAGGTCTCTGACCTGACAGGGCGTGATACCCTGACTGTGAAAGGTAATGGTCCGAAGGACCATTTTTGTAATTAATTAGTTTATTAAATATTCTTATTAAGTGAATTATACCTTTAATTAGCATTACCATACCTTTTGTAGAAATTAAACCTAATAGAATATCCCAACCTCTCGTAAAGTATGCATTTCCTACCAACTGAGCTACTCTCCCCCGTGTACGATCTGGCCATGTGTTCCTTTATCCTTTAACATTCATGGTTAGGTCGTCACAATATAAAATAAAATATGTAAATTTGTAACAGAAACTTCATCATTTTCTTACGATAAGTGCGGTTTTTGTTACAAATTTTTATATTTGCATAATTATAAATCATAGTGAGCTCGTTATATGGGATAAAATACACGTAGAAAAACATAAAAACTAATGAACTTCGAAATCCCGCCAGAAGACAACCCCACATTTAAATTCATCACAAAATCAACAGATGGCAGCAGCAACTCCAGAACTACCCACACCACTGGATCAAGCTTTAGTTGCAATATGAACTGAAGATGCAAACGATACTTCGCAATACATGTCTTCAATATAGGTACATAAATGATTTTTGTAATTTTACGTCTTCCCAACATTAAGTCATATCGGACGATGAATGGAATGAATATTGATATGCAACAGTTACTGGGAGCGGAAAATTCAGGATGCTTTGGCGATTTCCTCTGAAAAGAGCACGCTTTATCGTGATGCTGGATTTCAGTTCAGTTCCTCTTGGAAACCGGCCTTAAAAATGGAAATCTGTTTATTTAAGAAGCAAAGATCAATACAGCTTGATAATCAAGTTAAGTAGTTACGTTTCTTTGACACAATTTTCTATACTCATACCATCTCCTGACCTGGCATTTAATTTACTGAAAACAGTCTTTTGTTCAGTAATGCAAATTTTGATAGTGTTTTGTCTTTGTTTATGTTGGTGTTATATCCAGTGTTTCATTTGTGGTAGTAACATTTTATAAATATCCTGATGATGGGAGTAATGCACACTCCTGAAACGCTTTATCTAATCGTCTTTTCACCTGGCTTGTTGCCCGAGAAGAAAGTGAGCAAAATCTAATTTTGTTAAAACATACAGTTTTATGACAAATACAATCTTTTTTTCAGGTGAACCTCTCCAAGATACTGTTACTTGTTTGAATTTCCCAGTTCTAAAATAGTAACATGTTTTTTTTTTTTTTTTTTTTTTTTTTTTTTTTTTTTGTCATGAAAGAGAATGAAATGCCAAAGCAATTATATAACAACCAGCTCTTAAAATAATAGAAATTGAGTTTTTATTTATGGATGCTTTATGGTTCTCAGCATTTCATTCTATATTGGAAATGAAAGGCCTTAATTTTGCTCAAAGGCCTCTAATCAGGCTTGAGGTTCTATGACAAGCGATCACTGGCTTTACTTCCCTTCTGAAGGAAGCCATGATAAGGATTTTTATTACTGACCTCCACTGGGTTTGAACCTGTGACCTCAGGAACCAGAGGGTAACATGTTACTCCTAGACCATGAAGGACAACAACTCTTAAAAGATTTAACTAACACTGAAAGCCTATTGGTATTCCCATATCCCCCTTGTACCTACAAGAAAATTATCAGTAAGATAATTTCTGATTTAGGTAGATGAGGAATAAATGTTTGAAAAAATGGGTTGCAGAAGAGTAAGAAAGATTTGAAGCTTCATAGTGATGATTATTAATTAAAGCTTCTCGGGTTACCAGCCATGAGATGTTCAAGAACTCAATGATGAAATTCGAGAAGCTCATCCAAAATCAGTTGTGCCAGAAAACATGATGCTGTGCAAAAACTAATAATACAAGATCATCATGCGACATATTGTAATATTAAGGCAACCCTAGACATTAGTTCTACCAGCATATATAAAATATTGCATGATTATTAAACCTTGAAAAAGGTTTGTTCTCGTTGGATCCCACATAGTTTGACACAATCTCAAAAACATGCTCGTGTCGATTGGTGTACACAAATGCTCAAGAAATACAATGGCGGTACCTCAAAAGACATATATAAGACCATAACAGGTGATGAATCTTGGATCTATGTGCATGAGTCGGAACATAAACAGTAGTCGACTGTATGGGTGTTTCAAGAAGAAGCAAATCCAACAAAAGTTGTTCACACTCAAAGCACTTCAAAGCAAATGGTTGCCTGCTTTTTCAGCAAAACTGGCCATGTGGCAACAGTGCCTTTAGAGGAACGTAAAGTGGTCAATACCGAATGGTACACAACCATTTGTTTGCCGGAATCTCTCAAGGTCACCTTATGTGACATGAACATGCCAACTGGAGCAATGCATTTCCCCTCATTCTCCTCAGTGCTCGTGTAGTCTTCAAAGAAGATCTTCAGGCTTGGTAGCTGAACTGGTGTATGGTGAACTGCTGCAAATCCCTGGAGAGTTCATCCAACCTGCTTCCACACTGGCTGACACTTCTCAATTCTTTGCAGCCCTTAGGAAGATGATAGAAGAATTACAACCAAAGCCAGGCAATGCTACTGGTCACCATTCACATTCATCGGCCTATCTCTGTCCACAGCAACTCACATTTTCCTTCATCAAGACTTCCTCTGCCATGCCTATACTGACCTGCATAAAGTGCTTAAGAGCATGGACAAACCCTGCACTATCAAAACAAAGTAGTACTGGTATCAGCTGACAGTGTGAAAACTGAACTTCCATCTTCCACCATTCCAATATGAGTTACCCATCTGCAAACTACCTGTTCTGAACGTCTATTCTCCAGATTACTGTAGGCCCTAGGCACCCTCCTCCTAAGGGAGGAATTTGGTGCTTCAACTACCATACAGTGACAAACAAACATTCCATGTAGAGCTTCTTTAGACACATAAATCTTCTTTGTATTGCTTCATCTTTTAATTTCCCTCTGTTATTTTAGTAACTTTGTTGTTTTCTGTTCTTTATTTTCACTGGAATAAAAACCAATCTGCATTTAAAAAACATATGTATTTTATGTGATAGCATTGAACTATACGAGGGCTGATCAACAAAGATAGAGACAAAGTTTACATGATCTTTTTCAAAGTAGTCTCCCTCATACTTCAATGCACTTTTTATAGCATTTCTGCCATTACTTGAACACATGCTGCAGACCATTGCTTGTCAGGTCCTTGAGAATTGCCTGACTTTTCTTGAGCACTGCTTCAGAGTTCTCAAATCAAATGCCTTTGGCAATGGGAATAAAAAAATCACAGGGTGCAAGATTGGAGCTATAAGATGGATATAGTACACAGATAATGTTGAATCGAGCCAAAATTGCATGATTTGATTTGTGACATGAGGCTATGCATTGTCCGAGAAAGCTCTGGTTGTTTTTTTGCAATGTGCTTCCTCAGTGTAGCCAATACTGATGTGTAGTATGCTGCCATAACAGAGGTGTGAGGGCGAACTGCATGCTGGTAAGTCATTCCATTAGTTAAAAAGTGTGATCATCACTTTCCCTGCACATGGAACGTTTGCCTTTTTTTGGTGTTGTAGAACCTGTTATTTCCACACTGTGCTGGCTTGTTTTCCTTCAGGATCATAATGATGCAGCCTGACTCATCAACAGTGATAATCAATTTAAAAAATGCATTTCCTCCATTAGCAAAGAGACATGTCACCTGCATTGTCTGGTATGCGAAATGCATGTAGGGTCTACAAAATAGAGCATTACTACCAACCTACCAATACAAGAGTGCTGCTACCTATAAACATCATACATAAAATCTGCTCTTTTCAAATATTTATTTTAAGATAGGAAATTAACATGGAAGCTACAGGAAAAAATCAGTCTCGCTCTTTGTTGATCAGCCCTCGTATATTAGAACCTTAAAGGTCTCACAAGGTATTATAATAACAAGCAATTTCCTAGTCTATACACTGATTTTCAGCCCATAATTTACACTTTATAATACGACCTAAAAATAAAAACTGTCAAAAAAAAAACCTGGTGTAAATAAGATAAAGAATTTACATAAAGGGGTTGAATTCTATTCATGCCATATATTACTTAATGTTCACACTGATTTACTGCTGATGCAGAGGTTGCTAGTGCAATTAAATTTCAAATTCCCATGTTATCTAACATATCAAAGCACTGTATACAAATTAGTGCAATGCATTGACAGTATAATGCAAAAGAATTGAGTTAAATTTTATATTGAGGAATTAATCCTTTTAAATACATTACTCCGGTATATGGATGTTTTTAATTAATTAGAGCCAACTGAAAAAATCAATGCTACGGCTGGAATTTGAACCATGGATTTCCTGGTTTCTGTCCACTCACTCTAACCCCTTGAGCTACCATGGCCAACGTGCTGACATGACACTAAACTCTCCAACTGACTCATTATATTTTCCCAGTAAACAACTTAGAGATCTTATATTCAAGATATACATTTGCAGCGACTTACTATTTTAAGTACTTAAATACCAAGATTTTTATCAAGTGGTAGCTCAAGGGGTTAGAGTGACTGGACAGAAATCAGGAAAACCGTAGTTCAAATTCTGGCCGTGGCATTGAAATTTTCAGTTGGCTCTAATTAAAAATTTCTTTTGTCCTGCCCATGGTGAAAACGTGTAATTGAAATGACTGCAAACTGTAGAAGTGCTACTTTTGTATAAAGTCATAAAAAGGCCTCTGCTCCCATAACATTTTGTGGGCAAGTATATACTGTTATATACGAGGGCTGTTCAATAAAGAATGATCACAACTTCTTTTTGACAACGTACCCTTACTCATCCTCATAATTTTGATGGTCCTTCTCAAAATAGTCTCCCCTGAATGTGACGCACTTGTCCCAGCGTATGTCAGTCTTCAAAGACATGCTGGAAACCATGTTTTGAGAGATCCTTCAAAATCGCCTCCGAAGCCTTCACCACTGCTTCTGATGATGGAAAATGCCTCCCATGAAGACGTTTCTTCAAGTTAGAAAATAGAAAAAAGTCACATGGGGCTAAATCCGGACTATAGGGAGGGTAAGGGATGCACTTCACGTTGATTTTTGCAAGATATTCAGCAACAACATTGGCAATATGTGGCCGCGCATTATCGTGGTGCAGCATCCAGCCTGCTTCACGGAAATGTGGTCTTTTGCGCCTGATATGGACTTGCAATGTTTTCAGGACATTCCTGTAGTACTGTCCAGTTACTGATGTGTGTGCAGGTACAACATGCTGATAAATCATTCCATGAATATCAAAGAATGAGATGACCATAACTTTCCCAGCAGAAGCAACCCCTTCTGCTTTTTCAGGGGTTGGTGATGAAGGAGATTTCCACACTGAGCTTTGCTGTTTGCTCACAGGATCAACATAATGTAGCCAAGCTTCATCAGCAGTGATTGATTACATTTAAAAGAAACTCTGGATCTTCCTCTAACATCAACTTTAACTGCATGTTACCTCCATTGCAGCGGTAGGCGATACTGACATGTCTGAACTTACCTGGTTCTCACAGGCGGAAACCAGGAGTACCAACAATGAAACTACTACGCCGTGTTTGTTTCAAATTAAGTTAACACAATGTAATAAGATTGAATTTTAGTGCAAAAAATTATGACCGTAAAAAAAATTATGATCATGCTTTATTGAACAGTCCTCGTACTTATGAAGTATATAACTTCATTTGTTTATTATTGTTACCTATTAAATTGTTTACCTACTTTATATTGTACACGTATATATTACTATTCTGTATTAAGCAGAAAAATACACCATTAATAACACAGTTATAATTTTAAATTTTATTTAGGAACAGAACATTTTCATTCATCATTTTAAATTGTGTATGAAAAATAAGCTTTTATAGGGATGAAATCATCAATCAGTTATTTTATTGTCCTAAGACGAATCAAAGACACAAGCCGTGAAACTATTTTAGTCACTGAGTTACAAGAAAGATACTTAAAGCAATAAACTGAATACATAAAAGTCATTGTTGAAATCTCAAACTAATGAAACTGATTTTATGCAATAGAACATTGCTAACATCGGAAATGGAACACTGACATTGTAGAACAATGCTTTAATGATGATTTTTAGCTTAACTGTAAAGCAATACTAAGGCTTTTTTTTTATGTAAAACCTTTCTATGCAATATTCTGTCCTCATACACAAAATTTGTTTCAGGTTTTTAATTTCTCTGTATTACTTAAATCTTAATAATTTACATTTCATTGCATATATGTAACAAATATTCTGAAAAGCAACACAACTTTTATGTCTAGGTGAAAAAAATTCTGGTTAAGCACTTTCTTAGCACAATTTAGGTATAGTTATTGTCACTATCTAAGTGCATAATTTTCTGATATAAAAGGTGAGGGTGGTATTCTACACCACTGTACATCCACATCAATACTGTCCTTCTGAAAGGATATGGAAAGGCAGACTTGCAGTCAGTGTCGCAGTAGTGGTAAATCAGAGGCATTTTGAAGCTCTTCAAATCCTGGAGAGTCTCGGCGAATAGCAAGGGTTACTCCAGAGCTGTATGATGCTGGTATTGCAATGTGCTGTGTAACTACCCAACCTTGAGTCTGTAATAAACGTGAGCACTGTGTCTCTCGAATCATATTCACCACTTGACCTGCACATAAAAATTACATATTAGTTATTTTAAGTTCACAAAATTATACAATGAACAAGAATAGTCTAATTAATATAATTTTGAGTCGAACTAATACTCAATGCTCCACTTATTGCTAGCATTTACCTATACCTTGTTTCACGTAAGCTTGCCCAGTATCTCTTAACGGTCACGTGACCTAATCACCTCTCATTGGTTGCTGTTGTGGTAATGACTGTCGTGCGGTAAAAATTAGTTCCTTATTTAACATGGTGATATATCATTATATGTTGGAAGAGAATTGTCAAATTTATATTTTCGTAACTGTTTTAATTAAATATATTACGCAACAGAGTTGATTTATCTGAAATGCATGTTAATTCTTAAACAAAGTAAAGAGGAGGTTCCTTTGCTCCCAAGCACATGGCACGATAGCATGTGATTTAGCGGTAGTGGTGACATTTGTTTATAAGACTTTTATCACTGACCTTGTTTAGAACTGGATTAGTCATGCATCGCCATTCGAAAGTGCGGGAGCTAAATTATTTTATTGATCGTTTATTGCGCATGTATTATATGTATAATGGCAGAGTCTACCGCCAGTTTTTCGCTTAAGTATCGCAAGGATAATTATTTACAAACAGGCGAAAAAAGAATCGTGTTGCATGTGTTTAATGCACTCACAGAGAAGAATCTGTCTTTGTCAGTGAGAGAAGTCGAACAGCTGGGCTCTGAAGTTACAGGTGTGAGTGTTAGATCCGTAGGAACATCGCGACATGAAATTGAGGAAACAGGAAAACTTACCACTCCAGGCAAAAGCAGGAATAAACAAAAGTGCGTGCTCGGAGAAAATACGTGGAAAGTGTTGTGCGTCTTCATGTGTGTAGTTTTTCTTTAGAAACGAACTCCCTAACATAAGTAACATTTCGTCTGCTGTAAATGAGGATGCAGATTTACCAAATTTCAGCAGATTGCTTATACAGCTGGGATTTGTGAATGAAAAAAGAGGCAAGAAAAATGTGCTAAAAGACAGAGGTGATATTGCTGTGTGGCGAAGACGCTATTTGACAACCACACTGCACCGAGATACAAATCGCTAAATATACACGAAGAACACACGAAAAGTAAAGTATGGTGTGACACGACTTTTAAGACTGAAAGACAAGCAATTTTGAAAGGTATGTGTGCTGGTTTAAAAAATTCCAGTGGAAAAGGCCGAAGGCCTTTCATTATAAACTCTTTCAGTTTCATTGCTCAGCCATTCTGTTTCAATTTGCTCAGTTCATTATAAACTTGTATTTTTGCATGCCTTCATATCCTTATTTGTATGATTTTTGTATGCTTTTATTTATCTTCCCGGCAATTATTACGAAATGTGACGGGAAGGCACCGCCTATGGCGTATGACGCGAAAGCATTAGCCAATTAGGGCGAGGGGGAGGGTTGTTGAACGTGGAGTGATACATTTCAGCCGGGCAAGGTTATATGAAACAGAGATTAGAACACGTTTCGTTAGGATCTTCCTAACATCATCAGCTGTTGTCGACTAATAGATGTTGGTTTGGTGAACACCTTGGAGGCAATAGGTGCATCTCTGTCGGTATCTTGATGAACACACCTATCGCCTCCAAGGAGTTCACCAAACCAAAAACAGCTGATGATGTTAGGAAGATCCTAACGAAATGCATTCTAGGTAAATATTAGCAATAAGTGGAACATTGAGTATTAGTTTGACTCAAAATTATATTAATTTTGTGCTTCATTGCATCATAGTCCTTACACATTGGAAGAATAGTCTACTTTGTCAGCTGTAGTCTAACTTTAAAGTATGTTTGTAACTATGCATAAAGCTGGTATTTTTTGTTCAGCTTGTTTTAGTATTGCAAATGCTACACATAGAATAGCGGCCATTGAGCTTAAGGTGAAGGATTGGTGAAAAATGTGAAAGGCGAGAAACCAAACTTAAGAATGAGTCATACTTAAGTTTAGTTTTCCAAGACAACACCTTAATTTTTACTTTCTCTAGTGCCTACATGTGGCAAGTACAAGGAAGTACTGTATTCCACCCAAAAATTGATAATTTTCAACAGAAACAACCATGTATAGTGCCCCACGTATTGCACATAGTCCACAGGAAGGAATGGCAGATGTTAACCACCAGAAACATCCCTTAGAGCACCCAGCATATTAAATAATCCTTATAGGTGGAATTAGCACTTAGGTTGCTTCTTAGGAAAAATATATTTTATACAATATTCAGAGTCTTGTGAGATTATTAGCGGATGCTTACTCACATCCACCTCCTGCTTGCAAGATGTTGCGGTTTGGGAATTCAGCTAAGCTGGACTACGTGACAGGATCTGTTAACCTTTGTATAGGATAAAATGACGACAACAAGGCATTGTCTCATAGATACTATATAAGCTTCTAGAGCCTTAACTAGGGGCTTCTTTTGTGACTGAGTGCTACACGACTCCACGTCGCATGGGACCACGATGAAGTTCCTGATCATCATGCTCAGTATGATGAGTGAGTAAAGGTTTTATTTCTGTACTGGTACTGCCAAGTTCAATCATCTCAACAAGTAAAGCAATAATCTGAAAGGGTAACATAATTAAAGATGTGGAAACGTTGAGTCAGACTGAAAAATTCAATGCCATAGCCGGGATTTGAACCACAGATCTTCTGGTCCAGCCGCACTACCATTGTGCTACTATGGCCAACGTGCCGACATGACATTAAATTCTCCAACTGACTCGTATTTTCCCGGTAAACCACTTAGTAGTTCTCATAAACACATGAGACAACTGTGAACTACTAAGTGGTTTACCGGGAAAATACGAGTCAGTTGGAGAATTTAATGTCATGTCGGCACGTTGGCCATAGTAGCACAATGGTAGTGCGGCTGGACGGAAACCAGAAGATCCATGGTTCAAATCCCGGCTATGGCATTGAATTTTTCAGTCTGACTCAACGTTTCCACAATTTAGCCTACACACGGCCAGTGTGAAAGAATAATTAATTTCCATTAATTAACCTAATAGTGGTTAACTATAAAGCCCGGGCCTTAAAGTACTTACATGTAGTAAGTCGCCATTAAGGTAGTTGTCTCATGTGTTTATGAGAACTACTAAGTGGTTTACCGGGAAAATACGAGTCAGTTGGAGAATTTAATGTCATGTCGGCACGTTGGCCATAGTAGCACAATGGTAGTGCGGCTGGACGGAAACCAGAAGATCTGTGGTTCAAATCCCGGCTATGGCATTGAATTTTTCAGTCTGACTCAACGTTTCCACAATTTAGCCTACACACGGCCAGTGTGAAAGAATAATTAATTTCCATAATTAAAGATGTCAGAAAGGGCTATTAAAATATATTTCACAAAGTTCACTAACATTCATTAAAGTTCAGGTATATGTTCATAGATTACAAGTGTTAACCATTCTTCCTAGGTGAAGGGTAATAATCATAATGTCAAATGTTCAATTTGTAAGTTTAATATATTGTTAAATAAATATTAGTTTTAGTTAAATCGTTTATTTCATACAACCTAGATCCCTCCAGGTGCACGCACCGTTATACATGATTTGACATGAGACCGAGATTCTTGCTTTTTTTTTTTCACATTTATTTTCTTTCTGTCAAAAGAGCTTGCTACCTTAAATTTGCATCTGAATACTGTTTCTACATTTTGTAACTAATTCTTCGTTAACTTGAAACCATGCAAAATTCTCAAAAATATATTGTAACATAATAGGATAGAAAAATTACCTTTTATATGAATACTATGATAAATAACAGAGTGAATCTGGAGTGAATGTGTCCCATTAGATTTGTCCTTGACCATTAAATGTGGCATGGTCGCACTATCTTAACGCATAACCTTCACTTGCTAAACTTTCCAAATTAATGTTTTCAAGGACATTCATCCTCATCGGCAGGTAGACTGCTTAAAGGTCCTGATACTGAAATATTTAAATACTCAATAACTAGTGCATGATTTTGCTTTTAAAATGTTCAATGTCTAGCACTCATAGAAATGCAATAAATGCCAAACACCAAGGAGCAACTGCCTTGAAGCTTACTACAGTAACATCCCTTTTATACATCCCTGTCATTTAAATCATTTTTTGCAGGTCTCATCATTTATACTATATCAGCAATATACAGCGCTTCCGCCATTTACGACTTTTGAACAGCTGTATCTCCCATCTATTACACATTTTCCATGTTGGCAGCACTGATTTTCATTATGTCACTTTAACTTATCTGAAACTTTGCATTATGTTGATTCACATGTCAGAACTTGTATTCACCTGGCGAAAGAGCTTGGATTATCCATCTCAACCAAGAATACAAATGTGAAAAATAGATTTAAAATTGAACTTTATTAACAAAATGGTACAATGTCAAAAAATAAATATATAATGAATTCAAATGTATGATGATAATATAGATAAACTTTTGGCAGAGTGTTTTGTTTCTACGAGAGTGGCAGGAATTCTAGTTGATGGTACCATACTTCACACAAAAGCTTTTCAATTTGTTCCAAAGTTGTGATTTACATATTTTACTGTTTCAAACAGGTGAACATATTTGTTCAAGAATCATCACACATTGTATACAATCAACTGTGTGGCAAATTCTAGTTCCATTATTGATAATAAATTACCAAATAATATCAAATAAATCAGCAAAATTGAATGCTTTAAAACAAACCTGGTGACATACCTGCTCAATCACTGCTTCTACTCTGTCGAAGAGTTCCTAAATTCTTAAAGGTCATAAAACAGCACTGTATTTGGATCATAGATTAATGGTATTGTATTACCTCATGCTGGTCAATTCCATCTTTAGGCTAATACTCATTGATCTTGTTTAATTGTATTTAGATTGTAAATAGAATTTTGTATTCCATGTTCTCTCATCTTACTTTTATATTATTCATTTCATATGTAAATATTTAAAAACTTAGATTAAGCTATTGTGGCGTGTTCCATATCATAGCATAACTATATGCAATGTATGATTGAAGGAATGAATAAATCTATCCATCTAAAAACGTAAGCGTCAATGTTGAAACTGTACAAGAGTGGAAGCAGAGATGTTTTACAACTTTTTACCAAGCAAAACATTGTTTTAAGGGGAAAAGTGTATTGGTGAAAAACTCAGTAAGCAAAGGGTAACTGTTTTGCTAACGATTATTACTGATGGATCAGAAATGTTACTGCTGCTATATGGTGTACGGGTATAGAAGGCATATGAGCTGAACTAAGGTGTGCAGACAGTGTTTGCCCTGTTGCCATCTAATACACCAAAGAGCAGACGAGGAAAGTAACATTTGTGTTTGACAAATTGTCAGAACGTAAACTTACTCAGCAAAGGATAATTATGATAACATTATAAACTATAACATTCAATATTAACACGCTTATTTACTGAAAATAATACACCTGAATTTCTGAAAACAATTTATTGTAGAGGAGTCGCCAGCTTAAATAAAATAATAGTAACCCCAATTTCTTTGCTGGAAGTTTTGCCCTGTTTCACAACATGCAACACAGTATGCACACTCACATTGCACACTGATTATGAGTTACTGGCTTTGTGAAAAATTGATTCGGTAACACACTTCCTCAGATGACAATTCGTTAAGGAAACCATACACTTTAAAAATAATATTTCTGGCCAGGGAGAGGAGTACTTACTACCTGTGCCACTGGTTCCAGGCTTTGAAAGTGACATTGTTAACAGTTCACAAAACACAATGTAAACATGTGTATTTTCTGCTTATTATCACAGTTACACAAAGCACATTGCACTCAAATTTGCATTACAGACTGACGAATGGACTTTCATAGAATAAGTATGCACATCTTTGACTGCAGTGATCCATGGAAATAAATAAATATAAATATATGCATTTCCAAATGACACTTGGTAATGTTTTACTCAGTGCTGTCTAATGAAAAGCAATAATACGGACAAGATTGGAAGTTGAAGCATATCATAAACACGGGAGTCAGGTGTTTATTTTTGAAGTGATAACTTGAGAATCATACGTTGTAGAAATATGGCCTTTGTACAGGCTGCTCCAAAAATTCTTGCCGCATACGTCAAAGCATATTATATTATCGAATTTCCAGTAGTAATTTTGGGCACATAAAAAGAGAAATGAAATGTGTAGTGTTTAATGCCCGCTTTTAAACATACGGCATCGCAGGCGATGACAATGATGATACATGAGATGAAGATGGAGCACCAGTGGAATGAGATGGCGGGGGAAACCGGAGATCCCAGAGAAAACCTGCCCCAGCGCTGTGTTGTCCACCCAAATCTCACTTTGCATTCGCCTGGGATCGAACCCAGACCACCTTGGTGAGAGCCAAGCGGTCTAAACACTGAGCCACGGTGCGGCCGCATAAAAAGAGAAAACTCTGTTGCTAACACTTGTGCTGTGCATTCCAAATTAGGCAATGCTGCAGGCCTATGATAGCACAGTTGCTCTAGGTGAGCCCTCCCTAGCTCCGCCTTACATGCCTTCTAATACTGTATGCCTTATAGTAATTGGTAAATTGAAGGAGCCCAAGTGTTTCAAAAATTTGCCAACAAAGTATGATGCTAATGACACAACATGGATGACTGATAGAATCTTCATTCCGCTCTGTATGCTCCGGATGTCAGCATGGGGCCAAATCATTGCAAAATGTTGTTCTTGAACAGATGTGCTGCCCATCCTAAAGCTGCAGCTAAGAAACATCAAACTTGTGTTTCTCCTGGCAAACTGTACAAGTGAACTTCAACTGCTGGATCTGGGCATCATTCACAGCCTTAAATTTACGTACAAAAAGATGCTAGTAGAAAAAGCTGTCTTTATGCACGATAAAAGTATGGACACAAAGCAAATTACCATAACAGTTCTTAATGCTGTATATTCTGTGGCCAAAGCATGGTCAAGTATTAGTCCTGTCATATCTGTTTCTGGAAGGGAGGATTCAAGTTTGTGGAAGAGGATCGTCTGCCTGACGAAAAGTTGACAAGAGCACAGAAACTGGGCTGTGGTGGACATGTGAGACTGAGGGTGTCTACGTAGGGCAGCCATCACAAGGTGAGACTGACCTCCCTCTCTACCAGGGAGTTAACAAGCTGTCCCCGAAGGGCGCCCCGGCGCCTCCAAGGCTCCTTTCCATGGGGCAAGACCTGGAAGCTAACAAGCACCCCCATCTGCTCCGAAAACACAAGACGGGTGGAAGTGGATATGTCACTTACACGTGCCAACCCCAAAGGGGAAGACTTGCGATTAGACCTCGGTAGGGCCACCTGGTGATCTAGCACTCCTTCTACAAGCTATGCAGGCTAGTACATGGGAATATATGGCTTCCCTCAACCCCGTCTGGAGACCTACCCGATCTCCCACAAGTATCGGGAAACACTGCCCCCTCGAGTCCAACCCAATCCGAACAACTCCCCAATGGAAGGGGCTCGGCAGTTTGGCCCGAGGTTGCTCTAGTAACGTCAGAGGTACCGTGAGTGCTAAGTTTCTGCAGCGCCCGCACCACGGCAGCGGCTGTGGTGGACAGGTATTTTTCATTTCAGGACTACATCACTGTCAATGCCAATGTAATAACATCACTAGTGCTCACATTAGAAAATACCTTTTCTGGCCACTTTGAAGAAGTAGTAGTTGATGAGGACTCTGACCAAGAACCCAAAATACGAGGGCTATCCAGAAAGTAGATTACGTTTTGGAATAAAAAGTAAACAAAGTATAGGAAACAAATTTTATTATATACAGAGAAAGCCACACTCAAATACTACTTTTCGACATAGTCACCATTCAAATTAAGGCATTTATCGTAGCGATGTACGAGCTTGGAAATTCCTTCGTCGAAAAATTCGGCCGCCTGCGCCTTAAACCACTTCGTTACCTCTTCTTGCAGCTGTGCGTCGTCATCAAAACGCTGCATAGCCAGCCACTTCTTCATTGCTGGGAATAGGTGGAAGTCGCTTGGTGCCAGGTCGGGACTGTATGGCGGATGAGGAAACAACTCCCACTTAAAAGATTCAAGAACTTCACGAGTGACATTTGCTGTGTGGGGCCGGGCGTTGTCGTGAATCAACAAGATCTTAGAGCTCAACATTCCTCTGCGCTTGTTTTGAATGGCTCTTCTGAGTTTTTGGAGAGTTTGGCAATACCTTCGAGAGTTTATTGTAGTGCCTCTTTCCAGGAAGTCCACCCAAATCACACCTTTTCTGTCCCAAAAAACAGTCGCCATCATCTTCCTTGCCGACATTGTTTGCATGCATTTCTTGGGTTTTTGGGGAGAACTTGTGTGCCCCCACTGCATTGATTGCAATTTCGTTTCACAGTTCACATGTTTCACCCATGTTTCGTCACCAGTAACGATGCGATCAAGTAAAGAGTCACCATCCTTATGGTAAACGTCCAAAAATTTCAACGCTGCAGCCATTCGCTGATTTTTGTGGTCCTCTGTCAAGATTTTTGGAATCCATCTTGCACAAAACTTGTGGTAAACAAGCTTTTCGCTGATGATTTCGTGCAACAAACTTCGCGAAATTTGTGGAAAACTCAAAGAAAGTTCCATTATTGTGGACCTTTGATTTTCACGGACTTTAGCATCGACTTTTTCGACAAGTTCGGCAGTCACTATGCTGGGTCTCCCACTTCGATCTTCGTCGTGAACATTGGTTCGGCCATTTTTAAATCTGATGACCCACTGACGCACTCCACCTTCAGTGATAATGTTGTCCCCATACACTTCACAAAGCTGCCGATAGATTTCTATCGGTTTACAGTTTTTTGCAGTCAGAAACCTTATTACTGCACGCACCTCGCAGCTCGCGGGATTTTCAATTAACGCAGACATTTCAAACCGTCACAGTATCTGAACGGAGCACAGCACGAACCTCTCACTAGCACGGCTAGATGCCGACTGAGCTGCGCAACGCTCTGACCCCAAGATGGCCGCGCTAGCCCCGCCCCTAGCGGAAACAGACGAAAACGTAATCTACTTTCTGGATAGCCCTCGTACCTGCCAGGAAAGAAGCCATGGACACATTTGTTTTGAGAAAGTATGCTGTGAGTGCCTCAGGAGACGATGGGGCATTTGATGCTCTAAATGCTGTGGAACTAACACAATTGTAGAACTAATACAAATGCATAGGAAGCAAAGACAATCTCAAACTTTTTAAATAGATGAACTTAGTGCATATAGGTATGTATTTATCTTCATATGTTAAATATTGCAATATATGGCACTGCAACCTAATAGTAAATAAATTCTTGTTTTAAAATTTACATCTTTGTCTTACCATTTTCTGTCATTTACACTTTTTTACATCATCCATGCAAAAAACGGATTTTACTATAAAGGTATTTTTGAATTCACAATGATGAAACTGGAGATGCTTTTCCTGTAATCTTTGTAGACTTTTCAGTTTTCTACAGAGATTGGATGAAAAATTTAAAAATCCTTTTAATTTCATTGCTGCATTTTTATTATGAAATGAGCAAAACCAATTTAAAAATCAGCATATACTGAAGGAGCTGAATTATGTTTTATTTACTTTCTTAAAAAAGAGGGTTGAGAAGTAATGAGGCAGGGATATGTGAATTTTGTGGAGATGAAGAGAGCACTGTTCATTACCTGATGGAATGTACGGAGTTAACAAATTACAGGAGAAAAATATGGGATAAGAAATGGGACAGCGTGAGTAAAGAGATATTGGCGGTATGCATGCTAACGGGGATGGGAGAAAAGAAAAATAGATGTATAGGAGAATTCTTATACAGGATAAGAGAAAAGTGAATTAGGATAAAAGAAGCAAAGGTCAAGAAGAAATGGCATCAAGCTGCTCAGGAAAACCAAAGTCTTATAGCCAGGGGACCTGAGTCAGCGAGTAAATCTTAGGTCAGCAAAAAAGTAGACAAAAAAGTGAACTTAGCAAAAAAGAAGAAACTACTAAAGGAAACCACAACCCTCTCAGCTACAGAAACTAAAATGATCTTCAAAAAATTCACTTACCATCCATGGGCCTTTGATAAATTCAAAAAAGTCTTCAAAAAACAAAACATTCAACTAGCACCAGTGAACCATTACTCCTTAAAAAACCTAATTTGCTCAAACATCAAAGATGCCATTCCATCTAACAAAAAATATGGGATATATCAAACTGAATGCTGTGACTGTAGTCAAATTTATATTGGAAAAACCAAAAGAAATTTAGAAACAAGAGCAAAGGAACACTTTAGGAACATAAAATACAAACAATTAGAAAAATCAGCAGTTGCCACGCATTTTTGGAAAAAAAACCACAACATAAATCCAGAACCAAAATTACTAAAACATACAACAGGAAAACAAGAACTGTCCACATGGGAACAAATCTTTATTTCAAAAAATAGGAACAAAGTATTCAATTTCGACATCCCCCAGAAAGATTTGTTCAGCAAGTTCCTCGAACTGCCACCAGAGGAGACTGATGACAAAATATTGCCAGCTACACCAAGGAGAACCAGTCGATGTCCGGCTGATGATAGAGGGAAGGCCTCTGAAACTAGTTCCGGGAAAATTTAAAAGTAAGTGTTGTTTAGTGTCATTAATCGACTCCCAATAAATTTAATTGGAGATCTAGTTTCTTCCTCCAAACTCCATTTTTCAGAAGGTTTTGGAATTGGCAAAGGAACCCTATGTTTAACAGGTCACATGGCTGACCGTAAATTTGGATACTGAATGGAATGCTTATTTCTTTAAATGAAAATAGATATATTAACTATACAGAAATAACAGAGATGTGGTCCATAGGTTCCTTCCATAATCTTGGAATGGCAAATAGCATGCATGAATGTATACCTTCTAACCAAATTATTAAGAGCCTTTGGCAGTTTGTACAACAAGAACTGAGGGCCAAATATTTATCCTATCTCCAAATTTGCTATTCTTCCTGAAATATAAATTGTGTGCCTTTAAAACTAGTGGAGTGACAGTACTGCACTAAAATTTCCTACTCTACTCTCTGCATACGTAATAGAATAAATTAGGAGAATTCTTACAGCAGCAAGACATTGCAATATTATAAAAACACTAAAAGTTACATATTAAAATATTTTACAGTTTAATTTTTAATTTCTTAATGATACACAATAATAGATATATCGACAAAATAATGCATGTATTAAAACTTCACAATCACAATGATTAACTCGTATAAGACAAACTGCAAAGAACACGATATCACAAACCACTACTTCATGTATTTGACAGTGGCATTCAGAAAATTGGTATCACAAGCCACTACTTCATATATTTGACAGCAGCAGTCAGAAAATTCTGTACATCTGAGGGTTTAACAACCCCTAATGCCCGATTTCACCAAAAGCTGTTAAAATTGATGTTAGCAAATGTAATGTAACAATTGTCACAGTACTAACACTACTGTTAAATTTCTTGCATTTTACCAACCTGTTTTCTGAAAATGTTAACAAACACGTGTTAATGCCAAGAAACTTGAAAATATTACGGCTATAGAAGGCTATGGATAAGTCGTATTATTTTCTGAACGTACTGCAATGCGCTTTTGTTTTCATTTTCATCTGCATACTGCTGAAAAAATGGTAGGTAAATAAAATCATAAACAAAAGCCATGAGACAAATTCATCGATGGAGAAAAAATTGCTAATTGAATTGGTGATGAAGTGTAACGACATTGTTGAAAATAAGAGGACGGATGCAGTGAATGTAAAAGAGAAAGATGTCACGTGGGAAAATATTGGAAACTAATTTAATTCAAATGCATGTGTCACTACTACAAGCACCGAACTACTTCGTCAGTACTACGTAAATTTAAAACAAGGTGCAAAGAAGGACAAGTGACTTGAACGTTTCAAGGTGGGAGGTGGACAATGTATTATCCACATAATACAGTGAATTATAAAATCGCAAAGTTATTAATACTTGAAGCAAAGGTCAGATTGGCTAATTGCTTTCGATGCATGTTCTAACTCAGTATTACATAAATTTAAAACAAGGAGCGAAGGACAAATGACTTGAATGTTTCAAGACGGGAGGTGGACAGTGTATTATCCACATAATTCACTGAATTATAAAATCGCCAAGTTATTAATACTTGAAGCAAAGGCGAGATCGGCATATTCATTTCAATGCATGTTCTAACCTCTCTTGACTTCCGCAGTAACCTTCATAGCAACTTGTTTGGACAGCCTATACCTCTGTAGAAAATTTTCTTCTGATAGCTCCTCAAAATCATTTCTCCTCATAGACTGTACTCTATTAAGAATGCCATTTAGATGATGGTCTTAAATATAGCAAATCGATATCAACAGCTGAGTTCATGATGGATAGAGTCAACATGAAAAATTCAATGCCATGGCCGGGATTATTTGAACCATGGATCTCCTGGTTACTGTCCAGTCGTTCTAACCCATTGAGCTACCATGGTCAACATGCTGTCCTGACATTAAATTCTCCATTCGACTCGTATATTTCCCCGGTAGACCACTTGGGACTCTCGCATCCGAGATACACCATTTGTGGTGACTTACTATCAATAAAATAAATATGAATAAATGATAGTAAGTCGCCACAAACGGTGTATCTCGGATGCGAGGGCCCCAAGCGGTCTACCGTGGAAATATACGAGTCAAATGGAGAATTTAATGTCAGGACGGCACGTTGACCATGGTAGCTCAATGGGTTAGAGCGACTGGATGGAAACCAGGAGATCCGTGGTTCAAATCCCGGCCATGGCATTGAATTTTTCATGTTGACTATATCCATCAAAAATCTTAGCCTATATACGGCTAGTGTGAAGAAATCATTAATTTCCATCAATTAACTAAACTAGCTGTGTTCATATCTGCCATCTTGACTATTTACAATTGTTAAGGACTTAACAACAGAAATTTGGCTTGTTAGTTTAACAAGAGATTTAACACTAGTGTTACGCTAACACTTGTTGGTGAAATGCAATTTTTGTTTTAACTATTGCTAAACTCGTGTTAAGTCTTAACATCTGTTGGTGAAATCGGGCATAAGAGTAATAAAACCGCGTGTAAGAATAACAAGGGTGACCGTTTTGAAAGACAATAACGCCAGCGGCTCTTATGGAAACAAGCACTACTGCTATAGGAATGTGGTGGAAATATCTAAGTCCTGTCACGTGATTAGAAAAAAAACTATTATCATTTTCAGTTTCTGTGAATCCAGAAACATAGTTACTGATATATTTCAAGTCTGCCAGTAATTGTTGTGCATTATTGAGATTTTAATAATTCATTACTTAGAACTATTCAACACACTCATTATTACAAGTAAGTAGTAGAGAAAGTAAACATTCAGTATGTAAGTTTTATTAATCCTTAAAAATCTTAAACCTATGCCAGCGTTTATCAAATAAAAATGTCATTAAAAATATGATACATAATACATAAAGAGCAGCTTGGTGTAGCAAATATTCCTGAAAATCTTTGCGTCACATCCTGGAAAGATGCTAAACTTAAATACAAAATTACACAGAAAATGAAGCTAGTTACAGTGGAGTAATAAATATTATACAAATAAAAATATTTAGTAATTATCTTCCACATCTTAAGAAGTTGATGACAATATACTTCTATCTTCTTTAGACGAGATTAATTTCATGAGCATTTTCTCACATCTTCAGTCAACACACTTCATTATCAAGGATATGCATTTACGTATTACCAAATTATTACGTATTGAAATAAATCTCAATGTTAAATTATTAAAACAATTAAATGTTTCCATAGATTTAATAGTTTGGGAAAAAATATTTATTTTAAAAAATAAAAATCGCGTAATGAATTTTGACATACCAGCAATTGATTCTGTTTTTAGGTTTGTTTCGTCTTCAGATGTTGGTAATACGTAAATACATGGTATCCTTGACAACGAAGTGTGTTGACTGAAGATGTGGGCAAATGCTCATGAAATTAATCTCGTATAAAAAAGATAGAAGTATTGTCATCAACTTCTTAAGGTATGTGGAAGATAATAACTAAATATTTTTATTTGTATAATTAAATACAAAATTTGGTAATTTTGTTACTTTACATTTCTGTGTTTACAAACATGCAAAGATAAATAAGAATATCTCTCTAAAAATACTTTTTTGGATTTAGGAATCTCAAAACACATATTTTCACAGAAATCTTGATATTGAATTTTCGAATGGAATACAATACTTCTCTACATGTTAAAAGTAAGTGCTAGAGAAAGTAAAAATCAAAACGGCATGCTGCAAATACTAAATAATCACATAACTAACCTAGAACATTCATCTTCTTCCATCTTGGGTCTGAATGCATAGTTAAAGGGCGAAGATTCGTTTCGGATGTCCATCTTGACAGTACATCGCTGCGCCGCACCAACAGCACTGATGGACTACAAAGCTGTGGCCATATCACTGTCTCAGGTGAGCAGTCTATTGGATTTGTTAAGTTAATTCCATATGGAGAAACACCAAATACCATCTGATGGTGCCATGCATCAGGCACAGGATGTTCCATGGAATGACACTGCTGCAGATTTAGTGTAAGAATTGGAATTGCACCTGAAAAAGAATCAGCACTAGTTAATTGATACCACACTAATGATTATTGCTTTCACCTTTCATTTTACAAATCACTTTCTGTATTACTAAAATAATTAGGAAAAAAAAAAAAAAGATTCTGATGTGTTACACTCCCAAAACTTTAGCAACTGTAATTTATTTTTATATAACATCTACAAACCATTCATAAATTTACTTTTGTATCTGCCACATTGATAGAGATAAGCATTTATATAAATATGATAAAAACACATTCTGTTATATGTACACTGAAAACAGTAACAGTGAAATGTTTAAAAAATGATCACTAAAAGAGTGAAATTGAACATTTTTAGAATGCCAAGTTTCAAGAACAAATTAAAGTGATATTTTACAGCTACTTTCTAATGTTTTGTGAGTTAACTGCATGTACTTTGCTCAATTCTCTCAAATAGTTTATTAATCATTATTCATTTAAAGATTTTGCGTTCACTCAGTCAGTAATACGAAAAAGAATATAAGAGAAGCACTTAAGAGGGAAATATTAATGTAAATAGTGTGTAAGAACCACAAGAAATAGCCAAGGAAATAGAGCAAGAATTAGTTTTAATAGAGGAAGTGCCTAGCAAAATATGTGCAGGAACACGGGGGATTAGAAAAGAAATGAGAACTAGGAGGAGGAGATTGGCATGTAGGGATGGTCACCAAAGGTGACCAAAAAAAGTGGATAGGTAAATCTCAGAAAGGGAAGTGCAAATAGAAGTTGTGAGAGGTAGGAAAGAGCACATGCAAGTGAGATGAAATAAAATGTAATGGGAAGAAGTGATAAAAGTAGCAAGTGAAGTTCAATAATAATTGTAGTAGGGAAAAGGAAAAACGTAACAGTGAGAAATCTCAGCAAAAGGAAGTTAAAAACAAACTGCTGAGTGAAATGATCATAATAAAAAGCTGAAATAAGAGGTAAACAATGTCAGAAGACAAAAATTGGGCAAACAGAAAGGAAGGGGAGCAATCAAAATTTACATAAGGGAGCAAGTATGTAGAATTATTGAAGGGCCGCCCTAATGGCAAAAACTCCGGGTCTCAGCTCAGGGGTGGCCCAAGGTGTATTCTGTTTAGCACTGAATCAATTATCATCATACCATTTTGATATTTATTGTAAAATATTTTTTTCTATAAGTAAAAGCCATGTTTAATACTCCTAAGTAATAAAGTGGAAAGTCATATATACATAAGAGAAAAAAAAAGAAGCTGTGTATCATTCACTTATCACATTTGATATTATCAATATTTTTTTTGTTATCCTTGTATACTTGGAAAATTCCAAAATCTTTAATGGTGAAATAAATATTTAATGATATAACATATATGAATTCAGAAGTTTCTAACTGAAAACTTGTAGTACATTTCTCAAATCTGCAATTCATTACACATTTTAAAAATCATTCTTGATTCCCTACATGGAACTAAACCTTTGTAGACTTGAAGTCACCTTTGAGATATGATGCCTTAAAAATTCAATGGAATAATTGATTCAAGTAAGAAGGTTCAATGTGCATACAGGCATCTCAAAATGGTATTTAAAAGTGAACTATCACTGTACTGACACTATTATGCACCTGAAAATTTGTGGTATAATGCCTGCACATATAAACCATATGCACCAAAAATCTGCTGCGGAGTAGAACTGCAATGCCCAAAAATGACGCTGTAAAGTGCTGCATGTGACCACTTGGAAGTAGCTGTTGGACATCCCTCGTCATCTCTGGGTGTGAGGAACAGTGCTCCTTAAGAATGCCATGTGAAGACCGCTGATCGTCAGGGGTAAACAATCCCTCCCATACAATGCTGTGTTGTTATGCCTATAACTTTCTATCTGGACTTATTTTCGGGTACTTCCAGCTGTACTCTGCACTCAATTTTGGCATTTACGTTTCACACAGAGCAGAGATGATGCCATCACATTCTCAAGTGAATACTGGTATGAGCATAGTGATAGTTCCCTTGTTAGTAGTATAAGCATTGATACAGAGAGCCAAAGTTCCACATACAAATCCGGTATTGTTATTACATTTTTAAGTCTGATATTCAACTTTCGAATTTTATTGACAACAAATATACAAAATAATGTAAGATTTGAAGCTTTCACCATGAGCATTATTAACCAAGGCTAAATTTGCTTTGCAAAACATGATGACCTATCAAATCTTATAGGAATGTGAAAAAGTTAACTCATCTATTAAATTCAAAGCACTATAAGAACTTTGGCATGTAACTTGTGTAAGTTAAGCTAATGGCATACTGTTTTTGTTCTGCTTACCTTTTCTCATCCAATAAGCAAGCCAGCAAGACAGTGATATATTGCGATCTGGATATAAGTGAAAGAAACGTCCATATAAAATTCCATTTGATGCCACTTCCAAACCACGAATAATGTCAACATGTGTAGCCCCTGCTACAGACCGCGAAAACAAATATTCTGGAAGTGGTGCAGTTTCAGCCCTCAAACGTGTGTTCACACTGCTCTTCACATTATCTATGTGAAACGGGATGTTAAATGCAGTCTGAAAGAGAAAGAAAAAAGATATTGAAAGTACGTTCACATATTGCTAATTTTTTAATTTATATAACTAGATTTCATTAAAAGCAAACATGGGTATTAAAGGAAAAAAAATATTCTGAAGTTTTCAATTCACATGATGTTCTCTAATCACTCTTCTACAAACAATTCCTATAAAAGCTTATTATTCTATTCTTCTTGTTAATCCAGATAATTTCTAAATTCAGAATTATACATTTTGTTGTGTACCATTTGGACAAATGTAATGGTCTCAAAAGTGGGAACCTACAGGCTTTATATTGGGAAGCCAGGGGGAAAATGATTGAATCAACTAATCCCCAGTGCCATTAGTCAACAACAACATTTTGTTGTGTTATATGTAGAGTACAAAAAGCAAGTCATATACTGTATTGCAATGTGACAGCTTTGAAATTTCATGCTCTTTGTACATAACCATAAGAAAAAGTGAACAGCAGCTTTCCACTTGCAAATCATATTAAGTATTTTAAAATTCAAACCATTAATAAAGAATAATTCGGAAATGATAAATGCCACAAAAAATGAGATAAATTGCATGATTTAACAGCATCTACAGTTTGTGTAGTTACATTTTCCTGTTTATCTCCTACGATTTATTAACTATACAATGATTCAAACTGAAGAAGGGTTCACTGGTTTTTCTTAAAAAGTTTAAGATATACATTTTCTTTGTCATGTAAATATCTTAAATGTATGGCACTTGAATAAAAATCATTAAGTGTCATTTTTGAGAAAGTCAAAAGTGTTGAAAATTTTCAGCACAGTGTCTCAGTTGACTTTCATTATTACTTTGTGTCTTTAGCTCAATTTTACCTACATATACTTAATATGATAAATAATCTGATCATAATTTAGTTTGACATAGTTTCTTGTATAAGAACCAAAATGAAAATACTTTATTAAAACAATATTGTCAATGTTTCGTCACTTAACACCTTCGAGAATTCCACTTTTCATTATTAGATACCATTATAAATTGTCTTTATTATTTCTACTAATTCTTTTTGCTAATCCAGATAATTCTCTGCCCAAGCTTTTTAGGATCAACAAGGTTTCACTATACTTACAATAAATTTGGGTTGTACTATGTGACTTTCACTACTCGCTCTTCTACAAACTATTCCTACAAAACTTATATATTTACATATTTTATTGAAAAGGTAAACTGAATCACACTTTTTAAAGGTGTGTTGCTTAAGTCACGGTTTGAAATTCCTTGCTCTTTGCATGATCACAAAAAAGTGACTTACCATTCAGAAAAGTTAAAGTATGTGGAAATTAAAACTAATAACAAAGAATATATTGGAAACAGTTAAATCCATTAAATATTATATGACATAAGCTGTGTAAAAAATAGAAGCTAGCAACACTGAAGCAACAAATACTACATAAAATATATTTGCAACAAACTTCTCTTATCTTTTACGGAAATTGAAAGTTTCACAGAAAAAGACTGAAAAATTTCAATATCAAAAACATGTAAATGATATTTGTACCTTTAAAAAAATAAAAGACAATTATAATTTTAAAAAATTTACTTACCATCATTAGGTTAGTGATCATTTTCAAACCTTTTTTTAAAGAATTTGGTATAACTGGAAGTTATTTTCAGTTATAATGACTCCGGCCGTGAAAGCTTACAGTCTCTCAATTTGGTATAAGTTTGGATCTTCAAAATAATAATAATATTAAAAATTTGCTATATTTTTCTAAATAATTCCTGATGATAAAAAATCTTGCATTTATCAATTTGTTTCGATTGAGACCAAGTTTACATTGTGATACCAAAATTATGGATTCAGTAAATTAAGAATCAATAGATTAGATATAAACATTGGAAATATTCATTATATGTAAAACAGGATGTTTGGGTTAGCCGTTCACTGGAGGGAAGACATCATCGCAGGCGGTCCATTTGGTCCATCTTGGGTAAAGTGGATTTCTTAGATCCTTCCTTAGTAACTGATGACCGTAACAAAAGATACAAAAGTTCACTTGTAACAAAAGATCGACTTGAGTATGGGTATTCTGTGAATAACACAGTTTTCTTGAATTGATTCACACACAGCTGGACTGTCTGTCCAAGAAGAAACACGTGACTCGAGAAGTATCTGTCCCTACAAAATAACGAATTATGTGTTATTGCGTTACCTGCGTTTCTTATATGGTAACTCCAGACATTAATAATAGATTGGTATCCCTTGGTCGGCAACTTCGCGATTTACATAATTAAAAAGAGAATGTCATTAAACAAGTCTTTAACTTGGATTCCAGTGTTATCAGTTTCATCCTGACTCCTAGATATACTCACACAGATCCTGAGAGAAAGCTCTTGCTTGAAGCTGAGGATGGACTGCGCATTGCTTAATATTTGCACGTTTACCAGAAGAGCGGTGACAATTGGAAGGATCAAACATAATTTAGAAACCATAATGAAGTAACATTTTCAAAATATGTGGTATAAAGAGACCAATAAACTGGCCTTGGCAGATCATTTCTGGTCATTTAACCATAAAATACATCCGGAAGTTAAATTATTAAAGCAATTAAATGGTCTGATAGATTTAATGGTTTGGGAAAAAATATTTATTTAAAAAATAGAAATTGTATAATGAATTATGAAATACCGCCAATCAATTCTGTCTAAGTTTGTTTCATTTTCAGAGTTTGGTAATACATATCAAGATATTGCGACACTTAGTGACCGTAATGCTGATAACAAAAGAAGTGACTGACGATTTAAACAAGTGTTTACAAAACTGGTTTCAACTCAATTTTGTGAAAGTTTCATCAATTTCCTTAAAGGATAAGTGAAGTTTGTTACAAATAAGTATATTTTAGTTAATAAACTGCATGTACAAAAGTGAATCGAGAAGATATTGACACATTGCTTCACTCAATGTGTCAATATCTTCTCGATTCACTTTTGTACTAATTTGTGCTTCACTGTCCCTACGCTTCTTCCGAGTTTATACTTTGAATAAACTGCATACTTCAACGAGATCTACATGTCTAGTATAGTAAGATTTTGCCTATCTCTTATGGTTTATCAGTTATGCAAAAGTGGTACGGAATGAAGAACACTCCACAGGCTAATCCCAGAATATTTTAAGTATGCATTTTATTTCTCACATAAATTTCTTAAATATATATTTTAATCAAAATTGGTATGAGTTAGTTATAAAATAAATATGAGTAATTTGGAGTGAGGAGATGTGAATTTCTTGAGCATCTTTGTGTCAGGTTATTGAAGGACACTGAAAACATGCAAGCAAGCAAACCATATAAAGAAACTCATACTTATTAAATTTTAGATGAGTCGCATTTTTTACACATCTGCTTCACTTTCGTACCTATTTTGAGGACATGTTTCGCAAATCTTCGTTTGCATCTACGGCTCTTGTGCGACTGACGCTAGATCCAGCGTCTATAAACCTGGATGCCAATGCAATAGAAGACTATGTGGCAATGACTGAATTATGCATACATCAAAATTATTTTGTCTTCGATGGAAAATATTACAAACAAATTTCAGGACTAGCTATGGGAAGCCCGCTATCACCATTTTTGGCCAATCTATACATGAGCTTTTTCGAAACACATATTACTAAAGCCTTCCCTCATATGTTTAAAACATGGTACAGATACGTAGACGACATCTTTGCAATAGTGCCCTACAAACTAATAGATGATGCTTTGAAACTACTCAACCTGCAAGAACCCAGCATACAATTCACAGTAGAAACTGAAGAGGACTGTACTCTACCTTTTTTAGACCTTAAAATCAAAAAAGGCAATGAAAAACTAGAATTTGGCATTCATAGAAAAGCAACACACACAGATAATTACATCAAAGCAAATAGTTTCAACCCAATTCCACACAAACATGCAACCATCAACAGTCTGACACACAGATTAGTAAATCTACCTCTCAGCCAGCAAGAATATCAAAACGAATACCATCAAATCTTAAAAACTGCAATTAAAAATGGATATGGAAAAAACCTTGTAGATAAAAAACTAAAATTATTCAAACTTCAAAAGAAATTAAAACAGATCACAGCTCTCACACCAATAAAACAAGAAACTAGATTTGCTAAATTTACTTACCATCCCTGGGCCACAAAAAAGTTCCAAAAAATATTCAAGAAATACAATATAACATTGGCACCAAAAAACAATTACAACATTAAAAACCTACTTCACAGTAATAATACTGATAAGATAAAACCAGAGGAAAAGTCAGGCATTTACAAAATTAAGTGTAAAGACTGTGAAAAAATTTACATAGGAAGGACAAAAAGGAACATAGGCACTAGAAAGAAAGAACACTTCAGGCACTTAAGATACAAAAATATTGATAAGTCCGCAATAGCAGCTCATTTCTGGTCTGAAAATCATGAAATTGAAGATAGCACAGAATTACTAAAATACATACAAAAACATAGTGAACTCGTCATATGGGAGAGGATATACATAGAAAAACATAAAAACCAACTAATGAACTTTGAAATCCCGCTAGAAGAGAATCCCACATTTCAGTTCATCACTAAATCAACAGATGGCAGCAACAACCCCAGAATTACCCACACCGCTGGATCTAGCGTCAGTCGCACAAGAGCCGTAGATGCAAACGAAGATTTGCGAAACATGTCCTCAAAATAGGTACGAAAGTGAAGCAGATGTGTAAAAAATGCGACTCATCTAAAATTTAATAATTTTTCGCTTCACTGTGGTGTTCCAATACAGTTGAATCTCGATATATTGAAGTGACGTTAAGTCAAGAGGAACACGCGAAAGTTAGATCCAACCAACTTTAAAAACCGGACAACATGGAGGTAAGATCGTTCACATTTGAATATTTCAACGAACATTTCGGCAACAAGAAAGAAATAAAACAATATTTGAAACTAAAGACAAAAAGAAGATTAATATCAGCGGACATAAAATTTATCAACAATTGCCTAAAACGTAACTTTTCTCCGAAATTTGTACGAAAAATAGTAAAATTTAACAATAACAGTATAGAACAATTAGCTGCTGAAAAAGCCGTGTTAAAAGCCGAAAAAACAAATCACTACAGAAAAATAACTAATATAGACCTCTCTTTGTATAACCTACATCTGAAAATTGTAAAATTACTAGGAAACACAGCATGGGACCACTTAGAAGCCAAATCATTTGAACATATCAATTATAAAGTCAAAGAGAAAATTTATCGTCAAAATAAGAAACTAAAACGTAATCATAATCATTGGCAACCAAAACATAACAAAATTTCAGCAAAGAACACATCCCTAGATAGTGTAATTAATCTCTCAAAGCAAAATTTTAACAACGAAGAAAAAGATGTACTTAACCAAGGCCTAAAAACATGTATAACATACTCCAGCAACCCGGATGAATTCATTGCAGACATAGAATTAGCAGTAGAAGGTTTGGAAACCATGGACAAAAATATAATTAGAAAAAAAAATCAGCTCCTATATTGGAAAACTTAATAAATAAAAAGCCAATAAAACATTTGAAACAAATTCAGATAATTAAATCTTTAAGGAAAAAGGATGTAATCTTCTCAAGGGCTGATAAAGGGAACAAAATAGTAATCTTAGATACAGCTACATACAAAGAAAAAATGTTAGAGTTACTACAACAAAAAGAATTCCAGGAAATAGATTCTAATCCACTCAACCGATGCATAAAAGATGTACAAAAAACCATCATTAATAGTAAAATTTTAACAACTACAGAACAAAAAACTATCAAACCAGACAACCCTACCCTTGCAAGAATATATGGTTTGCCTAAAATACACAAACCCAACATACCCATGAGACCCATTGTAAATAATATAAACACTCCTACTTACCTTCTGGCAAAATGGCTAACCAAAAAATTTCAGTCCTTTCCACAATTCCATACTCTGAGTATAAAAAACTCTTTAGACCTGGTAGAAAAAATTCAAAATCTTAAACTAAAACCTCATGACACTTTAGTATCCTTTGATGTCCGCTCCCTCTTCCCTAGCATTCCATTAGCCAAACTTTTGATTCAACTGAAAAAATGGCTAAATTCTATAAACCTGGATGCCAATGCAATAGAAGAATATGTGGCAATGACTGAATTATGTATACATCAAATTTATTTTGTCTTCGATGGAAAATATTACAAACAAATTTCAGGACTAGCTATGGGAAGCCCGCTATCACCATTTTTGGCCAATCCATACATGAGCTTTTTCGAAACACATATTACTAAAGCCTTCCCTCATATGTTTAAAACATGGTACAGATACGTAGACGACATCTTTGCAATAGTGCCCTACAAACTAATAGATGATGCTTTGAAACTACTCAACCTGCAAGAACCCAGCATACAATTCACAGTAGAAACTGAAGAGGACTGTACTCTACCTTTTTTAGACCTTAAAATCAAAAAAGGCAATGAAAAACTAGAATTTGGCATTCATAGAAAAGCAACACACACAGATAATTACATCAAAGCAAATAGTTTCAACCCAATTCCACACAAACATGCAACCATCAACAGTCTGACACACAGATTAGTAAATCTACCTCTCAGCCAGCAAGAATATCAAAACGAATACCATCAAATCTTAAAAACTGCAATTAAAAATGGATATGGAAAAAACCTTGTAGATAAAAAACTAAAATTATTCAAACTTCAAAAGAAATTAAAACAGATCACAGCTCTCACACCAATAAAACAAGAAACTAGATTTGCTAAATTTACTTACCATCCCTGGGCCACAAAAAAGTTCCAAAAAATATTCAAGAAATACAATATAACATTGGCACCAAAAAACAATTACAACATTAAAAACCTACTTCACAGTAATAATACTGATAAGATAAAACCAGAGGAAAAGTCAGGCATTTACAAAATTAAGTGTAAAGACTGTGAAAAAATTTACACAGGAAGGACAAAAAGGAACATAGGCACCAGAAAGAAAGAACACTTCAGGCACTTAAGATACAAAAATATTGATAAGTCTGCAATAGCAGCTCATTTCTGGTCTGAAAATCATGAAATTGAAGATAGCACAGAATTACTAAAATACGTACAAAAACATAGTGAACTCGTCATATGGGAGAGGATATACATAGAAAAACATAAAAACCAACTAATGAACTTTGAAATCCCGCTAGAAGAGAATCCCACATTTCAGTTCATCACTAAATCAACAGATGGCAGCAACAACCCCAGAATTACCCACACCGCTGGATCTAGCGTCAGTCGCACAAGAGCCGTAGATGCAAACGAAGATTTGCGAAACATGTCCTCAAAATAGGTACGAAAGTGAAGCAGATGTGTAAAAAATGCGAATCATCTAAAATTTAATAATTTTTCGCTTCACTGTGGTGTTCCAATACAGTTGAATCTCGATATATTGAAGTGACGTTAAGTCAAGAGGAACACGCGAAAGTTAGATCCAACCAACTTTAAAAACCGGACAACATGGAGGTAAGATCGTTCACATTTGAATATTTCAACGAACATTTCGGCAACAAGATAGAAATAAAACAATATTTGAAACTAAAGACAAAAAGAAGATTAATATCAGCGGACATAAAATTTATCAACAATTGCCTAAAACGTAACTTTTCTCCGAAATTTGTACGAAAAATAGTAAAATTTAACAATAACAGTATAGAACAATTAGCTGCTGAAAAAGCCGTGTTAAAAGCTGAAAAAACAAATCACTACAGAAAAATAACTAATATAGACCTCTCTTTGTATAACCTACATCTGAAAATTGTAAAATTACTAGGAAACACAGCATGGGACCACTTAGAAGCCAAATCATTTGAACATATCAATTATAAAGTCAAAGAGAAAATTTATCGTCAAAATAAGAAACTAAAACGTAATCATAATCATTGGCAACCAAAACATAACAAAATTTCAGCAAAGAACACATCCCTAGATAGTGTAATTAATCTCTCAAAGCAAAATTTTAACAACGAAGAAAAAGATGTACTTAACCAAGGCCTAAAAACATGTATAACATACTCCAGCAACCCGGATGAATTCATTGCAGACATAGAATTAGCAGTAGAAGGTTTGGAAACCATGGACAAAAATATAATTAGAAAAAAAAATCAGCTCCTATATTGGAAAACTTAATAAATAAAAAGCCAATAAAACATTTGAAACAAATTCAGATAATTAAATCTTTAAGGAAAAAGGATGTAATCTCCTCAAGGGCTGATAAAGGGAACAAAATAGTAATCTTAGATACAGCTACATACAAAGAAAAAATGTTAGTTACTACAACAAAAAGAATTCCAGGAAATAGATTCTAATCCACTCAACCGATGCATAAAAGATGTACAAAAAACCATCATTAATAGTAAAATTTTAACAACTACAGAACAAAAAACTATCAAACCAGACAACCCTACCCTTGCAAGAATATATGGTTTGCCTAAAATACACAAACCCAACATACCCATGAGACCCATTGTAAATAATATAAACACTCCTACTTACCTTCTGGCAAAATGGCTAACCAAAAAATTTCAGTCCTTTCCACAATTCCATACTCTGAGTATAAAAAACTCTTTAGACCTGGTAGAAAAAATTCAAAATCTTAAACTAAAACCTCATGACACTTTAGTATCCTTTGATGTCCGCTCCCTCTTCCCTAGCATTCCATTAGACAAACTTTTGATTCAACTGAAAAAATGGCTAAATTCTATAAACCTGGATGCCAATGCAATAGAAGAATATGTGGCAATGACTGAATTATGTATACATCAAAATTATTTTGTCTTCGATGGAAAATATTACAAACAAATTTCAGGACTAGCTATGGGAAGCCCGCTATCACCATTTTTGGCCAATCCATACATGAGCTTTTTCGAAACACATATTACTAAAGCCTTCCCTCATATGTTTAAAACATGGTACAGATACGTAGACGACATCTTTGCAATAGTGCCCTACAAACTAATAGATGATGCTTTGAAACTACTCAACCTGCAAGAACCCAGCATACAATTCACAGTAGAAACTGAAGAGGACTGTACTCTACCTTTTTTAGACCTTAAAATCAAAAAAGGCAATGAAAAACTAGAATTTGGCATTCATAGAAAAGCAACACACACAGATAATTACATCAAAGCAAATAGTTTCAACCCAATTCCACACAAACATGCAACCATCAACAGTCTGACACACAGATTAGTAAATCTACCTCTCAGCCAGCAAGAATATCAAAACGAATACCATCAAATCTTAAAAACTGCAATTAAAAATGGATATGGAAAAAACCTTGTAGATAAAAAACTAAAATTATTCAAACTTCAAAAGAAATTAAAACAGATCACAGCTCTCACATCAATAAAACAAGAAACTAGATTTGCTAAATTTACTTACCATCTCCCTGGGCCACAAAAAAGTTCCAAAAAATATTCAAGAAATACAATATAACATTGGCACCAAAAAACAATTACAACATTAAAAACCTACTTCACAGTAATAAAACTGATAAGATAAAACCAGAGGAAAAGTCAGGCATTTACAAAATTAAGTGTAAAGACTGCGAAAAAATTTACATAGGAAGGACAAAAAGGAACATAGGCACTAGAAAGAAAGAACACTTCAGGCACTTAAGATACAAAAATATTGATAAGTCCGCAATAGCAGCTCATTTCTGGTCTGAAAATCATGAAATTGAAGATAGCACAGAATTACTAAAATACGTACAAAAACATAGTGAACTCGTCATATGGGAGAGGATATACATAGAAAAACATAAAAACCAACTAATGAACTTTGAAATCCCGCTAGAAGAGAATCCCACATTTCAGTTCATCACTAAATCAACAGATGGCAGCAACAACCCCAGAATTACCCACACCGCTGGATCTAGCGTCAGTCGCACAAGAGCCGTAGATGCAAACGAAGATTTGCGAAACATGTCCTCAAAATAGGTACGAAAGTGAAGCAGATGTGTAAAAAATGCGACTCATCTAAAATTTAATAATTTTTCGCTTCACTGTGGTGTTCCAATACAGTTGAATCTCGATAAACTCATACTTGCTTACACGTACCACATCCTCATGGGCATGCACAAATATACACGTGCACCATCAAATAGATGGTAGAGAAAGTAAAACCAACTCACCAGGGCATTTATGACAGCTGTCGCACCACAAGCTGAGGTTGAGATTTGTGGTACTTCTTTGACAAAAGCTTCTGCTTCCGACCAAATCATTACTCTTTCTCGGAGAGCTCTGCCTCGTTGGAAAAGGTTCTCCTTTGCTTCATCCTGTATTATAGAAGAAAATGTGAAGCAATGTAACTGGCTAAGCTAAAATTTATGGCTTCTGTATTAACAAGTCAGGGCAGTATTGCTGTGACTCAGGAAGACTAATGCACTATGTAGAGAAGTTAGAAAACAAATACTGGGAACAATGTGATTGATTCCAACATCACTGCTGTTAAATTAACTTTAAAGAGAGTCGATTAAAGACACTAGACAACACTTGCTTTTAAATTTTTCCGGAACATGTTTCTGAGGCTTTGCCTCTATCATCGGCCGGCTCTCGACTGTCGAGAGCCGGCCGATGATAGAGGCAAAGCCTCAGAAACATGTTCCGGAAAAATTTAAAAGCAAGTGTTGTCTAGTGTCTTTAATCGACTCTCTTTAAAGTTAATTTATCATAACAACACTGTTTTCAACACTTCCAACAAAGGAATCACTGCTGTTGCTGATGATGATTCATGTTCCAATAGATAGCGATAAATCTGAAAGAGTCTTCTCTGTCTTAGATCTTGCACAGCAATTATAAAGTATGATTATACATTACTATTGTTTAATATAGTCATAATGCATGCTATATTTGGGAAGTGACATTAGTATATTCCATACTAAGAACTGTAAGGGATCCTTATCAGGTCAAGAATGCATATTGGGAATATGAAACCTGCAGAGCCGAGGATTCCCAAGCATTCAAGACCTGATAAGTAACTTAAAATTCATGGTTAGCCAATTACTTTCTGCAATACTCGAAAAAACTGTAAAATGCAATAATAAATCAAAATTGCTTTTCCATATTTTATAGGATATTAAGAAAAAATAATGAACTGAAAAGTGAACAAATGAAAAGCTACATCTAAGTTGCATGGGCATAGCCTTCTTATCCATTCTTAAGTAACACATACATTGGATGTTACATTATTTGTTTATGCAGCCAAACTGAATCTTTTGATTTTTGATGGTTATTATAAAGCAGTAGAATTTTATAATTTGTATAATTCATGTGAATATCTGGGTTCCACCTCAAGATGTCCTGAAGAAATAAAAGGAACTGAATCACTTTTTAATGTTAACTTCTCGTCTAGTCTCGTAGCAGTTGGCAGGCTGAGGAACAGCCCGAGGTGAGTTAACACGTGTACCAGCTCTGGATAGAGCTTAACAACATAGTGGCAGCATGTGGATGTTGCAGGGTGTCGGGTGAAAATTAGGTAGAGGGAAAAAAGGAGGTAGCATGTTGCTCCTCAACGGCTGCACACTCGGGTGCAACGGCCCTCATGCACCACTGGTGGATTAGTTAATCAACTAGGAAAAGCAGAATTTAGGTATCCAGAAAAAAAAACCTTGGGTGATTTTAATTTTGTTTAGGCTGGAATGAGTGCCTTATGGTTACCAGTAGTGTCCACAAGCCATGCGGGATAGCCGGTATCGCCTTAAGCGATGCTTGCGTGGTAAATAGTCCCCAAGAGATCTAACTAGAGCGCTCTGATGTTGATGTAAACTCTCGTAAAATTTGGTGGCCCGGCGCCTAATTTCTTCCTCCACATAGCGGAGGGATGAAGCCTCATGAAGTAGCCGTACAGGGAACCTTCTGCATACAGAATAAATAATCCAAAGGCATTTATTCTGTACACGGTTAACAACTTGTCCAACTGCACATTTAATATTTTTATCAATAAATAATTCATTCTTTTCTACATTTTGCTAAGGATTCATTAATAAACTATATTTTAGGTTACTTTTCTGTTGAGTATTATGTTATTTCCTATTGTACCATAAGTATTATGCAGCCCGCCTCGGTAGCATACATTGTAGCATGTCTGCCTCATGTTCAAGAGGTCCCGAGTTCGAATCTCAGTCAAGGTGAGTTACCTGGATAAGGTTTTTCCAGGGTTTTCCCTTATCCTTCAAGACAAATATCGGGTAACTCTAAGCTCCATGGACCTCGGATTCATTTGAGCATCATTTCACCCATTTCATTCATCGTCCGATATGACTTAACGTTGGAGGACGTAAATTACAAAAAAGAAAGTATTATGCAGTTGGGTGTTGCATCACTTCCTACTAGTACTGTAAGTTTTGATTACCAGTAACACTAGAACTGTAAGAATTAATGAACTGTTTTACACTTGTTGCCATGGAAATTGACAAGTGAATTATAAATTTAGTTTACACAACCAAATAGTTTACTCTATGCCATCACATCCCATTTTACAGGACTGGTTTAAGTATGTTAGCTTACATTTTTTAAAAGGCTAAAGCAATCCAAATGAGCACATGAGTCAAGACTTGTATTTAGATGAACGTTATCTCATAACGTGACCCTGTAGCCTTGGACATCCCCTGGGACATCAGGGATTTGCTCACCCTGTAAGAAATGGCCGAGCTGACCCCACCAGTGGGTGGGAAGCCCTTGCCCTTAAGGGATATTATGGGCTATTTATTTTTATTTATTTTACAGCAATCCTGTTTTTTGTCTAATTTATATCTGCTCAATACAAAGTAATCTCTGTTCCACCTGCCTCAGTAGCTTAGATGGTAGCATGTCTGCATCATGTTCAGAGGTCCCAAGTTCAAATCTTAGTCAGGATGAGTTATCTGGATGAGGTTTTTCCAAGGTTTTCGCTTATTCTCAAAGCAGAATGTTGGGTTACTCTAAGCTCTATGGAATCTGTACTCATTTGGGCATCATTTCACCCATTTCATTCATCATATATATGACTTAACATTGGAAGACATAAATAAGAAAAAGGAACCTCTGTTCATTTGTTTGCTTTCTGAATCTTCATCTTGTATTCAGCACTGCTAGCACAAGAGCATTCATTTTCTAAGAGCCTATAAGACTTGCTGTGCGTTGAAAGTCCAGCGCTAAGCAAACCTTGGATGATATAAGCTTGCTCAATTGAAACCCTAAATTGCTGGAGATTTCTTAATGCTTGACACATCAACTGGGATGAATTAACTTACGATTGTTTGGAGGGATTTAGTAACACTAACATGCAAATTAATTGATAAAACTAAATCTAGTCAGTTTTATCAATGAATTAACTTGTCTGTGAGCTTGATGTTGTAAACCTATGGCTGTTATGAGTCATCCACTGCAAGATGGTTTCATACACTTGCTCCTTGATTACTATCCTTCAGACTTCTGACCAATTTTGTAATAATACTTCAGCCATACATATTTGCAGAGGTGGTATTATCCTTCAATGAATACCCACTGGCTGCAAACACACTTGCCATGAGGAATTCAATTACGGTATGAAGTTTCAACTGTGTGTCACGTAAAGCATCATTTTCTTCTTCATTTCATACATGTGCAACATGACACATACAGTCAGCACAGAAAGTATTTGTACACCTCTAAAAATTTAAAGAAAATTAATGTTATGGCGAGTACTTAAATGACAAATTAAAGTTTACTTACTCAAAAGAAGAAATCTTCAAAATAATTTACACTGTATATGAAAATAGCAAAAATGTACAAAGAAAATGTCACTTCTATAAAAATAAAATTAACTTGCAAATTTTTCAACCACAAAAAGTAATTGTACACTCACAAAAACAATACACAGTACAGCACAAATACTGCTATTCAGTATTTCGTTGGGTACCCCTTAGATTTAATTATAGCCTCTAGTCTCCTTGGCAAGGAATGGACAAGATGTTTAACCTCCGCCTTTGGTATTGTGTTTCATTCTTTCGAAAGGGCAGTTTTCAGTGCTTCTTTGTTGGAAATTGCCTTTTTACTGACACGTTTCCCCGGGATACTCCACACTTGTTTGATAGGATTAATATCTGAAGATAGGGGAGGGGTAAGCTATTTTGGAACATTGTATAATATCCACAGTCGTGTATTAAGTGCAGTAGGTTTTGGATCATTATCCTGCATAAACATCCAGTCTTCTTGCAGGCCCACGAGTATGCAACTCTTGCTGAAGAGTGCCCATGTACTTCCTCTGATCCATTATTCCCTCAATAACTGCAGACTGCCGAGATCTGATACGATTATACAACACCAGATAAGGACGGATTCTCTGCCGTGCTTTACTGTGGAAACAAGAATTTTTGATTCCAGCTTCATAGTTTTTTTCCTCCATACTTTGCAATAGCAATCCGCACTGAATACCTTGAACAAGCTCTCATCTGTCCATACAACTTTTTCCCAGAAGTTCACACCCTTATCACAGTACTTACTAGCGAATTCTAAGTGATTTTTTCCTGTTCTGTGGGCTGACATAGAACTTCTTATGCGCTACTCTGCCGTTGCACACTTTTTTATTGTAACAGCTCTCAAAGTTCTCGCTGAAACATTAATTCCTGCCTTCTGCAGCAATCTGAGGAGCAGTCATTTGTGGATCTTTTTTAATGCAGCGAAGAATGCTGCTTTCATCTTTAGCCATGAGGACTTCAGGTCGACTACTCTTGGGTGTATTTAAAATAGATTTTCTGGTTTCTACTCCGTCAATGATGGATTGAATTGTTGACTGTGGTCTCCCCGCTATCTGAGATATCTCCAAAAGTGTTTTTAATTCATTGTGTAGTTTAATTACTATTTTTCTCTCTTCTGGTGTAGTTTCTTTCCCTCTTTGGCCTATTTTACGTTTCTTCCACAACCTACTGTGTTCGATGCAGACCACTTGCTGTGAAACAGTTGAATGCAGACTATCCAGAAAGGAGAGCTAGCTTGTAATGTAACCATAGTATTCAATCTATGATACCTTTGGTATACGAATACTTTTTGTGCCAAATTTATGGTATCATTCAATATTACCGTAGAAAACTACTGTTCTAGAAAACGTCCAGCAAAATAACGATAGGAATAAGTAAATAAATACAGGAACCATATAATCTTACAAGTATACTAAGTTACATAAATAATTATGCTGCAACAAAACAAATTGTATTTTCATTTTGGTGGTGTATGAATACTTTCTGGGCTGACTGTAGATCACTAGGTGCATTAGATAAGTTATGAGTCAACTATTTCTGTATGTTGGTACTTCACAGGTTGCTGTAATTATTGTTTATGAGGCAAACTATTCAGAATGTGCTTATAAGTACAGTTGGAGTAAAAAAATCTGCTGCGTTGAATTCAGATGACCATTTTCTATTCAATCTTCCATAAACTTTCTTATAAAATCCTATTCTTCTATCCACTTGTTTTACCATTTCATATAAAGCGGGAAGCAAGTCAGATTGTTTATAAAGCAGGTCACCACGTGATAGCTTTGAAATTCCAGGCTTCTTGAATTATCAACCACATAGTAGCAACTTCCCAATTGCAAAAAGTATAAACATTTGATAACTCAAACTAATAACTCAAAAATTAATAGAACAAAAGTGTTTGACAAACTGTGTACTAAGTACAGATGTATTTTTTTATCTTGAAAAGTGCAGAGCGATGTGCAGTGGTATCTGGACGAGTCCACCTCAGAACAGTTGCAACTGGAGGAGAGGGCAGGTCAGTTGCGTACCAGTTGCGAGCAAGTAAACACGTGCAGAGCTACTCGGTAACACTTCAGCTTGTTTCAAAATGTGCTTGTCTCCTGGTTCCAAGAGGGCATTTATAAATGACGCCTCCTAGCAGCACATTAGGAAATAAAGTGCTACATTTAAAAACACGAGAAGTAATAACCAATATCCATAGATTTATAAAAAAGGAACAATGGTCTGGGTCACCTATAAAAATATGGGGAAGGGTATCTGAGGCAACAGTTGTGTCTGAAAGCAGTTTAGGAGAGTTATTAAGGAAAGAAAAGCCATTGGTGCTAGTGCAACAATGTCCTTCTCTATGCCCAATAAACAAAGATTAAGAACATGCACAAAATCTAATTTGGATGTTTTAATTCAGAAGTAGTTAGGCGAACTATGAATAATTTTTAAAGCACAGAAAAACAAAGACCAACTTTGAAGAAAGTGCTTATGAAGCTAAAAATTCTACTGACTTCCAAGGCAGTATCTGAACATTAAGAAGAGTTCTTTTGAAGCTAGGATTATTTGAGGGGAAAAAAAAAAAAAAAAAACACTAAGCGTGACAAACAAATTTTAATCGAACATCGCACCATCTGTGCAAAAAGGTTTAAGTATTTACGAAATATTCAGAGATATTGAAGTGAAGTTTATATAGTTTATATGGATGAAACTTATATAAATACAGCACATACTGAACCATATGCCTGGAATGAAATACGTTACAGCGACTCTGCAGCGATATTGAAAGGCCGACAATTGTTTATCATGCCTGCTGGAGGAGAACAGGGTTTTGTTCCAAATGCCTATGTACTATTTAAGATCCAACAAATGCGTGGAGATTACTACCATAGTAGGAATTACAACTTCGTTTATAAGAGTTGCAAAACTGGCTTCGAGAATGAAAATTGTTTTTAGACACCTTATGCACTGCCCTTCCCTCTCGTAATCTTACGCGTGTGACGCATTGTGGCGATAGGTGCACTATCCCCACCACAGTTACTACTCATCAATACCACGCAGGATTCCTGTGAAGATACAATAATACATCTGTACTTAAGTAAATACCTAAGTATTTACATTATTTTTCTATAGCACAATTTTGTGTACCTCTTACAATTTACAAGATTGTAAACCATTTAGAATGCAGAGAACTTCAAAGGCTACTCACAAAAAATTCAGGATATACATTTTATCACACAAATATCTTAAGCATGTGGTATTTCAATAAAAATTGATACAGAACTATTTTTGGGAAGATAAAAAGTAAACAAAAATTATTCCATATATAGGATAGTTTGGAATGGGAAGATTTCCTTAAAAATTTCCTTAGAGCATCCTTGAAACACTTTGAATTTAAATACCAAGACTAGTTCTTAATTTTTTCATTTTTGAGTAATGATATATACATATATATATCTCTCTCTCTCACACATGCACACAGTGAGAGAACATGTGTACACATAAACACATTTTTTTCCTAAAAATACATGATTCAAGGAGTCCCAAAATGTTTATCTCCATTGAAATCTCCATAAGAAACTTTTGGGTGGAATGAAATACTTCCTTTACTTGCCTACAAAAAATAGTAAAAAAAGAAAAGCAATAATCAATGCTTATATAGTAATACATACTCCAGGTACTTGTTTCCTAATAAATTATAGATTTAGTCATTATACTGGTTTTGCTTCACTCAAATGTTTGTTTCAGTTGTTGAAGACAAAATTACATGGGACTTCTGAATATGAAGCAGACACACTACTGAGGCGGCCTTGAGGGCAAAGTGGTTAATAGGCATAAAATGAATACACAAGTAGTTAACAATAGGAGCAGAAGAAACTATTTGGCAAATGGTGCAGAGTTTTTACAAAAGGCCACAATCTACTGTATCCATAGCCATGAATACCGGTCTGTGTGGTTCAGCTGGTTAAGTGCTGGTCTACAAATATCAAAATTGCAGGTTCAAAGCCAGCCCAGACAACTGTTTTTATGTGTGCTTAACAGCAACATCTCCATGTCACTAGATCTAATGACATGTAAAAGGACTGCTCAGGACAAAATTCCAGCACCTGGCAGTACTGATATACTGGCAATTGACAGTACCATTACTAAACGAAACATTTATTTTTATTTAAAGGCATGAATACCCAAAGGCAAGTGCTTCACCTCATCTTTTAATACCTTCATGACCCAAAGCAAAGTTGCTCAGTTTGTTGTTTACTGAAAAATAATATTGAACTTAAGGCATTGAGGATACAAAGCATAAACTCAACCACCCAACTTTTCTTTTTTTCAATTATGAGTCCTGTAAAAGATAGATAACTATAAACAGTGTTTCTCTTGGGATCCAGTCTACAATTACTATAGATAATTTTATGAAATAAAACACAAAAGACTTGCAATTCATCTCAGGAAATACGGGAAAATAAACATATATACTTTTTGTATCAGAGCAATGCTAGCGACCTGTGCCCAAAGGTGAATAATGCTCGCTTAAGACATACCTAGGGAAATGCCTTGAATTGTACAACTAAGATAAACAGATAAATCTGAACAATCTGTGGGATCTTCATTAGTTAAACTGTTGCCCAGGCTCTCTCCACTGCACAAGAGAAGAGATTGCTGGGAAACTTGTACCATCAGAGATGTATTCAATTTTTACCTTACAGAAGATGCAGAAAATGTTAACCTTCTTCTCTCAAGCAGGTAACAAATCACATAAAAATGTTAGAATTTTCTAAGTTCCCCTATAGTGTATGAGAGTTACAAAATGCACTGTCTTTCAAAGAACCACATAAATAAAAATTGCAATTAAGTCCAAAGATCTAGTGGCCATAGGTCTGCAATTCAACACTTATAATTCTTAAATATAAAGGGAGTCGATGAATGACACTAAACAACACTTATTTATAAGGGCATATCACATGGGGCCTTTGATAAACTCAAAAAGGTCTTCAAAAAACAGAACATTCAACTAGCACCAGTCAACCATTACTCCTTAAAAACCTAATTTGCTCAAACATCAAAGATACCATTCCATCTAACAAAAAATCTGGTACATATCAAATTGAATGCTGTGACTGTAGTCAAATTTATATTGGAAAAACCAAAAGAAATTTAGAAACAAGAGCAAAGGAACACTTAAGGAACATAAAATACAAACAATTAGAAAAATCAGCAGTTGACATACATTTTTGGGAAAACACCACAACACAAATCCAGAACCAAAACTACTAAAACATACAACAGGAAAACAAGAACTGTCCACATGGGAACAAATCTTCATTTAAAAAAATAGGAACAAAGTATTCAATTTCGACATTCCCCAGAAAGATTTGTTCATCAAGTTCCTCGAACCACCAGCAGAGGAGACTAATGACAAAAGATCGCCAGTAACACCACTAAGAACCAGTCGATATCCGGTTGACAATGGAGGGCAAATAGTCTCTAAAACAGGTTTCAGAAAATTTAAAAGTAATTGTTGTTTAGTGTCCTTAATCGACTCCCTTTAAATTTAATTTACTACAAACAACAACACTGTTTTCAACACTTCCAAGAAAGGTCTTATAATTCTGTCATAAATACCTCTCTTATTTCAATTAAGGATTTGGTAGCTCTATGTGCTGTTGCAAAATCTTGCTGGAACTAACCATAAGTTTTCTTCTTATGTCAAGCGTTCAAAAAATGAGTTTGTGGTATAGCTCTGCACGGTTTCATTAAAGAAAATGGGTCCTATTATTCTTCTAGCATTTGAATCAGTCACTTTAGAAAGGACTTTATTCCAAAATCGTAATTCTTCAGGAATCAATAAAAACGTTTTATCTTATAAATCCTTTCTTGGAAGTGTTGAACACAGTGTTGTTGTATAAATTAAATTTATTGGGAGTCGATTAATGACACAAAACAACACTTACTTTTAAATTTTCCCGGAACTAGTTTCAGAGGCCTTCCCTCTATCCTCAGCCGGACATCGACTGGTTCTCATTGGTGTAGCTGGCAATATTTTGTCATCAGTCTCCTCTGGTGGCAGTTCGAGGAACTTGCTGAACAAATCTTTCTGGGGGATGTCAAAATTGAATACTTTGTTCCTATTTTTTGAAATGAAGATTTGTTCCCATGTGGACAGTTCTTGTTTTCCTGTTGTATGTTTTAGTAATTTTGGTTCTGGATTTATGTTGTGGTTTTTTTCCCAAAAATGTGTAGCAACTGCTGATTTTTCTAATTGTTTGTATTTTATGTTCCTAAAGTGCTCCTTTGCTCTTATTTCTAAATTTCTTTTGGTTTTTCCAATATAAATTTGACTACAATCACAGCATTCAATTTGATATATACCAGATTTTTTGTTAGATGGAATGGCATCTTTGATGTTTGAGCAAATTAGGTTTTTTTAAGGAGTAATGGTTCACTGGTGCTAGTTGAATATTTTGTTTTTTGAAGACTTTTTTGAATTTATGAAAGGCCCATGGATGGTAAGTGAATTTTTTGAAGATCATTTTAGTTTCTGTAGCTGAGAGGGTTGTGGTTTCCTTTAGTAGTTTCTTCTTTTTTGCTAAGTTCACTTTTTTGTCTACTAGTGATTTGGGAAAGTCATTTTTCTGTGCTATTTCAATAATTTTGTTGTATTCTATTTTGTATTCTTCTGCTGTGAGAGGGATGTTGACCAGTCTGTGTGCTTAACTATTAAAGATTGCCTGTTTGTGGGATCTTGGTTTGTAGCCATTAGCTTTTATGTAGTTGTCTGTCTGTGTTGGTTTTCTGTAAATGCCAAAGTTTATTCTATTTTTATTTCTGATTATTTTTAGATCTAAAAATGGTAAATCTCCGTCTTTTTCAACTTCTACAGTGAACTTGATGCTCTTTTTTCTTGAATATTTAAAAGTTTTAGTGCATCACTGTTGTGTTTTTTTGGCACTATGGCAAATATGTCATCTACATATCTTTGACAGAGTTTGAACATCCATGGGAAACCTTTGGTGATCCTTATTTCTAGAGCACTCATGTACAGATCAGCCAGGAAGGGTGATAAGGGGTTGCGCATTGCTAAACCAGAAGTTTGATGGAAATATTTTGTTTGAAACTGGAAGAAATTTTGTTCTATGCATAATTTGGTTAGTTCGATGTAATCTGAAATTTCAAGTGATGACATTCCAAGTGATTTGAGCCATTTTTCTATCAACGTTGGGATTTGTTTAACTGGTATGCTGGGAAAAAGTGATTTAACGTCAAATGAGACTAGTGTGTCCTCTTCATTTAGTTCAGTATCCTTAATGTGTTCCATAAGTTCATAGGTGTTTTTGATGCTTAGGCTATCGAATTTTGGAAAGGAGTTGAATTTGTTTATTAGCCACTTTGCAAGTTTGCATGTTGGTGAATTTATACTGCTAACTATAAGTCTCATTGTTATGGATGGTTTGTGTATTTTGGGTAAGCCATAAAGTCTAGGTAAGGTTGGGTTATCTGGTTTAACTGTATATTTGTTTGATATTATACTTGATTTTGCTATTGAGTGCACTAGAAATAAGGATCACCAAAGATTTCCCATGGATGTTCAAACTCTGGCAAAGATATGTAGATGGCATATTTGCCATAGTGCCAAAAAACACATCAGTGATGCACTAAAACTTTTAAATATTCAAGAAAAAAGAGCATCAAGTTCACTGTAGAAGTTGAAAAAGACGGAGATTTACCATTTTTAGATCTAAAAATAATCAGAAATAAAAATAGAATAAACTTTGGCATTTACAGAAAACCAACACAGATAGACAATTACATAAAAGCTAATGGCTACAAACCAAGATCCCACAAACAGGCAATCTTTAATAGTTAAGCACACAGACTGGTCAACATCCCTCTCACAGCAGAAGAATACAAAATAGAATACAACAAAATTATTGAAATAGCACAGAAAAATGACTTTCCCAAATCACTAGTAGACAAAAAAGTGAACTTAGCAAAAAAGAAGAAACTACTAAAGGAAACCACAACCCTCTCAGCTACAGAAACTAAAATGATCTTCAAAAAATTCACTTACCATCCATGGGCCTTTCATAAATTCAAAAAAGTCTTCAAAAAACAAAATATTCAACTAGCACCAGTGAACCATTACTCCTTAAAAAAAAAACTAATTTGCTCAAACATCAAAGATGCCATTCCATCTAACAAAAAATCTGGTATATATCAAATTGAATGCTGTGATTGTAGTCAAATTTATATTGAAAAAACCAAAAGAAATTTAAAAACAAGAGTAAAGGAACACTTTAGGAACATAAAATACAAACAATTAGAAAAATCAGCAGTTGCCACGCATTTTTGGGGAAAAAATCACAACATAAATCCAGAACCAAAATTACTAAAACACACAACAGGAAAACAAGAACTGTCCACATGGGAATAAACCTTCATTTCAAAAAATAGGAACAAAGTATTCAATTTTGACATCCCCCAGAAAGATTTGTTCAGCAAGTTCCTCGAACCGCCACCAGAGGAGACTGATGACAAAATATTGCCAGCTACACCAATGAGAACCAGTCGATGTCCGGCTGAAGATAGAGGGAAGGCCTCTGAAACTAGTTCCGGGAAAATTTAAAAGTAAGTGTTGTTTAGTGTCATTAATCGACTCCCAATAAATTTAATTTAACGTTTTATCTTGTTTGTGTAATAATTTGAGCAATTTGTAATGTCAAAAGTAAGTTGACAGGAAGTTAAATTATAGATAATATATTAATCTTAGCCCACATGCATTTCCAAGTTGAAAATAGGGTTTTAAATTTTGGAATAAAGCCCTTTCTTCAAGGAAAAAGAATAATTAAAGATAAATGTGGCATGAGTTGCTTTCATCATATATGGTTTATTACTGTTTTCTCAGAATTTACATGGAGAACAGAAACCTGTACTGAAGTTCATACCCTTTTTAGAATGATTTTCATGCATGCTGTAAATATAAACAAAATCAAACATTATTACCATTTTCGTTTACACAAACAGTCCAAGAGAGTATTTCTTCACAGAAAGATTTAAATTCTTCAGGGATAAATATCAACAGACAACATATATCATTAATTTTCAAAGAATTTATAGGGCCTTGGATGTGATATGCCCTTGTTAATAGGAGCTGAACTTGAGTTGCAGGAAGTCACAAATCAAAAGTATGCCTTATAATTCCACCTATGTAAGCAGATGATATAATTTGATGGTTTGTGCAACAGTGCTTACAATACATGAAAGCTGTTGGCTGAAAGGATAGTTTCTTCTGGCAGAACAGTTTTAACTCCAGAGACAATCCTCCTTCAATATAATATTCTGGCCACCATTTGGAAAAAATGTATCACAGATATCGTCTGTTCCACAAATTTCACTGTAAACTGACAGCGTTTTGCAGCATGAACAATGAGTTCACAGTATTCTTTCCCTGCATATATATGATTAACCCTTCTTACTGAAAGTTTTATCAGAGAGAAATCCCTGTTACAAGCATTGAAAGAGTGACCCGTTAGGAAAGAAATGTATCACTTTTTGAAATCTCCCTGTATGCACCAGTGCAGCATCATGCAGTGGTTCTTGTTATGCCCCACGCATCCATCTGAAAACAGTCTTAACTCTTGATACATTTTTTCTATGTAGTTTAAGAGGAATGAGCACACCTCATTTGCCCCCTCTTTAGATATTCCCTCATGATATATGTACATAAATCACAGAATTATTTGTTTTCATATTTTTTTTACACAAAACACATTAACTCAGAGTTGCCTCAGATAAACCATCCTGGACAGGAATATTTGATAGCATTATACTTATATTCAATAATATTTCTCTGCCCTCTTTTCCTTTTCCTTACACCTGAAAGCTCAGAGCTGCTTACTGAAGTTGTTCCCTCCATTTTACTGTTATAAAAATGATGCATAGCAGTAACTACAGAAACTGCCACTAGTATCATAAAATATAGAAAGGACTTTATTCATTTATTTCTAAAGTGAAGTAAGAATTGTCATGAACACTATGCCCACATGGAAGACTAGAATAAAATTCTTTCTAAAGAGAAATATGCAGATACATTATAAAAGCTTTTCTGTAGTGAAAACGTGTTTTTTCGCAATTTTGGAATAATGCCCTTTCTGCAATGACTGATTCACATACACATTCCAACTTTCACGTCACAGTGAGACTTTTCAACCAATTGCACAAATTCAATAGAGAAAAACAAAAGCTGTGAATTAATGAATCTGCTTTCTACAGATTGGAAAAATCAATTGTAGCAATCCGCTTTCTCAATCAAGGATCATTTTGTTCCAATGCTTAAACTTGAGTATAATGACAGCTTTAGTTTTAACAGATGTGTAGCAACTGTCACAGAACACAAAGTTATACCTATTTGTTAGGCTAATTTATTTGCTGATCTTTGAGACAATCACTCTAAACTGGCATTCATTTTGTGTAAATTAGTTTCTATTAATGTTAATCTTCCCTTCTCTTCATTAAAGGGTTTCTTATCCAAAACTGAAGCAAACCTGAAGCTTCAAATTTTAAAGAAAAAGCATATCGCTTTAATTAATGTTATTGATAACATCATGCGGCTGCTGAGCTTAGGTTGGTGAATGAGAATATTTTTACAAGATATCTGCCTCTTTGAGAGTAGGTCAACATTTTCAGTATGTACTATTTTCCCTCATGCACAATTTTCCCTCAGTTATTTTATATAATGAAGAGAGATCACTACATAGGTTGCATATGTTTTAAACACTCCTATATTCTTGATACAGTCATCAATATTGAAGAAGTGTCCCCAAAAATATCACATGCTGAGGTATTGAAAGTAAAACTGCTTTAGCTTATATTTAAAATGTCATTTAATTTCCTACTGATCCCACAGCATTGGCTTTACAATGCAATACCCAAGAAAGGCAAGAGGTAACCTATGGAAGACTTTTGCAAACAGTAATCTTGTCAGTTAAGGTGAGCCAGAACTGCCTATCTCACCAATGTTAAACTGAGAGTTTTCTGGTGCATTTAGTTCAAGAACCACTGAATGCATCAATTTGAAACTTTTACTTATTTTACAACACTTTCACAATTCATTAAAGATAATAGATCTTATTTTGCAGTTTTAATAATGAATATATGATTTTTTTAAATAAATGTCTTGAATTTACTTCTAAAAATATTCAAGATTTTTTTTTTTAAATTCACATTTTCCCATATATTTCTACAAGAACCTTTAAAAAACAGTTTAAGTATTGCTTTAATTCCATAACAAAATGTAAACTTATTGCTGCAGAAGTTTTATAGATGAGCGCACCCAAAGTTTAAAAAAAAAAAACAGAGATGAATAGCATTAAAGTTTTGCCAAGTTGGAACTACACCTCAGAATTTCCCCAGATCCATATTCTGCATCTTTTTCATCAGCAGTAACCTTCCTCTTTTGCTTTTCACTCCTCTTCTTCCTAGACTCCATGGTCACTTGCTCTATGGTATTATTAATTATTTTGTTAAATTTGGCGAGGGCTGGGAGCTGATAAATTGAGAACAGCAGCCAATGTCTTACCTACCTCAATTCCCTTACCAATGCTTCTCAAGCCATAAGCAAACCTTACATTTACTTCTGCACCACTTTCGATAGTTCTGGATGTTTCAAATGTATATTCTTTATTATACTTTTGGCAACTGAGTGATAATGTAGCTAATAATCCATTTCGTTTCTTGGTGTCCTTTGATATGACAACAATTTTCATTTTCACAAAATTTACACTGTACAAAGTTTCTAAAACTGAAAACTTGTTGATCTAATATTATAATTTACTTTATTAAATTGTCATCACTGCCATTACACAATGAAGAAACCAGTTCTTTCCTTGAAAAACTAATTTTCACTTCACATTCATCGAAAATGTTTGAGGCTGGGTTTGACGAAGCCAATATACTGTCATGTGCTACTACACTTTTTCCATTTTAGGGGTTGTAACTCTTTTATTATGTAATCGGGATGACTTAAACTGTTTATACTGGTTCCTATGCCGATTTCTTACACCAAAATTATTGCTTCTTCCCATCTTGAAAACAGTACTAGTAATTCAAAACATACTAAACAAAGCATGGAAGAATTAATATCAGATGCACAGATTAATAAAGGTGTGCTCTGAGATACAGCTTCAATAAGGTTACAACCAGTGAAAGAACATGTTACAAATGGCTAATAGGGGGCGTGGCACACTATGCAGCCTTTTCAAAATGAGTGTATTTAGGTCTATTAAAACTTTTGAGCAGGAAAATATAGTTATTCGCTTCCACAAACACAAATGAGTTATCAATAACTCATTTTATGAAATTTTACCCCAGAATGCCGTTCTGGCTCCCCTTAATGCTATAAGGTGTGAATCTTTTATTAAAACTATATAAAATATTCAATAGACATTTTAAAGAATTATGTTGTAATGAACAATTACAACAGAGTTTTAAGCTTTATCATCACATAAAATCTACTGCCACATTATTTGAACTTTTCGTATGAGGGGGTGACACCCCAATTAATTCACATAATCAGAAATTTACTGTAATTCTAAATATGCTTTCTTCAAAAGGTATTTTGAATTGCCCTCCATATGCTCTTTGCTTTTTATATTATATATTTAATAATTACAAACGTTAATACTTACATTATGTAGCTCTTCCTCATCTGGGAATGATGACTGTTTATCAGTGTACCTTGAACACGTACTAAGATGACACATTGCATTGTTGAGGTCAAATCTTCTTATCTCCGTCATCCCTCCTTCCTTTTGAATTTTCATCACACCTGCATCCCACAGCACCACATTATCCACTGGGCCACTGCTATATGTAAATGGTGTTGGCTCTAAAGGGCCAACATCCCCATTGTAACTGTGACAGCCCCGAATATCACGAGCTGACCTGCATACCGGATTACGACTTGTATGATTCAAAGAGGATCCAGCCCCAAGATTAACTGCATCAACACTTACACTATGCTGAAGAAGGCAGACTGGAGGTACACTAGGATTGGGCAAAATTTCCTCTGGGGTACTACTTGAGCTGTCTACAGTATTTACAATGTTATCACGAGATGACCCTGCTGCACTGAGATTGTTTAAGTTATAAAGGCCCCCATTAAACTTATTTGATGTTTCTGGAGGCTTTTCTTCTTCACTTCGACCAGAAAACACCACAGCTGGCTCTTCATTTTCTGTATCACAATGATCTGAATCTTCTTCAGAGTCTTGTTCACATGACGGCCCTGGATCAAAATCCATTTCCAGGAAATCCATTTCTGGAGATGAATTACCATCATTATGACCGGTTTCCTGTTCATCCCCAGCCTCCTCTCTTCGAGTTCCCTCACTGCTAGAGGCTCCATCAAGTCCATGTGCTAATGCATCAAGTCTAAAAAATGAACTAGGAAGATCTGCCATTTGGTCGCCTTTATAGGTGTATATGCAACACTCATCAGCAGATAATCCCTCCTCACCCTCATTTCCAGTATCACTTGAGGTATCATCCCAGTCATGCCAGCTTCTAGCAGCACTCTTAAATTTACAATGGTCATTTACTAATGCAGAATCCTCTGCACTATCATTTTCACCGGGACAGGTTCGAACTTTCAATGGGCACTTATCTATAGCTGCCTGGTTGTTGACATTATTCTGCAGATACGAGTCTTTATGATGCCTGGTATCTAAACCATTACTAACGTTTACATTGTTCGCAATACGCACTCTGTTAATCCCTACACATGCAGTACTTGTACTAGCAACAGCTGAATCCAATTCTTCGGCGATCATAACATTGTTATTTACTTTTGCAGTGTCATCATTAATGTGGCTGCCGATACCATTGGGAATGTTGGATACCATATTTCTCACTTTGGGGCGTGCACCTCCTCCAACAACAATGCCACAGAGTTTCCCACAATCATTGTGATTTGTGTTATTTGCTAAGTCTTCATTATGTCCTTCATTGTCTTCACCATTCACTGCCACCTTAGCAGCATTCATCTCTCGTTTATATATACCTGCAACATGTAATTAAAAGGTATCACTAATTGGCTAACATTTAATTCTATTACCTTTCAATAGCACCTCAAAATCTGATACAGGGTAGTGGTTAGGTTTCTTTCACATTCCCAAATTATTTCGCGTTTCCAATGATACACAGTTCATGAATGTTACTTACTTGAGACAGCAATGGATTGCATAAATTATTTAAGGCATCCTAATCTGAAAAACGGTTTGCATCAACATATATTTGATACAATTCAACATTCACATATATATAATCCCAAGACACAGTCACGCCTCTATTGATAATTGTAAATTGCACATAGTTTACCTCGTTTACCTACTTCTACACCACAGAACATTATATTGCACTGTACACTCTGTGTCTTTATAGGAATTTATATCTCTATGGCATAGATGTCCTGTGACGGGTACATCCACAGGGTACATCGACAAAGTGTAAATGTATACTTGATGTCAATCACTCTAATTATGGACCTTCAATGTTCTGGACCTGTAACAGTAATTACGTTTATGCCAAGCTATTTGAAATCTAAAGACATCTTGACTTATCTAAGCAATTCAAAATATAAATCATATGAAGTGTAATACTGCCAAGCGCAATAAAAAGAAACCACTTCTTGAAATGTGAAGCCACTTGAATGTTTATCTAGAAAAATCAAAAGTTGTTAAATTTGTAACTTGTCTTACGTCATACACTCAAATAGAAATTCGGATCAATTATATGTTATTAGAAGAAATTGACAACATAACGTTTCTGGGCCTTAAAGTAGACAGATGTTTAGATTGAGGCTTACATAAAGTATATATGCATATCCTTGATCCTACCTAAACTCAGCTCTGTCTGTTATGCTATCCCATCACTCTATCGTGTATCTATCGATACACTTAAATTTTAACTCCATCATGGAATATGGAACGTTATTTTGGGGAAACTCAGTAGATATTAAAAAAATTATATTTCTTATGCAAAAGGATATAATGATTATTACCAACCCATAGCAGACACTCCTGCGCAGATCCTTTTAGAATATTGAAGATATTCTTCTTTGCATGTATATATTCTTGATCCTAAACTTTTTGGATTCAATCGAACATCATTTATACCAAATAATGTAATTCATAGAATAAACACTAGACAAAAGTGTAATATCCGTTTCCCAGTGCTAAACTTTCTTGCTTCCAGGAAGCTGTGCATTATGAAACCATTAAAATATTTGACGCCACATCGACCTACTATCATAACCTTAAAGCATATTGGGAATACCAGTGGGTAACACCCCATATACCTGTTTCATTTTATTAATATGTTATAAGTAATTTGGCAAAACTATATTGTATAAGTTATGTACAGAAGTTATTAATAAATTAAGAAAAAAATTAAAACAATATATTTGGCGCCATTCCTAATTATCTTAAAGGAAAAATTAATAATTGCGCTGCTTTTATAAGTGTTGCTAGAGAGTACCTATGCTCAAAATTATTTATTCTGTACAGGATTATCTGAATGGCAAATTATCCTGATAATACTTTGGTAGCTCTGTAAGCAAAATCTAACTGTTTCAATCACAAATCACGATTAATAAACTTTTGATGCCTGTTCAAAAGTTATTTTAATGCAGATGTACGGAAGAAATGGTAATAAATGGTATCCACTGCAAAAGGTTCAGACGTACTCGCAAAAGCCAAGTGAAAGTTGATTGAAAAGTGTTTGATTTTATATCATATATAATTATCTTTTCCTTGCTTTCCACGTTGCTTTTCACATTGCCTGTATATAACGTGTCTCTTATGTTAAATATTTAAATATGTATGCTATTAAACATGTTCAGTGTTCACAGTGCTTTGTGGCTGCAAGTGCAACTACTGGACGCAAATCAATCGCATCTAATCTATCGATCTATCCATCCGTCCTTTCGTCCATCCGCTATTCCATCCAACCATAATGGTTTGTCGTGTTTCATCAATCATTATGGATTGTATACACTATTTCCATGTTTACATACCTGCATTTCATTACGAATCTCTTCCTGAGTAACCAATGTTTATACTATCTTCTTCAAAATTGTTTTCCTTTTGTTCTGCTTTTTAAGCAGGTGTCACGAGTTCTTAGGGATTTATTCAATATACGTCCTCCAACGTAAAGTCATATCGGACGATGAATGAAATAGATGAAATAATGCTCAAATGAGCCCATACATCTTAGAGTTACGAGACATTCATCTTTCAGGGTAAGGAAAATCTTCGCAAAAGACCTTATCTAGATAACTCACCTTGACCGAAATTCAAACTCGGGATCTATTGAATGTGAGGCAGATACGCTAGCACCTACGCTACAGAGATAGGAGCTTAAGGATTATACATGCAGGTGAGGTATTGTATTACTATTACGATCATGCTTTGTCAGTTATAAGTAGAGCTCGGATTCTTCACATATTTGATCCTTTATATGTATGTGGGCAGACAAGCCTAAAAATGTTCAAGAATTTAAATATGTATTTTCCCATACTAAAGTTCAATTACTATACATATTTCGAGTATGTTACATATTATACAATATATTCCATAAACGCAACAGTTAGTTTTCTTGCTTAATGACTTATGTTACTCAAATATTCCTTCCATGCCTGCCTATATATGTCTTTAAAACTGAGAATAAATTGCTAACGATTAAAGTTATTTCTTTTTATGTTCTTGCAGCAGGAACCATTTAAACATTTGCTCCATTTAACAACTAAACTAAGAGAAAATAATATTGTTGTACAAGTGATCTAGCCAAACTGGTACATCAGATATACCAACAGTGAACAAACCCTAACTTTGAACCATCAATACCGCATGTGTTATTTTGAAATCAATACTATAAATTTTTCTCTGTGAAGTTATCCCTACCAGAAAAGCTTTTCAAGCGGAAGTGATTTTAATGTAGCTATGTTGCACGTTGAGTATAATTATATATTCAATTACTCCAAAATAGCTGATTAAAAGGTTATTATTAACTTTGCTGTTACTTGAATAAACTGTACATAATTAATCAAAGAAAATACATAAATCCAAACAAATACAAACGAAATTCCTCTGAAGGTATGTACATATATTTATGTTGTTTGCATTCACCATGCACCCCTACAATGCTTTCTGGCAAGGTAATATGTACCCTGATCTTCTCTGTTTTAGTACATATTTATTGTGTTGACACGCATCTGGAATTTGGGTAGAGCGGCTGGGCAAAAGATTCAATCCTCGGTTCCGGATTTGTTTGTTAGTATTTTACTAAGGGTGATAACATGAAGACGGGTTTAACTCTAGGGTGCTAACAGTTTGTTTTCCTATATGTATTAATACTTAAAAATATTTATTGCTGTGGAATAAAAATTGGTATTTTCCATCATAAGTTGGCTTAAAGCCAACACTATTAGCATCGTGTCGGATGAAGATAAGTTTGCTGTTCGTTGGTGTTTAGTTAGAAAAAATCCTTCTTATTAGAATGGTCTTCTGTTGAAGAAAATGTCGTTTTAAGATTATCTTGATTAGAAAAGCGGGAATTTCTGTGAGTGTTTTCTTTTCTTCAAAGAAATCTGCAGTTAGTCCAATATGTGTGTCATGTCTGTAGGTATGGTTCCTTTGTTGAAGACAGCCTCTGCACCGTCCGATATGACTTAACGTTGGAGGACGTAAATTACAACAGCAACAACCGCCTCTGCAATAGCAAATAAAAAAAGTAAAGGAAGTTTTGGAATCAATTCTATTCCACGTTCTGTGATCCACCAAGACGATGGCTTGTCAGTAATGCCTGATAAATATGACTTAAGTTTTTCTTGCAATGCATCTCATGAGTGTTCCATGGCATTTGTTAACATTTAAAAAGTTTGCTTTCGAATTGTTTAGAATATATGGGAAAGTGACTGTTGGAGATTCAAGAGTTCATCAGCTTGTTAGATATCAGCCATTTCTGCAAAGGTAAATGCTGTTCACGTGTCAATTATTACAATTCTGGATCAAGCATCTACTGCAAGTATAACTAATTTCAAAGGTGATATATCCAATGAAACTGATTGTCAAATCTGTCGTACTGAAGCTTAGTGTGATCGTCGCTAGAGCATAAAGGTCAATGGTTTATGGTCAGTATAAATAGGAAAATCTTGTCCTTCTAAAAGGAACTAAAAGTGCTTTACGGCAACATAAGCACCAAGGTGTTGTAGGTCATAAATTGAACATCCGTTTTGCGTATCTGTGAATTTCTTTCAGAAGCATGCCAGTGGCTGAAGAATGTCGTCCGTAAACAGTGAAGTGGTACACCAATTGCAAAGTCGGAGGCGTCAACCATTAAATTTGAGGATAATTTTAAGAATGGAGAGCTAATATAGTTACATGGATTTCAAGTATTCGAAGGCTTTTTGATGATCTACAGTCCAGTTGACTTTTGCCTCATTATTGGTGCCTTCAAAAGAACATCTTGCTTGCTAGCAGAACCCAGAGGTGTTATGCGATAAAACTTAATAAACCCCACAAAACTCGCCGGTCCGGAACGATTGTAGTTAACCGAGTCATGGAAGATTTGCACTCGTTTTGGGGAGGTTTTATTCATCTTCTCAAGCTATCAATCATATAATTTTCAGGTAAGCGTTAGAAGAGCAAACGTAGGTTTTCCTTGTAGCAATCCATGTTTTCTGATGGTACCAAAAAATGGGCAGCGAAACAGAAGAAAAAAAATTGTTTCTGTAATGGCTGAATGGAGTCAATGTATCTTGAAAAGACTGAGCGGAATTCAAGGAAAAAGAATGAAGAATTCGAATAATACAAAAGGATTAATTGTAGCTTTAATGTCATCATCTGAATGTACTGCAATATGATAGTATAATCTTATAACATCTTGCTGTATAATTGACTTGGAATATTACAGGTATGGTTAGGATATTTGCCGGGGTTCTAGATGATGTGAGCGCACGATAGTCTTCTCGGAACCAATCTTTCTGGAACTAAATGAACTCAGCTCGCTCAAGAGTATTTGGAGGATTTGCACATTCCCATATTCATTATCTGCTGGAATTTGGATTTGTCACGATAAATTCGTGCCTATTCTAGATAACCTGTAAACTATTATCAGAGTTAAAGACAGGATAGAAAAAATGAAATTCTTAAGGAAAAAATGTTGTAACTCCTTGAGAATAGCACGACATTTTAGGCAAGGAGTCATGACATAGACTGATTCTATCTAATATATTATAACAAAAGTGCCAAATCTTGTTAATGTTGCTGAATCGATTCGCCATTTTTATTTCAGATCAGTCAGATTATAATGGAAAAACTCGCTCCAAATATGACTGATTGTATATCAGTAACTATGAAGTTGTGTATTACGTCTCAGTGTAATCCTAAGTCAACCCTTAAGAGAAGTTATCCGTATGTATAAATGTATGTCATATTGGCATGTCTTCAACCAGATACATGTCGTCGATCCACATTTGAGAGTGGAATCAAGGATACATGTGTGCCCGTGTCGTTGAAATATTCTAATCTATTCGGATGTTTCATTAAAAATCAAATGTCGGTAACAAGGCCTCTTACCCTTGCTGACGTTGGTGTGGGGTATTTTAAGTTGACTAGTTTTCAGATATCCATACAACAGATTGCTGAATTGAGCACGGAATTCGGCATATTGTAACGGGACCGCTGGAGCACCCTGTACCAGCTGCGAACGGAAGGTAGGGGAGGACCGCGTTAGCCACACCTCTCCCTCGTTTGTCTTATAGTGGTGACAGCCAGTGGTCGGAAAGAAACATAATTGTGCGTCTGTTTTCCCTTCCACCTGGTTCTCGATCTTTCTGTTACTAGAACAATCTTGCAAACACCAGAAGTCGGGATATTCCTATATAAAGAGGGACAGACAGACAGCGTGTGTCAGTTGTTGTGCTGTGTTGAGTTGGTCGATCAGTTAGTGAGACAGTCGCAGTTCTTGGTGTAAGAGTTAGTCAGTGACGTGTTAATGAACGAGAAGATTGTGCAACGGAAGACTGTACGAACCGTGTATGAGTATCGGAGTTGATGTAATCGCGAGTACAAGGAAATTGTAACGGACGAACTGGTAAATTGTAATTGTGTGCAGCAAGTAATTTTGTGTAATTGGCAAGTGTTAAACTGTAAGTCGGTGGAAATAAAGAACATTGTTGAGTGGTGTAATTGGACTTTTCATTTCACGAACCCACAAAGTCACACTGGTGTCAGGAAGCGGGAAGATAACATCACCGAACATTACAACCATGGAGGCAGCATTAGAAAAGATTTTAGCGGAACTGAAAGAAATGAAGACGGCAACTGTAAACCTCGCTGCAAAAATACAAGCGGCAAACAACCTCATCGCCGAGAAGATGGAACAAATGAAGGCCGAGTTAACCACGGAAATGAGAGCAGCGAATGACCGTCTGGCTACCGAAATGAAGGTGGCGAACGAGGCTCTCGCCGCCAAGTTTGAGGAACGGTTGGCCGGCGTGAGGGATGACGTCGCGAACCTGGGCAAGCGGAAGGGTCAAGTAGACGACCGCCTTAATGATTTAGAGGAAAAGGCCGACAACATCGCAAAACCCCTCACCCGCCTGACGGAGGAAAACCGGCCTTATGTGTGGACGGAGGACGCCGAAGACGCTTTCCAGCACCCGAAGGGGACCCTGTGCAGTGCTCCAATTTTGGGTTTCCCACAACCGGGTGGCGCCTTCATTGTGGACACCGACGCCAGCGACCATTGCATTGGAGGTGTCCTATCGCAGATCCAGGACGGCCATGAGCGCACAAGAGTGGAAGAGAAGGAGCGTGCCGCAGCAGTCCGAGTAGTTGTGGCAGTGCCTGCTGAAGGCTGGGATAGCGCAGGCCTGAGGAGGGAGCAGCTGGCGGGCGCAGACTTGGGGCCACTCTCGAGGGAAGTGGACGCAGGGACGAGGCCAACCTGGGAGGACATCGCACCGAGGAGCGCTACTTACAAGTCGCTCCGGGCCCAATGGGACTCGTTGAAGACCAGAGAGGGCGTGCTGTTCCGGGTATGGGAGTCACCCGATAGGAAGGCGCGGAGAGGACAGTTGGTACTTCCCCGGAGCAAGGTCCCGGAAGTCTTGGAGGAAGTGCACGCCGGTACTTCAGGAGGACACCTGGGAGCGAACCGAATGATTCACAAACTACGGCAGCGCTACTTCTGGCTCAGACTCCGGGCAGATGCTGGTGGTACACCTGGACCGCCTCGCACGCTACGATGGGGCTGTTCGTGGGCGAACAGCTTTGAGGAGGGAGCAGTGTAACGGGACCGCTGGAGCACCCTGTACCAGCTGCGAACGGAAGGTAGGGGAGGACCGCGTTAGCCACACCTCTCCCTCGTTTGTCTTATAGTGGTGACAGCCAGTGGTCGGAAAGAAACATAATTGTGCGTCTGTTTTCCCTTCCACCTGGTTCTCGATCTTTCTGTTACTAGAACAATCTTGCAAACACCAGAAGTCGGGATATTCCTATATAAAGAGGGACAGACAGACAGTGTGTGTCAGTTGTTGTGCTGTGTTGAGTTGGTCGATCAGTTAGTGAGACAGTCGCAGTTCTTGGTGTAAGAGTTAGTCAGTGACGTGTTAATGAACGAGAAGATTGTGCAACGGAAGACTGTACGAACCGTGTATGAGTATCGGAGTTGATGTAATCGCGAGTACAAGGAAATTGTAACGGACGAACTGGTAAATTGTAATTGTGTGCAGCAAGTAATTTTGTGTAATTGGCAAGTGTTAAACTGTAAGTCGGTGGAAATAAAGAACATTGTTGAGTGGTGTAATTGGACTTTTCATTTCACGAACCCACAAAGTCACAATATTTTGCACTTAAGTCGTATTTGCAATCGCACCAGTACAGTGGTCCATTAGGGTTCACACTGAAATTATGAAATCTCTCACAAGAGTTGCGTTGCTGCCTGAGAAGTGAGAGTTATCGCAAAAAGCAATATGAAATCTCGCTGAGTGTCAGAAATTTCTCGTAAAAAGCGTGATCCTGTTGTTAGTTCGCTGATGGTTACCGTTACTTACGCTACCTGAGTATGCAATTGAAAAAAGCGTTCTTGCTTTGATTAGACGTTTCATCTCTTGTGTGATTCTGCTGGCACGCTGTACTTTGCATGAATATTTGATTAGGTATATGCAAAATCAATTACTTTGTCATAGCGACCAGTGTCGACCTTGGATAATATGGATCGTGCCCTTACAGCAAGTCTCTGGATACTTTCAGGGCGCTGACGACCGCGCAGTTGGCCGTCCTTAAACATACATAAATCATCTGAATACTTTTTTTTTTTTTTCTTCTTCCTCAGAAAATTGGTTTTCCTTGCATGCCGGTTAAGATTCGCAATTCCCGGATAAATTGTGAAGGTTTCATATATTTAAATATAAACGAGTTAACGATTTGGTGAATTCTCCCTCTGATTCATGGATAATGCGACTCTTAAGATCTGAAAACGGAAAAGACTTAGAGATCGTGTTAAAAAAACTGGAAATCGTTCCGGCAACATAAACCTCCAGAGCTCACACATTATTGAATTTTGTTGCTTTGTTTCTAGCTCCTACAATAAGTAATTTTTATTTCCATTTCAATTACAAATTATTATACATTTACATACTTATTACTACACTGAGTTGCTGGTTGCCCGCTTCGGTGGCGTAGATGGTAGCACGTCTGCCTCACGTTCAAGATGTCCCGAGTTCGAATCTCGGTCAGGGTGAGTTACCTGGATAAGGTTTTTACAGGGGTTTTCCCTTATCGTTCAAGGCTAAAGTAACTCTAAGCTCTAAGGACCCTGGACTCATTTGAGCATCATTTCACCCAATTCATTCATCATCCGATATGACGGAGGACGTAAATTACAACAACAAAAAACCTGAGTTCCTGGTTACCCTTCGGCCCAATAAACTCAAACTACGAGGTTCCTGCAATAAAATATTGCTACCGATCGCACTGCTGTGGAGCTGCCAGAGCTGGGCGCGTGGGTATGAAAGAGACAGAGAGAGGATCTGGAATGTTCCGTCTTTCTCTTGCCATCACGATTGTTCTCGGAACGTCTACGGCATTCTAGAACAATGACTGGGAGGTATAAATAGTGGCAAATATGAGTAGCAGTTAGTTGTATTGAGTTGTGTGATGGTTACTGCGACCTCTGAACTGTACCACAGTGATTTCTTTTGTTTGTTTACGTGCGGCAGAGCACCGAGTCGATCTTGAAGACAGTTGATTGTCAATGTCACATATTTTTGCTGCTGCAAGGGTTGTACAAATTTTCTGTTTTACTGCAATAAAGAGTGTTTTGAATTTATGCAAACCAGACTTTTGATTCTACAAACCCTCGAAGTCACAATATTGTACTTTGATTTGAAGAACCATACCCTTATTGGTTCCTTCAAATGCGTGGAAATTTTACTGCATTCCATTTTAGCTTATCTTCTTTATTACTCTTGCTGATTTTGTTTTAACATTCATTTTCATGGAGTACGAACAGCAAGATTCACCAGTACAGCTGTATTGCGCGTAATTAACTTAGAATACTGTGAGTTATTAATAACTAAGTTCTAAACTACTTGACCGTATAGTCTATAAAACTATGAAGCTTATGACATTATAATTCATATATTGGCTTTCTTGGTGATACACTTCATATAAATTTACATCTCCTATCCTTCCAATGATAGAAAACGGAGAGCAATGAGTTCTCAGTCAGGATATTTGCAAAATGTTGATTTAAAATTGGGTTGTGGTAAATTAATGCTTGAGAATGCCGCTAGATAAGTTAAAGTTAGCTTTTCCTTGAGTAGAAGTGTAGGTACCATTATCGTTTATTTTCAAAGGAGAGTTCTTTTATTAGATATTTTGTCTTCTTTCAAAGGTTTCCATCTTCTCTATTTAATCTACTAAGCTGAATAATGATTGCTTCACTTCTCAGTTATTTAAATGCACTATATAGACTGCATGTTCCTCTGTTTGCCAATTTATGCTAACAATATTTTGTATATTCCCAAAGGCTTGATGTAATGTGTGTATATGAGGTGTAAAACACTTAGTGTAGTTCTTTGTGTTTAACTGCATGTTGCAAATGTTATATGTGTTTATATCGGCTAATATATGTTTGTGCGACAATATTAAAAACTTGCAGGAATGTTACTGAATTGAAATGGCACCATTTGATTTAATTAACCCTGATCTGGAATTTTCCCCATTATCCGCAAAATTTTTGTGCACTTTGCATTTTTGGTATACATGAAAGGGGTTTACATGATACATGCATCTTTAGACTGTAGATTATGTTTACTTGTGGAAGCACTCACTAGGTCAGTTTGCTTAAGTGAAGAGAGAGGTATTCGGTAATGAAGCTGCTAGATAGGAACAGGCCAATGTAAAGTCAGGAAGAGAAACGGTTGTATCGGGCAAAGTATCTACGAAGGAAATACCCAGCTCACACAATGTTTTCAAAACTGTACCTATGGTTGTGGGAAACAGTGTTCTTGACACCGCCAGCAAACACGTGTTGATGTTCTCTGCCATCAGCTGTTTACGTCTAACTCCTATCGCAACAGTCATATCTTTCACTACAGCAGTGCAGGCTAGAAAAGCACTCGGCTTATATTTACTAAATAAACTAAATCAACTAATTAAAGAAACCGCTTAAGAAAAGTTATGCAGTATAATTTTGTGAGTAAAAACTTACTAAAGCAAGCATGCTATCTATAGTAGGAGGTTTGTTGTTTGAAAAGAAACTATGTACTTTAAAGCAAATAGCACAAAACAAAACCATCCACTTGCCCTAAAACACTATATGGCCTTTCCCTCTTATTCTTAGAGGGTTTTAAAGTTTTCATTTTAATTTCGGTTCTCACATTTGAAATAGTGTAAACAGATATACCAATTGCTTCAGATGTCAGTTTAGTTACCTTTTTCACAGTCAGGATGTTAAATACAGTAGCCTCTTCACCACATTTTAGAGGCTTTCCACTCATTTTTTTTTTACACAATTCAGAAGAAGTCAGCACTCCACCATACTGACTTTAGGTGTGAACACGAAATACTAATTGGACGAGTGACAGAGCATCACTTCACCTTAGTAAACAAGGAAGTATCATCTACCAATAAATGGAAGTTAAATGTTTACGCCATTTAAATGTTTTGGAATTCCTATCATGGTATTTATTCACCATGTTCATTATTGAATATCTCAAATAAGCGACAATATATACAATGTAGTAACCAACTATTTCCACTCCCGCTTTACTGTTTCCCCTGTGCTACAGCATAATGTTAACATCCGTACACATTTTAAGTCTGGATACAATATAGCTAATCATTATATAACAAGTTTATATTTCATTGTGTAAGGACTATGATACAATGAAGCCAAAATTAATATAATTTTTAGTCGAACTAATACTCAATGCTCCACTTATTGCTAGTATTTACCTAGAACGCGTTTCGTTAGGATCTTCCTAACAACATTAACTGTTGTCGACTAATGGACGTCGGTTTTGTGAACTCCTCAGAGGGATAGGTGTATCTCTGTCGGTATCTTGATGACCTTAAAATTTGGGGTTTCTTCAAAGGTAGTGTCAAAATTAAACAATTTTCTTTCATATTTCTTTATGAAGATTTTTTCCCATGTGGTTAATGCAGCTGGACCTTGGACACTTTTTAATAAGTGAATTTCTTGTTCTATATCATGATTCTCCTTCCAAAAATGGTACGCTACCACCGATTTATCTATTTCTTTGTTCCTGATGTTCCTAAAATGCTCTTTACACCTAATGTTAAAGTTCCTTTTTGTTTTTCCAATGAAAAAATGTCACAGCCTTTGCAATTTATCTGGTACACACCTGATTGTTTGTCTGTGGGTATCTCCTTTGTATTATGTGATTTGAAAAGGTGTTGTACACTAAATTTGTTCTGTGGGGCCAAAGTAATATTGTGTTTATTGAAGACTTTTTGGAAAAGGTGTGTAGCTCTGGGATGATATGTAAATTTTCTGTATGAAGTTTCATTGCTGATTGGGGAAAGAGTAGTTACTTGTTTGCATCTTTGTTGTCTTTTGAATTTATTAATTTTCTTGTTGACCAATTCAGCACTATCCATTGTATTCTGCAATGTGAATGATATTATTGTACTGTTTGATATATTCTATCTTATTATTTATTATTATTAATTTTTAGATGAGTCGTATTTATTACACATCTGCTTCACTTAAATCTCGATATATTCTATCTTGTTTAAAGGTACATTAACAAGCCTGTAAGTTAAACTGTTGATAACAGCATGCTTGTGTTGTCTTGGGTTATATCCATCTGATTTTATGAAATTTTCTGTGTGTGTTTCCTTTCTATGACAACTTTTACATTGGAAAAACAAAAAGGAACTTGAACATTAGGCTTAAAGAGTATTTTAGGAACATCAGGAAGAAAGAAATAGATAAATCGGCGGTAGCGTACCATTTTTGGAAGGAGAATCATGATATAGAATGAGAAATTCACTTATTAAAAAGTGTCTAAGGTCCAGCTGCATTAACCACGTGGGAAAAAATCTTCATAAAGAAACATGAAAGAAAATTGTTTAATTTCGACACTACCTTTGAAGAAAACCCAAATTTTAAGTTCATCTAGATACCGACAGAGATGCACCTATCACCTCCGAGGTGTTCACCGAACCGACGTCCATTAGTCAACAACAGCTGATGATGTTAGGAAGATCCTAACGAAATGTATTCTAGGTAAATACTAGCAATAAGTGGAGCATTGAGTATTAGTTCAACTCAAAATTATATTAAGTTTATATTTACCAAATGGTCTGATGGTCCTGTACACTCTGAAGAGATAAGACTCTCTGAGTTTTAAGAACATAGCCCACATATTGTCCTCAATGCATGATGGGGCTCATCTTCACATTTAACAAAGTGCCTGGGACTGTCTTAATCCGTCTTCCCAAAAAAATGAATAGGAAAAGGAGTTTTTTTAAGTTAAACATGTACTGATCTCAATACTTTATCAATTACATTGTGACCAAATAAGCACTGAAAGTTGTGATAATTTCACTTTATCACTTAAACTGTTAGAACAGCCCTAAATTACACTTAATTTCTATTTTATTACAATCAGAGCTGGTACACTAGTACATAGAGATTACCATAGCCTAATGCTTACTTAAGCCACTGCTGCGCCCGCCTCGGTAGCGTGGTGGTAGCATGTCTGCCTCATGTTCAAGAGGTTCCGAGTTCGAATCTCGGTTAGGGTTATTTACCTGGATAAGGTTTTTTCTGGGGTTTTCCCTTATCCTGATAGGTAACTCTAAGCTCCATGGATCCCGGATTCATTTGAGCATCATCAAGTCCCATATGACTTAACTTGGAGGACGTAAATTACACACACAAAAAAAAAAAACTCCGCTGCACACACCAAGTCGCACTGCTTCCTAACTTCTGGACTCTCATAGAACAACTCAGTCGACTGAAACACTCCTTGCTGGCCTGAGCGCTCTCTTTATATATCTCTGGATTAAGAGAGAATAACTGTGGAAGCATCTGTTCCAGGGTGCCCAAATAGAAGGCTCTGGAAGCTTGACTGGAGGCAGAACAAAATTTACTACACTTCCCAGATACTGACGACAGCTAAGGCTGCGAGCACTAATTCCTCTCTCTTCACTACCGTCTCGGCTTCGTGACTGCTCCCTCCTAAGGCTAATCGTCCTGACCAAGCTTGAAATTATTAAAGGCTCATTAAGTGATTGCGATGAAATATAGAATAGAGAGGGTGGGGATAGAAATTAACTGTAGTAAGGCAGAAATGAAAACCGAAATGGAGAAAATAAAGTTTCATGTGCTTCATTGCATCATAGTCCTTACTCATATGAATGTGAAAAGAACTCTGTAACATGTTATCCAAAGAAATTAAAGCGATCAATAAAACAGAACTCATTACAATGGCTGTAAAGAAGTATTTAGTAATAATGCATTTTACTCAGAGAATTTAAATGTGATGCTGTGGTATACTAGTATAACCTGTGTATATGTGCATAAAATTAAAACTTTGACATATCCTTGAAATCTTGTGTTGGATTAATAAAGTACGAGGTGTGACCGTAAAATAAGGTCTCCAATTTTATTTAATACAGAAAACATGTTTATTGTCAATGAATGTTACATTGATGGAAAGGCGGAACTTACAGCTATTTTTCAACGTAATCACCATTGAGATCGATGCACTGTTGCATGCGCTGTGGCAGTTTTTGTATACCCTTGTCATAGCATCTCCCGCCAAGTTGCGCAGGTAGCACTCTACCTCGTTTTTCAAATCATCGTCCGTCTGGAAATATGTTCCACCCAGGTGTGACTTCAACTCAGGAAACAGATGATAATCACTAGGTGCTAAGTCTTGACTGTAGGAGGGATGGGTGAAGATGTCCCATCCAAACTGGACCAGGAGATCATTTGGGGACCCACCTCGCACACACCTTGCGATAATGCAAATGTTCGGTCAAAATCTTGTCAATCGTAGTCTTACTGACTTCAGGGATAAGTTCGCAGAACTCGCGAACTGTCACACGCCGATCTTTAAGCATTTCTTGCTCCACTTTTGCAATTGTTTTGGCTGAAACCGAAGGCGACCAGAACGCTGTTCGTCATGGACGTCTGTACATCTGTCTTTGAACTCTCTGAGCCACTTTTGCAGGTTTTTGACGTCCATACACTGTGGCCCATAGACTTCGCATAACCAACAATGAATCTCAGTGGGGGTAGTGCCCTTGGCCCTCAAAAAACGTATCACTGCACACAACTCGCACTTGGCGGGGGAAGTGATAGCAAGCTCCATTGCAAACGGCTGCCCAGCCAAGACTAATGGTTGCAACGGGTTCGTTGGGGTGGGGATTTGCAGGGGTGTTGCCAGATCTTGCGTAATAGCGTTTCTCACGGCTGCAGCGCCTTGGAGACCTTATTTTACGGACACGCCTCGTATCTTTCTTATATGCTAAAAAAAAAGTAACTGACTGAGCCATTCAAAGTCATGCATCTCAATAACTTACCATGTTCCCCAAAACTAGCCTGAGCTTTGAAATAATTATGCACGATTAGAGGAATTTAGTAATAGTAACACAAAAATTAATTGAAAAAACCAACTACAGATTAGCTTTTTTCAATTCAAAATAATTTAACTTTTTCAAAAGAATTTATCTTTTACAAACTTAAACACTGACCTTGATTTCAACTATCAGGACTGGTCTCTAGCTAATACAAGTTCCAGGATGACACTTTTCTCTTCCTTTAAAATTTTTCCTCTATTTTATACCCAACTTGTTATGTAATTTACAATCCCTACTATCTCTCATTTTTGTCTTGAAGATCTAAGGCAGAGGTTTAACCACCAGGAAGTTAAAAGTTACAAAAAATAAACAAAAGATTAAAAATTAAGAAATTGTAGCAAGTAATACGTAGAAAATGAAGCTAGCTACAGTGAAGCAATGAATATTACACACATATAAATATTTGTAACAAATATATTACACATAATTATATTATTATATATTTTATATGTTATTATATTATATATGTAATATTTGTACCTCTCTGGTATAGACATGTTGATGATATTTTTGCTATTGTTCCTGATAAACAAATTAACGATGCCTTAAAATTACTAAAATTACTAAATTTACAAGATAAAGCTATAAAATTCACATTAGAAACTGAAATTAATGGATTTCTTCCTTTTCTAGATTTGAAGATAATAAGAAATAACAAATTAGATTTTGTTATTTATAGGAAGTCTACTCCTATTGATAATTACATAAAAAATAAAGGTTTTAACCCTTTTTCACATAAATTTGCTGATTTTAATAGTTTGATTTATAGATTAATAGATATACCTCTGAATAAAGAAGAATTTAATAAAGAATATAAACTTATTATTAATACTGCTTTAATTAATGGTTTTAATAAAGACTTTATACAAAAGAAGATTCAAAAATTTAAATATCAAACATACACCTATAACACAAATTTCATCAAAAATTGATCTACAGACACAAAAGAAACAAAAACTTAAAGGACATTACTACGTTAAAAAAAAACTAGAAAACCCAAACACCAGATATGGCAAAAATACATTTCATCCAAAATACTTCAAAAAATATGAAAAGATATTTAAGAGCTTCAACATAAAATTAGCCCCTCAGAACAAACACAACATCCGCAACTTACTAAACCACCCTCTAAAAAATAGCACACCGAAAACTCAATTATCAGGCATTTACCAAATGAGTTGCCAGGATTGTGACAAGATATACATTGGTAAGACCAAAAGGATTCTAGGAACAAGAATGAAAGAACACTTCAGAAATATTAAATTCAAACAAATGGACAAGTCGGCCGTAGCACATCACTTTTGGTCTGAGAATCACAACATAAAACAAGAAATAGAACTGATCAAACAGGCAAAGAAACCTCTGGAACTACAGATTTGGGAAAACATATTTATTACGAAGAAACAGGACCTCTTGATGAATTTTGAAATTCCAGCGGTAGATGACGTCATCAAACTTACCAGGACATTAGATGGCAGCACGACACCAAGCCAGATGCAGACACCAGATGCATCATCAGTCAACCACAGCACTGACGATAGGGAAAAGGTTCCCAAAAACTAGTCTTCATCAAAAAACTTGTAAGTGGAGAAAAGTATTGTCACCCAAACGTCGGAACTCCCTATAGAACCAGCAGCAGAAGCAGGAGACGGTCGGCGTTCGCCACGCCCACTCGTTTGTCTTATAGCGGTAACGAGGGGTGGCTGAAAAAAAAAACATCACTGCGCCGTCTCTTTCTGTTCCACCTGAGTTCTCGAACTTACGGGATATTTCATCTAATCCAGAACCTTCCAGATTGGCCAGCTGACCCTATATAAGCAACACGTCGGGCTGGAGGAGAGTCAGTCAGTCAGTCAGTCAGTTCTTGGCAAGCAGCGTAAGAGTGCAGTGCTAGTGTACGGACGAGAAGATTGTGTACGTGCATCGAAGGATTGTACGTAATTGCGAGAGCAAAGTAGAATTGTAACGGACGAACTGGTGAATCGTAGTTGTGTGCATGCCGTAATCCTGTGTAATTGGCAAGTGTTTAACTGTAAGTCGGTGGAAATAAAGAACATTTTTGAGTGGTGTAATTGGACTTTTCATTTCACGAACCCACAAAGTCACAGTATATACAAGGTTGACTCACTTGCCTAATTTTAGTACTATTAGAAACTTACTACATTTTTCTAAAAAAGATAAAATTCCTAATAATAAAAAATTCTGGTATTTATCAATTTAATTGATTGTTATCAGGTTTATATTGGAAACGTAATTCGGAAACCAGAACAAAAGAACATTTTTGTAACATTAGGTATAAACAAACTGATAAATCGGCCATAGCAGATGAGCTTTGGTCATTTAACGATGAAATAAATCCTGATGTTAAATTATTAAAACAATTAAATGGTCCGATAGATTTAATGGTTTCGAAAAAGATATTCATTTTAAAAAATAAACATTGAGTAATGAATTTTGAAATACTGGCATTTGATTGTTTTTAGGTTTGTTTCGTTTTCAGATGTTGGTAATACTAAAAAACAATAAAACATGGTAACCGGAATTCCTTGACTACGAAGTTGACTGATGATGAAAACAATCTGTTTTTGAAATTGATCTCCATTAGAAAGAAGAATTAACACCATTTTCTTAAGATAAGTGACGCCTTTTGTTACAAATATTTATATTTGTGTAATGTAGCAAGTATATTACGAATAGAAACACTTTGCAACTTCTTAATGTTTATTAACAATATATCAAGTACAATCACAATAAAAATTTGTCAAATGCATGCATTGAGCAGTTAGAGAGCAGAAAAAGTACTTAATTTATTCTTACATATGAAGTTCATTAACTATAATATATATTCTGTTGCTAATCATTTGCTCTCTAAAATATTTGAATAAAATGTTGTTCCAAAATGACTTGATTTTCTTCCAATATAAAAAATTATTTCCTGTATTTTGCTTTCATATTTCTAGTTGATTTGTTTAATTTTGTTTGATTTTTATACAAGCGTTTAAATCTTCTGTTTTCAAAATATGGCCTCCAACGATTATGAATGATCCTCGACATGACTATGCTGTCGCCTAAGGAATAAACAAAAAATACTTTAAAATACTATTTCTTCAAGTTATCTTAAATTACACAAACAGACTTTGTACTTAGATAGATGAAATACGAGTACTTTATGCTAAAAGCCCACTGGACTGTGAAGCTTAGTTTTAATACAAGAGTGCACTGGTTGCTAAGAATGAGATGGGATTCAAGGGTGAAGAGAAGAACATAGGCTACTTTTAGTGGGTCAAGCTTATGGTAGTACCTGTATGTCCAATGACAAACATAATTATGATACAAGAAGTCTGCATCAAATAACACTAATTACTTATATATTCGGTAAAAGCATAAAATATTTTGGGATTAAATTAGTTAATTAACAAGCTAAGCCACTGCGTAAAAAAATGAAGCTAGCTACAGTGAAGCAACAAATACTACACAAATATAACTATTTGTAAACAGTAACTTCACTTATGTTAAAAGAAAATGATGTAAATTTTTCTTATTTATTGCTGAGATCGATTTCATAAAATCTTGCTCAAATCTTCAGTCACAAACAACTGTGTCATCAATCCTACCATCAATAGATCCTACCTTGTTGCCAGTAATACCAAAATCTGAAATTGAAACAAACTTAACGATAGTATAACTTTATAATTGGTATAACTTTAGTTCCCCAAAATAATATAGTATTAAAAATTTACTACATTTCTCTAAAAAAGATAAAATTCCTAACAATAAAAAATTTGTATTTAGCAATTTAATTGTTTAGATTGTGATCAGGTTTATATTGGAAAGACTAAAAGTAATTTGGAAACCAGAACAAAAGAACATTTTCGTAACATTAAGTATAAACAGACTGATAAATCGGCCGTAGCAGATCATTTTTGGTCATTTAAACATGAAATAAATCCAGAAAATAAATGATTAAAACAATTAAATGGTCCAATAGATTTAATGGTTTGGGAAAAAAGTATGTGGAAGAAACTTTCCTTTGTGCGACGTGAGAATATTTTCTAAGTCCAAAGGTGTACGTATATGCATGCGCAAGCTGATGACTAGCCGGTTCTTGCGTTGCAGCCAACATGAGGAAGATATGTAAAACTTGTAGCCAACCTCTGCAAAAGTGCCCCAGACATAGGTGATGCAGTCCGTGTGCAAAGGTACATCATTTGAGCAGGCTAAGTTATTGCCCGGTAAAATTTGTTACTCATTCACTGCTTTGCACATAAACAATCCTATGACACGATGATAATGGAGTGCTCCGTAGGAAATACATGTATGAGCTCACGGACTGTATCAGACTGGTTCAGCTACTGCCGCAAAGTGTGCATGATGTCAAATGACACCAAGTATACTGCAAGGGGGAAAATTGGCGGTCCCAGCCACGTCGTTCAAATCGACGAATGCAAAATAGGACAACACAAGTTCCATTGTGGGTTCGTCCTAAAGGGCAACTGGCTCTTGGGGATGGATGTGGAAAGAATGAGGTATGGATGACGATTTTATCCAACAACAGAAGGGATGCAAACACGCTCTACGGTCTAATTGCAGAGCACGTGGAATTCACCAGCACTACTCACACCGATGCCTGGCGGGGTTACTATGGGTTGATGGCTGGAGAGTTTGCTGCGCATCTCACAGTGAATCACTCAGTGCACTTTGTCGACCCAGTGACAAATGTGCACACAAACAACATAGAGTCATGCTGGTGAGGACTAAAATTTGGTGCAATTTAGGTACTACTTTGTGTTAGTCTGCTAGATAGTGTAATTTAGGGACAAGTAAGACTGTTGGCAGCATTGCATTCAATGGAGAAACAAGGATAGTTTGGCTGCACTGAATTCTTCAATATGGCTACATTACACAGTAAGTAAATAAACAAACAATTAATAACATTAAAAGAATGCTCTCCAACACGAAATTGCACTATAAAGTAAAGAAATTATATTAAAAATCATGGTTTTATATAAAAACATCAAAAAGTGTGAAGGATTTAGAAAAAAATTGCCGCATCGCATATTAGAAAGAACAGCCAATATTTATTAATTTATAGATGAGTCGTATTTATTACACAATATTTTAAAAAATAAACATTGTGTAATGATTATTAAATTTTAGATGAGTCGTATTTCTTACACATCTGCTTCACTTTCGTACCTATTTTGAGGACATGTTTCGCAAATCTTCGTTTGCATCTACGGCTCTTGTGCGACTCGCACAAGAGCCGTAGATGCAAACGAAGATTTGCGAAACATGTCCTCAAAATAGGTACGAAAGTGAAGCAGATGTGTAAGAAATACGACTCATCTAAAATTTAATAATTTTTCGCTTCACTGTGGTGTTCCAATACAGTTAAATCTCGATATTGTGTAATGAATTTTGAAATACTCACAGTCAATTCTGTTTGTAAAGTTTGTTTCGATTTTAGATTTTGTTAATACTGGCAAAAACGTAGTAGCCTCTAGTGATTGTAGCATTGATAATGCAGTTGTTTGTGACTAAAGAGTAAGCAAGAGTTTACAAAATCAATCTCAGCAATTAATAAGAAAAATTTATATAATTTTCTTTTAAGATAAGTGAAGTTACTGTTACAAATAGTTATATTTGTGAAGCAAAGCCATGTCAAATTTACCACCACATAGGCTGTATTCAAACACAAAATGAAACATTTATAATTTCAATACACTTTTTATTCAACTGAACTTGTAAACCTATTTTAGTAAGTGATCTAGGTCTTATAACATTTTTATAAAAGATGAAATGTTTTCATAAAGTTACAAAATGATAGTAGCAGATAAAGTAAAGCATGTAACAAGAAAAAGGTGATGCAGAAATTGAAGGGCTCAATCCATTAGCAGAGGATGCCTCTATTGCAATGTCAGAAGTAAATTTTCATGCCATTGAGACTGCCAGCTCAAACATGCACCCTCCACCCACAAGCAAGAAAAAAAGAAAAATGTATTGTATACTATAATAGGGAGAAAATAGTGATAGTGCTTTGCAATAAAACAGTGTTATGTTAATATAATTTTCAGTCGAACTAATACTCAATGCTCCACTTCTTGCTAGTATTTACCTAGAACGCATTTTGTTAGGATCTTCCTTACATCATCAGCTGTTGTCGATTTATGATGATGTTAGGTAGATCTTAACGAAACGCATACTACGTAAATACTAGCAATAAGTGGAGCATTGAGTATTAGTTCTGCTCAAAATTATATTAATTTTGTATTTCATTGTATCATAGTCCTTACACATTGGAATGGAGTGTTATATTACTTTTCCTTGAAAAATTATTTTTATATCTACCACACAATGTTGGGCCATCAACTTAAGTCAATTTTTCAGCATCATTCATGTAAATTTCAAAGGAGAATTTTTTTTCAAGATCTTCTTGATAACAAGCCAGGTGAAAAGGCAGTTAGAAATCAATGTTTTGGGAGCGTACATCTCTCCCGTCATCAGAATATTTTAAGAAATGCTATAACCACAAAATGTATAACTGGATATAATATAAATATCAACAAAGACAAAGATCTTTGTTGATATTTATGCTATATCCAGTTATACATTTTGTGGTTATAACATCTCTTAAAATATCCTAATGATGGGAGCAATGTACGCTCCCGAAACGTCAATTTCTAGTCATCTTTTGCCCTGGCTTGTTTTCCGAGAAGACCTTGAAAATATTCATTGCCAAGAAACCTTCAGGTCTTATTTTATTTTTCAAGGAAGAAATTACATTAGTTGACTTTATATGAACATTTTAATTTACAAGATATACAGCCATGAAGAGAAATAAATAGTCATAAGGGTATTTAAATTAGATATATTACTTACCTGATGGGTTTATTGGAAATATTGTACGATCGTAAGTGAAAGGCTTTTCCACCTCATTAAATATTCTTTGGCTAACTTCAGTCTGGTTGAAATGTGTCTGATTCACCAATGAGAAGTTTAAAGCATTTATAAACAAAGTCCAACGAGGAAAAAAATAATGAGAAACAACACCTGAAAAAAAATGCACATATTTATGCACTTACTGACTTGTCAACTACAACAGAAAACATACTCATTAGGAACATAACATTTATCTTCAAGATGCTGGCTGTGAAAGTCTCAGCTTATACTTAATGCTCAATAGAGTAAAATAGCTTTTTAAATTACCTTTTAATACACAAACCTATATTTTAAGATTGAATATTAGTTAAATGAAAGTAAATCCAATATGAAATAAGCCAGTGAAGTGTATAAAGATTAGTAATAATACATCTATTATTTCTTCAGGTATACAGGAAGTACAAACTATAATTTTCTGTGTTTAAATTATTGATCTCTGTAGATCCTACATATTCTGAAGTATTGAATGGATTCCCTGTATTCCCTAATTAGTGTTTTTCCCATC